>VUYV01000047.1:3171081-3335516 GCA_008711295.1 Anarhynchus alexandrinus
GCAGATACATGCACACACTTGTGGAGCTGTGAACAGCCAAGCTGAGTTCAGACACACGCACACACCTATTCACCGAAACCGCAGCCAGAAAGTGTGTTGGAGAACAAACAGCCGTCGACTTGTATTTATACTAAATCACGGCGTTACGTGGCCCCATCTTCTGCTGGCAGAACCCCAAACGCTTAGTCCAGTAGCGGGAAGAAAGTAAACAGATGCCTGAATTGCCGCACCTTTGCGGTGAACTGGAGTAGAGGAACTGCGGGAAGCACTTCAGTAAATTCCGACTTGGCCGAGGTGGGACCAGAGGTGGATTAGCCAGCGGGAAGAACGAATGCTGAGGATAAATGCTGCCTGTACCACGCGGAGGGCTGACCAGTGTAGGTTTTTGGCAGAGGGAAAATACCCCCTTGTAGGTAACTCAGTATGTTAAATTATGTTTAGTCTGAAAACTAGAGGACTACAGCTCAGTCAGAGCTTCTCAACGGGCAGGACGTGGCCCTGCAGGAACCCCCAAAAGGCAGTCAGAGGGCTGAGAGACACTACATTTTTCCCTTAGTCTAACATAAATAATTCCTTGTTGTCCTGTTTACTGCATACCTTTGCTCTTCAAGGGCAATCTCTTGAAACACAGGCACAGACATGCAAACGCAATGAAGAAATTAATCACTGACTGTAATTATCATTACGACTGATACAATTACTGTAAACGGAGGCATAAAACTGCGAGGGGGAATCTGAAGATGTTTGACTCCTCTAAGAAAGGATGCTCAGCCCTCATAGACGGGCACATTGACCAAAAACATCCCTTGGCTTTCTCCTTGCTCCTGTGATCCACAGTGGCAGGAAGACAGCCGGTTCTTTGTAGTTTTTGGTCCATATTTTGTCCCCTAAGGTAGGTGAAAAGCGGATGACCCTGGAGCTGGGGCAAAGGGTTTGAAACGAGGAGATTTGGTTTGTATTCCAGCATGATCACAAACATCCTCAGGCGTGTCACTCAGCTCCTCATTTTCCTACTTACCAAATATAGCTGATAATATTTTGGTATCTCACAGAGAAGTTAGCACAAGCCCTTCAACACACATATCTGCTCATATATTATCTTGATGTAGTCATTTTCATAAGCGACTACAAAATGCTTAGCGCGCACGCACATAGCTCCGTGAGGCTTAGTCATGCAAAACGCAATGCGTGGTGATGCATCCTTAGGACCACAGGAATGAAAACCAGCACCTCATTCACATGTAAAACGCCCTTGCGGCTCCTCAAGGACTAGGTCCCTTTACTCAGTAACCCCAGCGCAGAGGAATTTAAAGCGGCTTATTCATGGATCTTCGCACCGCCGTCCATCGCACAGGTGGCCCTGGGCTTGGAGATGCATCACAGGGGAGACCCGCATTTGAAGATCTAATTTGGCTTTGCATTATTCTGAGCCCCGAATCCACGTTTCGGAAGGCGACTGCAGCCTTATCTGCAGTCTCTGTACACAGTAGGGACTTGGCAAATGGAGTTTGGTGAAATGGCACGGCGCGCTACATAGGAGACTGACTATAAATCAACAGATTTTGGCTCTGCTCCTGGCTCTGTCACTGATTTACCATGGAAACTTGGGCAAATCTTTTACTCTCCCTATCCTTCATTTTCCGTACCCATAATGTAAAGATAATGATGCTGCTTTGCAAGCTCTTTTGAGATCTCGAGATGTTAAGTGCTAAGTGCATTTTATTAACATTAATAGCACCCAACCGAGAGGATGCTGTATAGCACTAGCCTGGCTGTCCCCAGAAAACAGATTGGTGTGGGGAAAGTGTGCATTTGTTAAGCTGCTTAGACATTGCTCGTTCCCATAATACTTCCACAACACACGGGAACAAGATCTGACCTACTAAAACAAAAGGAAAAACGCCATAAGGAGAAAATTTCTAATGTGACCTGTCATCTTCTTTCTAGCCCAGGAAAACTTGGGGATTTGCTAGAGATTATCAGTGTTTCTGCGTGCGGTTATTATACTCAGCCACAACCACAGTGCTCACAACTTGTGGTGGAGACCACTTCCATTAGTAGGCATTAATCACCATTTTATACACTCCAGTTCAGCTATCGCTGAAAAAAAGACATTTAGTAGATGCACTTAGTTATATCTTATCACACTTTATATGCGACTCAATTTTAAAATAAGTTAATTGTACTGAATTATATTCTAGCTCTTGTATTTACAGGGACCACAGTATATCACAATGTATATTGTTAAAATGCCAGCTAACATGCTTTGTTATTTTACGCTTCAGTTTTCAATGTTTCTGCTCAAATATGTATCACAACATACACAGTAGAAAGAGTTATGAAAAATTTATTATTAATGCATGTTTTTTCCTCTGCTGGAGATAGAAGAACTTTGTTGTGCATGTTATAAAATGTTAAATATTAGAATTATTTAAAGTTAATAGGATGCCAAAGAAAATGACTAATAATACATTATACAATTAGATGCCTTTCATATTAGTGAATCCATTAACAAAATAAAATACATTCAAACAGAAGAGTTCTGATTTGCAATTTTTAGCAAGGATTGCCCATGTGTAAAGCTAAATTATTTATTCATTTTTTAAAAAAACTGCTGGATACATCAGTTTGCAATTATTTGCATTATGTTTGAATGCTTTATCATGTGGCTCTGATTCAAAAATACGTATCTCTAAGTTGCTTTAGCATCTTCATTCGTGCAAAGCATTAAACAGGGAAAAAAAACAAAAGAAAGTTTCTTTCCCTGGATTCAGCAGGACAGCTGATGATCCCACAAGCCCTCGGTATTGCTCTTTCAGCTGGTTTGGGTGTCCTTTTGTCATCACTCTTTAGCCCCAATGTCCTCATGTAGTTTCACATCTCTGGTTTGCTCTCCCAATTGTACCTTTTTTTTTTCCTAGATAGGACCAATCCCCTCCTGTCCCACCCAGACCGATCTCAAGTCAGGTATCACGCAGCTTTCCCTGAAGTTATTCAGCTCCCATGGTGTACTGTTTTTCTGAGCACTGACTACTACTTTTTTTGAAACCAGTTTTCCTGTCTCCTCAGCTGATGTCCACATTATCCTTGAACAAAACACTTAGCAAGCAGCTAACTCTTCTTACAGTAAGAAATAGCTTTTAGCACCAAAGTGATGTAATCTTCTGGCCATTTTCTCCTGTATTTTCCTTTTCTTTTTTCATTTATGATCTGTCTCTAGAACGGCGTCCAACAGCAGTTAAAGGAAGTTCCACCAAGAGCAAGTAATCTCTTCCTCCTCTCGTCCATCTTCTCTTCACTGCTCCTGTCTACTTTATTAAGTTGTTCTCAATCTTCTGTACCATAAGCACATAATGTTGGCTGATGGAAATGTGTTTTGAGATCCCTGTTTGTTTATTTTTTAATTATCTGATTACATTGGGGGTGGTGGTGGGGGGAGCTATCTCTCTTTAGTATACTACAATAAGTAAAAATCCAGCAATAACACTCTATCTTTTTCTCTTTCAAGAGATTTTTTTCCACCTTCCTAACAGTCTACCCCATCCAGTCTTTACAGTTCATGGGATTTAAAAGTGTGATGAATCCAATTACAGCTAAAGTTTGGTAACATCATTGGAAAACTGGTTTCAGGTTAAAGATGCCTCTTGTGATCTTTACTTGACTTGCAAGAGGTGAGGAATGCCGCGCTTAGAGTCTGCTGAGGTTTATGTCAGGATTTTGTCATAGCCTAACTTCAGGCTACTGTCACCCCAAAATATCTCCTGCCCATATATGTCCCAGCATCAGCCCAGGTTGCAACTCATGGATGAGCCAAATCTCCCACATTACATCAGCTGGTAATAAGGGAAAAAAAGAGTGTGCAACAGGGACACAGGAAAGGATTCTAACCTGGCAGATTTGGCTGCATGTTGGACACTGTTTGTGAAGTAGGAGGGAAAAAATTACAAAATATTTTTTCCATTATATTCAATTCTCCACATCCTGATTATTTCAAAATTTTGCCATAGTTATGTTGTATAAATAATAATAGTAATTATATGAAGAAGAGACAATGCATCGAAATTAGAACCACGGATTCATAGGTTGATTTCAAAAGGCATCATTCTCACAACTCACCCCGAGGTGTTTGTCCACAAGAAGGGTTTTGATTAGTCTCAGATTATTACAGAAGAGTTGGGAAACGGGACCTTTGATCTTAAGAGATCTGAACAATCCCCGTTACTTTTACTGACAACAGGCAGGCTACAGACTGAATAGTGTTAACATTCAGATGAGAGCTGAAAACTCAAGTGAGAGCTACGCTATGTTCTCACTTTTAAGACTCTGGTACCATGCATAACTTTGAAATTAAAATACAGTGTGACTACCTCTCCAAGTGTTTAAATTAATATGTTTAATAACCCCTACAATAATACATCTAAAGTGTAAATGAAGACCTGCAAGAAAAGGAGAAAGGAATGTCTCTTTGTCTTTATGTATGTAGTACATATTTGTGCAGGACAGTGGGATACAACACTTTTCTATATCAGGATTTCTTAAAGCTCCCCTTTTTTTTAAAATCTTGGTTTTCCCCACTAAATATATATGCAATATTTTTTATACACATATGTACGATAGGATATTTTTTTAAAGAGAAAAAGCCAATGGTGTAGGCAAGAAAACTTATTCATTTGCCTATGTATAGGCATCTAATGCTTTTTAAATGCTCTAAGACATCTCACCTGGCTTCTAGCACCCAGTCTCCAACTCTACTGTAAATCCTCTGCTCGACCCCTCCAGCCTTGTGAGAGCCAGTCTGATACTCAGCATCCTCTCAAGTGGCCCCATACACCAATTATTAGGTAACTAAATCAAGCTCAAAATGTCCAAAGAATGTATTAAGGGAAGATGCTTTCCAGGACCGTGATGATTTGCTCATGCAAAAAATTCCACTGAATTACACAATAATACTTAAAAAAAAGAGAGAGAGAAAAGAGAAACAAAAAAGACAGGAATATTCAAGTCTAAATCCATCAAAAATGATGGTATGAGTGACTTGAAAATTTTTTAAGAGAACAAATTTATTTCTACCAGGAATATATTTCTAAGAAAGACCGTCTGCACAAATAAGACAGTCAATAAAAGAACATAGGTTTCCTCATAAAAGCAAAAGTTTCCAACAATCATAGAAGACACAATTTTTTTTTTTTTTTTTTACTTTTTTTTTCCTCCCAGATTTTTTCTTTTGAAAGTTTTCCAGTTTGGCCCCCAGCGAGTCTTAACTCCCACTAAAATAACCAATGAAGTTCAACAGTTAAGTGCATTACCAAAGTGTCCCCCAACCAAAATCACTCGCTACAACAGTCGCATCTACCATAGCATTTATGGTTTTCCCAGTTCTCAATATACAGAAGACCACAAATACCATGATAAAGCCTAATTCTGCGGTGTGGTAACTTCTCATCCCCTGCCACCCTGCATAATATTATGTAACGTACATCCACATATAACATCACCCTTTTTGTTGCAGACAGCATTGCAAGTCCCTATTTGTCAGATAGTATTACGCCCAAACCACAGAATTACAGATATCAACCGCAGGGGAGAAAAACACCCTAAATATTAGGCCACACCATGACCTTGTAAGACATTGAGCATGACCAACTTTAAGTAGGGTCTCCATCTCCGTGCGGCACAAGATCATCCCATGCAAAATACCTTTGACACTCGGCTTAGTTTCTCTACAAATAAGCCTGGCAACCCCACGCTTCTGGAGATTATTCCATCATCCTAAAAATCCTAGTTTGAAAGTTTTCCTGTTAATACTTTTAACAAATGACTCAATAAATTATTTCCTTTCCTTGTTATTTTGGAGCTCTGTGGAATGGTATTTCCTGTAGCATTACTATCACAACAACAAACCCAAACAAAAAGTCACCCATGACAACGATGAGCATCCGCCGAGGAAAGGCAATCCCCTGCTACAGCGTGCAAAACTACAGTCCTCCTCAGCGCCTAAACAACACTCCTTGAGGGGTTATCAAGAAGCTCTTCAACTTCTTGAAGTGTTACTAAGCAAAAAGCTATTGTAACGCAAATAGCGCTGTGGTTAGAAAAGAAATAAAAGGCGTGTCTTAAATGCTTGATCATACAATACATGCCATAAAATCCATGGTATGTTTGTGGCTGACCACACTAACCCAGTTTAGTGCCTCTTCTGCCCCAATCTACTGACTTATTCATCACACTGTTGAAAAGAAAAACATGACAATACCATTGGTAAGAGTAATTGTACAGTGTCTAGAGCCACAGACTGGGCAACTAAGACTTCTAATTCTTATTTTCCTTCTCTCTTCCCCCCCCCCCCCCCCCTTCACACTGAGAATAGAATAAGTTATTTTGGAAAAACATTAGTATTCTAACTCTATCAACCCTTTTTTATATATGATGAACATTATTTACAAAATAGTTCAAAGCATCTGTTGCAAAAATTAGTATTTCCATCAGGTTTCATCCCCTGACTTACATTTACAGATCACTCTTTGGGGTACTATAATTCCCCCCCTTCCCCTCTGGAAAGAGAAGGGTAAGATGTGGAAACCACACCTTCTTTTGACTGCAAACAAATGTTCTGTATCATAAAACAGACATTCAAACACAGAGAGAAAAGGGAAGAAGCCACATCAGTAACGTGTACATATTAATTGATTCACCAACTACTGTGGGCTCAATTAAAGTATTCTGTTGTCAGAGTTTTAAAGCTTGGAAAAAATTAAATTAAAAAAAAAAAGAAATTCTTGGCTACAGCTTGGCATATGCAGGTCTTAACCCAGAAACAAGCTGTTTTATAATTATTTCTGAAAATTGCTTCAGTCCATTTTATTTTCTGTGCTTGCCTGGGAAGTGTGAAAAAGAAAGAAAAAAACCCTATTTTTGACTCAAGGCTTTCAAGACATTTTGGTTCTCAGCTAGCAAGTAACCCAGTTTGAGCCTGATATTTCCAACGTGAACTTTGGACCGCTCTTACTGGTTTCTCAGTGAGAGTGGTTACACGAGTAGCTGCTGGCAGAAGAGAGGAAGGCTTCGCTGTCTGGGCCGTGCTTGATGACAGGGAGAACGTCACCAAGGCTGGAGGGCAGCTCTAAGGTTAGACCCCAACCAAGACATGTTCACGTATTTCTAAGCATACTCACGTATGCCTGAAAAATACAACCAATAACCTCCTAAAGCATCTAAAAACATGTGAGATGGCAGGATGCAATGGGAAACCTCACTAATGCGTTTGAACAAGAAATTAAAGACCCACAAACAAAAAGGAAAGTGACTGCAGGAGAGAACCAATGCCTCTTTCTTTTTTTTGCCCCCCCTCTTTTTCCAGTGACCATTGCTGCAATTTTAAGTAAAGCCCACGATGGTACTTTTGGACCTTCATGTTTGTAGCTGCTGTCTGGAGGTCGGCAGCAGACAGAGGACCTGCTCTCCTCTGCCCCCTGAGCCTTTGTTAATGGCAGGACCAGAGCTGCTGACTGCCTTTAACATGGATATAACGGGTCAATGGAAAGACTTAGGTATTTTTGAATGGGGAGTTTTGTTGGTTTATTTGGTTTTGTTGGGGTTTTTCTTCTCCCTTTTTCTTATTTTAAATAAATAAAGCTGTGAAAAGGAGATGATGCTCTTTCTTTTTATTTCTTTTTCCTTTCTTTTTTTCCCCCACCCAGTTCCCTCCTCCTTTTTTTTTTTCCGTCTAAATACTTGCTTCAAAACCACCCAGCCCCTTCATGTTGACCTGGCAGCTCCATTTCAAAGGCAGCTTCAGTCTTGTGTCAGCTCCATGGGCTCTGCTCATCGAGGCAGAGCCAGCCGGGAAACCACTCCGGTTCCTGATAGCCGAGGCTTAGACATATGGTCCCAGCAAGCTCACATAATCAGTAATATTTTTAAAAAATTATAACATAAATCCCAAGATTTGTTCCTCTTTCCTCATAGTTCATTGATAAAGAACATGTCAGTGCAGTTGAAGAATCCTGCTGGTTAAAGGTATCATCCTTCGCTGCTCATATGGTCTGGGCTCTTACTTGTCAATTAGATTAATCCAAGCCATTTTAGAACAATAAATATAAGTACAGATGGAATATAAACATATTGAAGATTACTGGTTTTGACGGCTGTTGTTTATTAAATCAAAAATAATGTTGCAATGAGGATTTTGTTGATATTTCAAATGGAAAGGAAAAGTAAATAGGAATAATATATTCTTTTTGGAAAAAAAAAAAAAAAACCCACAAAAACCAAACCCAAAAAACTAACAAACTACCACACCACAACCTCCAAAACAGCCCACGGGTCATAAAAAGGCAATGATTTTACTTAAAATGCCACCTATGATCTACCTTTAGAGAGGGGATATGGCACCTATAAACTCAAAACACTAGGTATGTTGAAATCCATAAAATTTCCAATTACTGCTTCAGAATTTATTGTGCACATATGGAAAATAATACTTGTAAAAGAGAAAGGGGTTTGTGCCTGGTGCTGTCAATACTGTGAAGGATGGGGTGATTATAAAGCAAATTAACAATACTTTTAAATGTGCATTCACTTATCTTTCCAATTAAATCCTTGTTAAACAACTGCACAGACAGTAATGGTGCTTCTGCAAAGCACTGATCAAGACAGTTTTATTGTAATTTTTACTCTGTAACAATTAATCAAGTAGGCATTTTCTTTATTATTAAATTATTTAGTTAATAAATATTCAAGATCAGTTCACGTATTTGTGGTTTAAATTTTACTTTTAATTTTTCTTAAACTGAATTCTATTCCTGTATATTCATACAGAAGAAACCGCAGAAATCCTTTAATTCTTTTTACCAAAATGTTTTTTGTTAACTGGAGGTAATGTCAGGGTAAGATTAAATTCACCTTTTTGCCTAGTGTAGTTACTAATTCGGATACCTTTGGCTGTCCTTTTCCATGTTCTATAAGAAACGTGCCTCTCTACAATAATGTAATATTTAGCCTCTGTAAAAATTCATATTTCCCCCCCACTTTGGTACATCAGCATAGCAACCAAGCCATAAAAACACAGTAATTGACCTTTGGACGGTACGTGGTGTTTCGCAGTTAACGCACAAGGTATTCCAAATGAAATAACGGGATGCAAAGGTCATCTGTACAGCAAATACCAAGCATTTTGCAAACAAAGCATTGGATATAAAGACAATTAGGAACTCTCTTGTATTATGTATGAACCAACACTTACTGAATGAACCAATAAGTATTGAAATTTGTATTTCTATGGTTAGTTTCCCTGAACATATATGCATTAGGATAGAATCCCAGTGTTTCAGCGACGTGTTATGAACCCTTTATAGCTCCATTTTTTTCACTTAATTTAGTACTCATGAAAATTGCTTGTTTGACAGTCATAGGAATTGAATGCCTTTCCAGCTACCCAGCAGGTTAACGCAGGAAGCATAAGGAAGGCGCAAGCTTCCACCTCCTCACCCAGGTGTCTCCGGCCTTCAAGCACAGAGGGCAATAGCGGATCGCTGGGACAAGCACGTGTGTTTAGCACAAAGAAAGTCTTACCTCATTATATCACAGTGTGCATCAACATGATGGGTTTGGCCAAAGCAGGGAGCGCACCACAAATTCACACTCTTACTTTTATATACTAACACCCTTATGGATGAAGAGTCCTCCCTTTCGTTTGGTTTCCTTCTCAGGCACTTTTTGGCTCACTGTTGGCATTTTTGATGAGGTCAGAAAACTTGCTTTTGAAGAGCATCTCCTAGCTGTCCCCACCTTCATATAGTGGTGCCTTAACGGTCTTGAGCAGCCCCACCTGGGGCTCCCCCAGCCCTGCCCATGGGCCCCAGACCCATGTCAGCCCCTCCCTGGGGTTTTGGGCCAAAACAACTGATCTTCTCAGTAGCATCCTCATACCCGGGAACTGCCAACACACTTTGCAGGGCTCAACAGACCCATTCACAGAACCTTATCCCTTTTCCTACAGGTGTGAATTAAAAGAATGTACTTATAAATATCTTTAAAGGCTTTAACTTACTGGACCTTGCATAAAATCAGCAAAAGATCTCCAGATTTTTCATAAAATCCCTAAAGAATTGCCAAGTGCCAAAAATTCTGTTTGGTTGGGTTTGGGTTTTTTTGTTGTTGTTTGTTTGGTGTTTTTTTGTTTTGGTTTGGGTTTTGTTTTTGTTTTTTTTTAAGATTGCAACTACTATACTTAAGCAAAAATACATAAAGCATAAGAGGAATGGACATCTCTGTCTAATGTCTCTGGCTATTATAGGTTCCCAGCCAGAAATACTGAATGACTGGTAGCTTAGTTTCTAAACCCAAAATTCTTTCAGCACTTGTAGACTAAGAAAAGCACGAATTTCCTGATGTCAGTTTGGTCCAAACAGCTTCTACTGCCTTGATTCAGTGATTTGAAAAATGATGACATAGAGTTTCGAAAGTGCTGAGAGATGTTATAGCCTGGTCCTCTTATGATCAACTGATCTTTTCAGCTCTTAATGGGAAAATAAATCATAGATAAAAGATAATCCTGTTGCACAGAAGCAAAAAAGGTGTGATATCAATAGACTTTTATAGAAAAAGAAAACTCTGTGAAAGGGATAAAGTAAATAAGGTAGTTTGTTCTGCTGATGCTCATGTTGGCAAGGTCAAAGCCCTGTTCAGGAACTGCCTACCTCACGAAATGAGAAGGAAACACAAAATATTTTCAGAGAACTTACAAAGATACAAGGTGTATGTTTTTTTATTGTAAACCCATCCTCACCCCAAAAAACCTAGAATTTCAAGCATCTTTTTAGACTTTTACTGTTCTTATTTCTCTTTAACGATGAACCTGTCAACTGTTAGTTCATTTTCCTTTCATATTCACCAGTTCTTAATTTTTGATGCTGCAGATGACATTAACAGTGTAGGAAAAGGAGCCAAATAAAGCTTTGCTATATTCTAATTAATGGTTATTCTAATAAAAAATACTTTGATATGGCAGCCAGCCTAGAGTCTCTTCTATGATCTTTAATTTTCAATGTGATACATATTATTTATATCCTATAAATGTAGGTGTAACACAATGGCAAAGCACGCAGGAAGAAAGAGCCCGTTAAGTATTTGGCCTGTATAAGAACTGATTGCACAGTCAATCTCTGCAATGTCAACAGGCTTTTTCAGAACATTTGTTTGCATTTATAATTAAATTAAACTTTAACTGTAATAATGGGGAAAAAAAAGATCTCTATGGGAAAATCATATATATAAAGAATGCTTTCCCACTGTTAACTACGGAAAAATGAAGGTATAGGGATTGAACCTAGAAGGTCACAATAATTACCGAGTGAAAAAGCGGTGTGTGGCGAGCGCAGTATTAAACATCATCCCACAGCAGCGTTTTAGAGGACTGGTAAATAAGCAGGTGGGGAGCACACACTCTTTTTTCAAGTAACTTCTGTGACTTCATGAAACTGAAACCACTGCTGTCTTCAGCATCTAGCTGACCGGGGACAACAGGCCCTTGTGGACATCAGGTGGAGACTGCTATTGTCCTCCCAAGCACGCGTTAAGTAAATCCTCGTCAAACCATCTCCTCACAGTGTTTTTTGCAGGTACACTGTGCCTCGATGGGCTGTTCCCTGCCTGTACCTTCCATTAGTCACTCAATAGGCAGATTTCTTGCATGTGTCCTAAGTAGCCAGTGTCAGAGTAGTTTCAATGTACCATTAACTTCATCTTTATATATATTCATTTTTCACAGTGGTATACACCAGAAGAAAAAGGTGCCTGGTACCTCTGTGCTGCAAAAAGCCAGCTTAGACTTCTGGCTAGCTAGACGTCGTCTAGCTTTTCACTATCAACCCATCTGTTTTAGGTGAAAACTTGAGCAGTAATGTTAACCTCAAGTGCGTTAACCTTTGGATGCCACAAGACGTGATAGACAGGACCATTATTTTTATGGCACATTTTTTCCTGAGCAAAGATCCGAGGCAGTGGGGAAGGATAGAAGGTCCTGGTTTTGCCTCTCCGTCTCCAAACAAAATACAGTGCACAGTCATTTGAAAGCCAAGGCAGACTACATTATCGACACACAAATACTCAACAACTATAAATCTAAGGGAACTCAAGTAATGAGTCAAAACCACGAGGCTGACGATTTATTCAGTCTCACTGAATTTACTGGCATAAATACTAATTCCTCATAAACCAGAGTTCACCCTCCAGTTTCAGCTGAAGACAAGACTGATCTGGAGCAGCTGAGGAGGTGGCAAACATCTATTGCTCCCCTGGAATCTTCCCTAGAGATATAAATGGAGGCTGGAAGGTGGGAATATTTTTACGTCTCTCATATCTCTCCATTTCATGAGAATTTCTGAGTCAAAATCTCAAAACTAATTGAGGAAGTTTTTCTCCAACAGCTATCATCTTCAAAAACACATACAATACACAATATTTAGCAGTTCGGGTAACAGTCTCCAGGTAACTTTTAAAAGAGTTAATAAAAAGTAGGAGAAAATGTTGCAGCAGCTTCACATTCATACTTGATTGATTCAAAAGTATATGAAGTCTATAATGCGATTTAATATTTGGGATTTTTCCTAATTTCTGAGAAGCTTCATTTTACTTTCTCGTTCAGTGGTATCAGGAGGTTCACCATCATCGATGATATTTGCTAAGCTATTAAATGTAGGGGTGTTTAGTCTTTGCCAAGAGGAGTAAACTGTTCGGAGAGGTGAATGTATTTGTCATGCGTCCTAATTAGCTACCAATATTGGCTTCCACACCTGTAACAGTATCTATTGGTCAATGTTAGTTTCATTTAGGCCACATCTGTGAAAAATGCTCTTTTGTATTTGTGGAAATACGTTCATTATATGCTGAATCTGTGGAGATATGTTCAATAAATATGTACAAGTTGGTTCTAATTCTGGGTCTCAACAGTCCCCAGAATATTCAGCTTTCTTCTCATTTCCTGCGGTCATAACTTTGCAATTTCAAAATCAGTGGTAACTCTTCCACTCACTTGGACAGAGCTAGTACTCTTAGTATTTCCTTTTCAGTTCTTTTCAGCACCTTTTTCTCTTTCGCTGACTTCCTTTGGATCCCTGTTCTACTTTTGGTTTTGTTTAACTTTCATCATCCAATCTGCTATTTTTCCTTTTAATCTTTTTTTTTTCCTCACTTTGATTCTTTGATTTTTACATATGCTTTGTTTTTTGCCACCTTGTTTCATGTATCCATTTCCTCCTTTTTTCTTTTTTTTGTGGGTTTTCTGGTGGGGTTTTTTGTTGTTGTTTTGTTGTTTGTTTGTTTCTCATCTCCCGTTTAACTACTATTTTCCTCTGCTTACTCTGCTGTTTTTCCTCTCTCCTAGCTGACATTTCCCTCTGCGCGCTATATTTCTACCTTCCCTTTCCTCTCTTTTCCAAAACACGGCTCATCATTCTATGCCACTAATGTATAGCAGATTCTGAAATACTGTCATCTGAGACAGTTAAGCACTAAACAAAACATTACCAGGGTGGAGGAATCACTTACCCTGATTGACAACAAATCGTAACTTCTGTATTGTTGCCAGATTGCCGCTAACTCTGTATATTCCATCAACATCTAGACCTGAAAGAGAAACACATATTTCATTTTAGATCATATAAGTATTTTTCTTTGTACGTCTGTCAGGAAGCCAGAAGCGCCCTAACAAGTATGAAGAAGAGCCGTGCAGTGAGCGACTGAAAAATAATCCACCTGACAAGAACTGAAGTGCCTCCTGCCTGATTAAAACAACAATGAAAAATAAAAGTGGTAGATTAACTTAAGTGAAAACAAAACACCTGACTATAATTATCGTGTAACTCTGTCAGCGGAATACGGTTCTGCGAGGGTATTCGAGTGTGACGGGAAAGGAAGAGTGAACGAGCTCTCGCGCTTTAGACAAGGGCTGGTTGGGAGGCGCAGGATGCTGTGCAAGCCCTGCTTAGACCTGGGGTGTTTGTATTAATAGTGCTGGGGAAAGTTCTCGGTCTGGGGCCCGGGTTTTTCAGACGTGAATTTCTGAGGCTGTGACCTTTCTGAAAATAAAGCGGTGAGATGCCCACTCCGAAACCACGACGTGCGTGAGACTCCGCACAACTACCGTTCCTCCGCTACATTCTTCATAGCGGATCAGACAAGTTTGAAGATGAAATTAAATATCCCAAATAGCATATGCCCTGGAGTACATTTCTTCATTAATATAGGCCATTCTTTTCAAGGACAACCTGACAGTTTTGTTTCTCCCTGCATATCTACTCAAGGTTTATCTTCTAGGTGAAACTAGATGTCATACTCCCTTTTGTGACATATTATCTCCTACAGCAAGCTCTGCTGATATGACTGTTTAAAATAGCACTTCCAGCCCCAGTTGCATAGCTGCAGCATTTCAAAGCACATGGGAACTGCTCTCCTTTCCCGGGAGAATTAGCTATTGTGCAACAACGACCGAATCTGCATGCTTAAAAATGGAAAACACTAAACTGAACATTGTCATTTCTCGTTTAAAACTTGCAAGTACATAAGAAGTGAAGAGACTCTACACAAAACAGGTTTTTTTTAAGGCTACTCATCACTTGCAACACAAGTTTTAATTAGCTTTTGGCAAGCAATTTCAGAGAAAAGCTTTCTCTTGGAAAACGCTAATTTGTCAAAACCAAAAATTTTGAGGAAATATTTTCTGACAATACATGTAGGGGGAATTTTTTTCCAATTTGCATGGGGGAAAAGGAAAAAAGGAAAAAATGAAAGAGTGAAAACAAGTGCAAAAGCCCAGAAACCAGGTTGTAATTACACTTAAATAAGAAGGAGCTGAGGTTCAAGTCCTTATTTCAAAGATACTTGCACCGTGCCTTGGCAGATGAGTGCCACAGCCAGTGGACTCAACTGGCCGGAGGTATTCCTCACTGATCTTGAAACATTTAAAAAGATTTAATTTTCCTTTTGATGCAGACTGAAAGCAAATAAAGTCTTTTGTTTGTTTGTGTGTTTGTTTTCTCTCTCTACATAATAAAGTTCTTATTTTATATCTATCCTGCTGAGAACATCCTGATTTGGATCTATTTTAAAAAAAAAGGAATAATAGTTCCAAATTATACATTGGTTATCTATGACAATTTTCTACCCTGCACCTGTGGGTGTCCTGCAATATAATACTGAGAGTGATGATTCATTTCAGGAAGATCCCCTTTGGTTACAGAGGGATAAAGAAAAAGTTTATTTAAGAGAAATCAAAAAGGATTTGGTAATCAAGAACACTTGGAAGTTATCCATCT
This sequence comes from Anarhynchus alexandrinus, assembly GCA_008711295.1. Lineage (NCBI taxonomy): Eukaryota > Metazoa > Chordata > Aves > Charadriiformes > Charadriidae > Anarhynchus > Anarhynchus alexandrinus. Next base: position 3,186,393 of record VUYV01000047.1, read on the forward strand.
ACTGGATATATAACATATGAGCAAATGGAAATTACTAAAATGTTTAAGTAATGCAATTCTATCCTAAATCTGAAGAGTCTCATTCTGTTTTAGTAAGGGGAGAGTGAGAAAGCAAGAGTAATTCCCAGCATAGGAATGTGGGACTCTTGTGGTGAGGGATTAAGAATTACATCGTGAAAATTGAAGTCTAAACCAGAAAGTAAAGAAGAAAAATAAAACAAACAATTCCCAAAACAGAATGTTAACTTTTATTCAGATAGAAGTCAGTTTGGTTCTTAACCTTCTTGGGTAAATGGAAGTGAAAGCAATACATGTTGCTTTGCGTGAAATAGCAATGTCTCACATTATTAGCATCAGTTTGGAACCTACATAAATTATCCAGATCGAGTGAAAAAGTAAACTATGTTGTAAATTGGAGGATATTACATCTTGCAAAATCATCTGAGTATACAAGTGCATTATTATTATTATTATTATAAATTTACTTTGGTCCAGAAATGATGTCTGATTAGCATTTCATTTGGACACTATACAATATGGCAGAGAGAAAAAAAATAAAATAAAAAAAAATTCCAAGAATATCAAGCCAATTATAGTGTTCACGTGCCATCAACTTTCTGCTCCAAGAACTTTGAAAGTTAAGCCAAACCAAACCAATGCAAATTGGTGGATTTGGACATCCTTTTCATGACCACATTATCTTAGCTGGATTGTTAAAAACTTATTTTGGAAATCCAATTAGGTGTAAAAGAGAAAGAGAGGGAAAGAGAGAGAGAAATATGTCTTTATAGTTCTAATATCCTGATTCTATAACAATTTTCAAAGCAAATTCACTTTTAAGGGCACCTCTATCAAGAATAAAAACATCACTGCACTGCTGTCAGTGTTTCTTCATGTCAGGCTATAAATACTTAGGGAACAAGATGAAACAAAAGCCTTGCAGAGTTTCCTATCTGGTGCTGGCGTTTAAGCACAGTGGTAAAGAACATTTCAGAAAAAATATTCATTATAATGAAGTCCAACTGTTGTTCACCATAGAGTGACCTTCTTCTGTTTTGGAGTAGGGTTTATCAGGCGAGAATCACTGGATTTTGCCCTAGAGGAGAACAAGTATTTTATGTTTTATATCCCAGTTTCCAACTTTGTTTCTGTTTGTTTTAATGAGGAACCTCAGAACAGGATGGACCCACGATTAGAAATGACAGCCAAAAGCATGGTAAAGACTTCAGTATTTCCACCCTAAATTTTATAAAGGTATAAGAAACGTAGGAAAAGGACTTATTCAATAATACATCAGTTTACCTGCCAAGCTATAGGCAAATTTTGACTACTTTCATTAAAAAATCATACAGGTACTCCTGATAAGAAAGCTAAGAGGCAACTGAACTCGGGCTTGGTTGAGATTTGTGAACTATAATTAATGCTATATACACTCTGCATAACCGCACAGAAGATGTTAGAAGAACACTAATTTAAGAACATTTCTTGCACTCCTGCTTCTAGCCGGAATGGAAATAACCGTGAGTGCAGGTCAGCGTCAGCTCCAGTACCAGTCTGGGCTGGAACCAGGTAGTGCAGAGGAACATTAAAAACACATGAAAAAAATAACAGCTTAGGTGATATATTTATCTAAACATACATTTTAAAATATTAGACTATAGGTTGAGCCAGTTCTGATGCTTTATGAACTGCCTTGAACGAAACATTCTCATTCATTTCTTTCTGTTGCGTAGAACAAATCCCTCTTACAAATCCTATTGCATTCTGCCTGAGCTTAATCTATATTTGACAATATCTTCAAATTGAATTTGACAATATCTTCAAACTGAAATTCTCTCTGTGCGGGGGGGGGGAAGGGAGGGGTGGTATACAGAAATTTCTCTCTGTTTTTTAATAAGATTTAGAATTTAAAATATGCCATTTTAAATAGTACTAGGTAACTTCCTGCACAGAAACCCACGAAACTTTCACAATTAACGTATCCTGAAATAGGTGTGGTCTCCAGGCCTGGTAGGAGTTTTGTAAAAGAAACCATCATGCTGGATTCAACAACAAAGTGAAGTACAAACTTGAAGAAAGGCATTCTTTAGTTAGTCCTTTCATTTAAAATCAGTTATGTTCAGGGCAAAAATATTGTATTTCAAAGGAGCCTATTATGCCTTCCCATAAACAGAAAGATCATACGTTTTAAAACTAAAGTATCATTATGTAATCAAGCTGTTGTATTATAAACTATTTTGTGGGCTCAGATGCCCAGGGCTATCTTTACAAATATTTAAGAGGTCATTATCAGGGTATGTTCTCCCTAAAACTATAATTCTTTCCTCCTGTTTTCATATGCATCTTACCATAAATATCTGATATATAAACAATTTTTTAAAAGTTTACTGAGGGCACAAAAGTGAGGCATGAAGTCATTTAAAGAAGCAGAAATGGGTGAATGCAGCAAATACAGCGACGGCAAGGTAATGTGTCTGCTGAGAAAAACATCACAAATAAATGTGCAACAAAAGTAAAGTTTCACAGAATTATCAATATTTGTATGCCAGTAGAAGGAAAATCATGAAGAGTAGCAAAGAATAAATCTGACCCATTAAAATTCCACATTAGAAGTACTGTATCTGGATAGAGTTACAAAAGGTACGTGGAGTTTCAGGTGAATGTGGGAGCGAAAAATAAAAAGGGTTTGTCCGATGCCATGGAAAACAGAGGTGAAACTGATGAGAACAATGAAAGAAATTTGAGTTACACCGCAGAGAGAAAATGAACATGGAGGCATTAACAGCAAACAAGGGAGATACGGACATAAAACGGGTAGTGGAGAGGTGGTGTGAGCTGAAGATACTTGAACCACCGAACTTGCTACACAGCTTGATCAGCTGGAGTAGAAACGGGCACCAGCTCCCTTTGAACATAAGGCTATCTGCACTCGGCGTGGTTTTCAGCGTTGCTGAGATCTCTAGCCTGCTTTTTGGTGTGGTGTTGGGTGGGGTTAGACATGCCCAAAAGCTCCTGGAGCAGGGCCGGAGGCTGACACCAGGATTTGCTCTGCTTTGTGGGAAAAAAACTTCTCTTTCGATTGTCAGAACTACCCACTTGTTGTACTCCTCCCATCGAAGGACCACATTCATGAGGCTGAAAACAACATACCAGCTAACATCAGGTATGGAAACAGGTCCCATCCCTGGTCCAGAGAAGGTGCTCAGCTACTGTGGAAGTGGGTGCCATACAAATGACGTGTTAGATAGTTCTACCAGATAGACCAGGGTAAACAAACCCAGGAGGCCAAACAGCAGGTGATATTGGAAGTCAATCTGAAGGACAATGAGATAATCACTGTTGTAAAAGAATTCGTTTTCACTTATGAGTGCCCATGCTATACACGGGTCTCTCATTTGTAAATAAAATGTAGAGAAATATTTGGAAATGACTAAGGCTGGAAACAGTGGCAGAAGAGTTATTCTGATACTGTAAAAGCAGTAAGAGGGATGCACTTGGAGACTGGCTAGACTGACCTCAGTCCCAGACAGTCTACTTAAATAATTAATTCAGGACTCTATGAACAAATAATTCATAGCAAAATATAATTAATCCCAACCAGCATGGTTTCATGGAAATCAGGGCCTTGTCTAGCAAACTTGTTGCATTTTTTGATAGGATTGGATTTTTGACAGGTCTGGTTGATAAAGTCAAATGTGTTGAAATAGTATGTTTGGATTTCCATGAGGCTTTTGACTTAGTACCACATGACATTTTGATTAAAGCACTTGCATTTTATGGAATTAACAGGGCATATATTACATGGATTAAAAACTGGCTCAATGACAGACATCGAAATGTGGTAGTTAATGGGAGATATCAGTTAACAAGGTCATAAGTGGTGGAGGTCTCAAGAGTGGAGCTCTCAGTCCAGCGCCATCTAATACTTTTATCCGAGTTGTGGACAATGAGAAAAAAAAAAATCTCTGTTGGCAAAGTAAGCAGATGACACAAAGATCAGGGAGATATTAAATAATGATAAGGACAGGTAAAGTTACAGAAGATCTGCACCACCACCTTAAATGGTCACAGTCTGGTTCAATAAATTTTCATATGGAGAAACACAGGGTACATCCGACACTCTGGATGCAGGTTACAAAGGACTTGGGGGTTATTTCAGATAATTAGCTGAACGTGATCTCTCAGTTCAGTGCTATAGCAAAGAGGACTACTGTAATCCCTTGAATTATAGGAAGAGGAGTGACAAACAGGAGCAAGGAAGAGATTACACCTCTTCATGCACTACAAATAGGATCTCCAGTAAAGCACCGTACTTGATATCAAAGCAAATAAAATGAAACATAAAATATGTACTTCATTGCTTCATATTAAAGAGGGGGTGGAGAGATGTCCTCTCCATCGATAATTTTCACATGATTTGTGGGTACTGGACTCACAACCAGCACTGCCCAGCTGCAGGACCTGTGACAGACAAGCCCAAATTCAAGGTGGCGTGAACAATATATTCTTTATTCTATTATTAGCAAAAATCTGACATCGCATCAGAATTTAGTAGAGGCAGAGATAGTGGGGGAAAGAAAGGAGAGGAGAAATTGTACTCGTTCTTAACAAGCTAAGAAATGACTCTATAGAAGGTGTCTGACATGAGGTTTGGTGAATCTCTTTAGGAAATTAGCTAACAAGAAATAATTCTATGTTTGACTGCAATAATATCAAGAAGATGAGGGGCATTCCTACATAAAAAGAGAATCTCATTTTTTCTTGCAGTAATAACTTCAAGATGCAATGAAAGGAGAAAAGCTTGACTAAGATCTTATTGTTTTCAAGACCCTGTAGAAACTGTTTAATGGAAGCAATTACAACACTGAATATGAGCATTACACACTGAGAATAAGTAACAAGTGAATATGATGGATGGTACACTCTATTCTGTTTCATATCGCTTGATGGTGGAATTTCCACTTAGATATTTATATACAAATAAATAAGGGCAGCGACAGTACAAAGCAAGTGCAATTTAAACCAGCGCGCAGTTCACTGCGATGCAGGGCTGCTCTTTAACGCCTAAATCAAGCTTGCTATGCCTTCGTCTTCTTCTCCGTTGTGTTGCGCCGTCTTTGACGTTCAAGAAGTTTATGGTTTAAACTGGTTTAAAAGGAACAACGAGGCTTACTCGGAAGGCTCCCCGTAACGAGAAACAAATCTCAGCCTCGAAGCAGCTATTTGTTTTGAAAGAAGCCGCCGAACATGCAGCCTGTTCGCTGTCATTTTGCCGTTACCTCCAGTATATACTTTTGCCGTTCTGGTAGTCCCACTTCTCGCAGCTAAACAAAGTGACCTCATTGCTTTCCACTGTATTTTCTTTTAAACATTGGCTGGGATGATTGAGATTCAGGAATGTGGGAAAATGGATTCCCAAGCCACGTCCATCCCCTTTAATTCTGAGCTGTAATTTTTGGCTTGGCTTGAATCACAGTCATCACATTTCAGTCTGAATCTCTCTGTAAAGTGATCTTTCTTAAACATTTCTTTCACTCATCATGGGATCAGAAACAAAGCCATTCTAGTCTTTCAGCGAAACACTTACAAACGTCTTTTTACAGCGACTCACAAGAGCTGAATTTCCTTTAAAAATGTTTGAAAAAGAGGAGGTTTTCATTGCCTGATTGTCCTCTTTGTGAATCTTGTCATCTGTATGCCATGAGCTACAGCTATTTTAATCTGTTTTTGTTTGCAATCCATTTGGTGTCCGCCCAAGAAAATGCAGGTGATTCTAATTAACTTACTGCTGAAGATGTGGAAAAATCTCAATTGTGCTACAGAAAATTATACACTTAAAACCTTCCCTCTATTATTTATAACGGCTTATTAATGAAAATGATTACATGAATACATTTACCACCTGATTCATCTTTGTTCACTTTTTAAATCAACAAGGTTTATGCTAAAGGGGAAAAAATCCCTACTAAATACAGACCTCAAGCACACCCATCAGCTCGCTGGTTTAAATGGAATGGCAGTTTAAAAGGAAATAACATTGTCTTACTTTATGCAACACAGTATAATATCGGAAATTACCAAATGTTTGGAAATAGGCATTCTCTCTCTGCAACACATTAGTATTTAATTTCGTGAATGTTCATTTCTTCTTTGTTTGTTTGTTTGTTTTCTCTTTTAATACCTCCTTCACCACTCCTATTTGCTCTCATTTGCTGCAGTTACCCCTTCTCACGTATGGGTCCGTCCCGACCAATGCTTGATTTATCTGAAATAAAACAGGATTTCCGTGGTTCTCTGCTACTTTATCAAGCATACTTTTCCCCTTGCTTGCCCAAAAGGTCTTTCAGGAGTATAAGGAATCTTCAAAAGCCTTTCGTCGGTCTTTCACCAGTAACTCTCTTGGGATATAAGCAGCTTCATGTCCCCAGAGATGTGCAGCTTCCAACCCTGACCTGTCCGGGCGTTGTGGCCGTATGACACTATGGTGACCGACAGAAGGGAATTTCAGGTAGAGACATTTGAGTGGTTTCAGTAGGGAAGTCAATAGATGTCAAATACGGGCGCTGAGTGTTTTCTGCTAGGCACAGCTACCAACAGGCAGCTCCCCACCTTCCGCCAGTTACCATTGCTATTATTCTGTGCCACGCAATATAAGCTGCGATAGCCTAATTTGAATGCGATGACAATGTGGATAATGCAGTTTATTTTGGGGAGAATGAAAGCCTGAATAAAGGTTATCATTTTAGGAGAAGCTGACGATGGAAAAACTCATCCACTGTGTGACATGATCAGAACAGCTGGGGATGTAATGTGGAGGGTGGGGGAGAAGAGAGCCAAGGTATTTTGTGTGTTCAAGAAATATATACAACATTGCCATTTCTTATATCCCAGCTGTGCCTGTTAACTTCTGGAAACATGTAGAGCTCAGCAATAAAGCATACTTGACTGATATTTACTGCAATGTGCACTATAAGACATTTTCTGTCACACATTACGTTCTGAAAGAGTTAAGTAACATAAAAAATACAGGCTCGAGATTATATCTGTCATGGATGAAAATACTACATTTATGCCTCATTGTAATCCATTCATTGGTTTATGGACCCCGAGCCCTCCAGGGAGTGTCACAACTCCACATGATACTGCTGAGAGCTGTATTTTGCTTTTGGATTTCTGATTTAGCTGAAAGAAGTTTAAAAACACATGTAGCCTGACAACTCCCTATTGGCTATACAACTGAGGAGGGTCAAGAGCATAAACTATTCCAGCAAAAGCCAGCTGTAACTTATGCTCACGAAACTGGCTGAAGATCTGCCTGTTACAGACAGTAGCATACGAGAAATTTATGCATTTTGCTAAATCCTCCCCCCTTTGGTTAAACTGTGCTTCATTTGGGGATCCATCATCACCAACATCATGCCTGTGTTTTTTGAGCAACATCAGAACACTAAGGGAAACTGCGCTTTGGGGGGTCTCCCTCTCCTCTTAGGACTGTATAGGACTTTCGGTCAGGTCCACTGACATCAGTAGGAGCTGTGGTTAAAAGCTAAGGGACAGATACAATTCTCCAAACATCCCCGACTCCCAATGCTGATTTTAAAGAGAATTTAGTGCACTGTAGGGACAAATCTTTCCCCGTCTTTCACAATAGCGAGAGATTAAATTAGACCTCAGTAATGTCACCTCCCCATCCTGACTAGTGCTGCTGCTTATTGGACTTTTAACGGTTGGAAGCGGAAGAGCTGTACATTTGGGCACACATAATCTTCAGCCAAAATGGGTAAGGAGTTTGCATTTTCTGGACTGTAGTACCTTTGCTTGGCAAGGATATATATATATATATTTAATAATAGTGACGGGCATAGGAAATTTAGGATGGAATAGGGATATTTAGGATGGAATAGGGATATTTAGGATGGAAATTGAAAGTCGCAGGATTGCTTCTTCCATCACTCCTTGGCTTTTTAGAGATGGTCGAGGAGCCCAGATAGGCCCAATAGTCTTCTAAAAGATGGATTTTTTACTTGACAGCCTGAAGCTATGCTCTGTCCAAGTTTAGATGTCTCACGGTTATCTATTGCGTCTTCAGGAGCGGGTCCTGCCTAACCCTCTGCGGGCACTGCCCACAGCTGCTGGGCATCGCTGGGGAGCGGATGCGAACGCAGCGCTTCACTCCTATAGTTCCACAACGGTTAAAGAAATATCTTCGAGGCACTTGATAGCACTTGTTTCACTGCATGACACAGAAGGCTGGATCTGTGTCTTACAGCTGGGAATTAGACCCGCTCGGTTCTGGATTTCTAACAGGAGGAGTGTGCCGAACCCTGCTCTAAAAATGGCCTTTGGGCTGTCACGTGCTGTCTTTGCTTATTCACGTCGCATCGTAGGCATCTATCTTTGTATTTGCTTTTTATCTTTAAGTGGGAGAAAACATTTAAAAATTGGACTCTTTAGTCTAAGGCACACTATCGGACACCTTTGGGTGTTACAGTCCATGCCTGTGTGGAAAACCCGGGGGCTCTCTTGGCAGATAAGTATTCATACGGCTATCTGACACCAACTTACTGAATTCTTGGCATTGCATCTCTGTTTTACATATAAATGTGATAATACAAAGGTGTGTGTATATGTAGATACGTAGATAACTTTAAATTTAACAATATCTTTCCCACTGTACACTGCACATATTTAAAGACACAATAATAATTAAAGTCATGGGATTGCACTGAATGCTCTTACACCTTCTTTTTGTGTGATAAACCTCTAGTGTAACAAGCGAGCAAAATCCTCCTGGTTTTGCAAAAGTTGTATTTAGTCTTATGAAACAGTGACATTAAGCAGCACTGTGTGGAAAAATTGAAACATTAATTTTAATATGAAAAATTATGTGGAAAAACTGAAAAAAACTATGTGGAAAAATTGAAACATTAATTTTAGTATGACAGGAGCCTATCGTGCTTAGATATTTTTCCATTTTTTTTTCCCATCTTATCGTGGGACTCCGCAGTTATATATATTATTTTTGTTGCCATTCCCACTACATTTAATGTCCCCAAACAGGTTCCGGTAACTTAAAACCTTTTTTTCTGCCTCCGTTTAATTTGGGCAGAATCTGAACCACCACCACCAGTGCAACATTCGGCAAAAAAACGTAGTCAAGATATCTACAGAAACCATAAAAATCCTGAACTGGGTTACAAAGAGTGATAAGTATGAAAACTTAAGAGACCAGTGCATACTTCATTACTTTGACAGAAGCAACTCCATAGTTTTCATTTTATGGTTTGTCATGCATAGGATGCCATACTACATTAAAATAGCACAAAACTTGTGTATGAATTGCTCAGGAACTCCTGAAAAGATGTTGTTTAAGTATAGTCTGAAATGGAACAAATTGCTTTCTACTTTGAAATATGAAAAAAAAAAAATCACAATGAAATACAAATTATATAACCGAGAATTGCAAGAAAAAACCTGGTTACTGGCAATGAAATGCATTGGATATCTGTTAGCTGAATTTTGGGTGAAGTAAATGCATAAATATCAGTATCATTTGATAGTTTCATGCAAGATAATTATTTTAAAATTTGAAGCCACAGGAAGAATTTTGATTTGAATTGTTGCCTTTGTATCTTAATGCTGACTGTGGCGTGGAATGATGTAAGGAAGGTGGAAATCCAATCTCATCCCCTTTACTAGGGTTCACACAGACCCTCTGGTATTTCTGAAGGCTCAGAAAGGAGAAGTTGGCATACAGTGTTTTCCATATCTAATTTCCTTCTTTGGTGAAAATTCCAGTAATTATTAATGACATTTACTATAGAGACATCCAAGACAGTTGCAAAGTTTCTAACACAAACTGTTACTGTAAGCTGTGCTCTTTGTGCTTTTAACGTACGACATATCAAAATACAACAAATGCAACCAAAATAGAGGTAATAAAAGAAACCATTGTGAGCACTTTCTTGGGTGCAAACTCAGATACTTTTCAAACTTCAATCTCTCGTGACTGTTTGCGAAGTATCGAAAAACATTGTGTCTTTGCTCAGCGATGGCAGAAGCGCTCCTGGGCAAAAATCTCCATCACTGGATCAGTGCTATTTACGACCAGAGAGTAGCCACTGCTGTGAGGATAGTCCTGCAGGTCGTAGATCAGGGCACTAAATAAAGCCATAGTTTGTGAGCTCCTCTGTTTTAGTAGCAAGGTAGGAAAACTTGACTGCCTAAAGCATCTTCCACCTTCCCGTTTGGGTTCAAGTCTGGCTTTTACGGTTTAGCTGGGCTGGAGGGTTTGAATGGTTTGGCTTTCAGTGGTTAGAGTAGATGCTCAGCGTGTTCAAAGTTCAGTTTATAGGCTAAGGGAAAGCAGTTTTCGTTAGAAGAGGATATATCTTATCTTTCTACTAAGGTTTATTAAAAATATGTAGCACCTGATAATTTAACACCGAATGAGTGGCTGCTAAATTTCCCCCACTCTCTGCCTCTCTGTCTCACACACACACACACATCTACACACAAACAGAGGAATGCTTCTCGACTGCCAAACTATGTGCCAAGATTTTGTTCACTTTAATCTCAATCATATGAGTTAGAGAACCATGAAACAAAGTTTCTACCAAGTATGCTGACAGATTTTTAGTTCTAGTGGCTCCACAGGGCATCGCTACAAGTACACTAAGAAACTTTTCTTATTAAAGATTTCTGAGCTGATCCGTTTTCCATTTAAGTCAACATGAGCAGTATCACCATAAAGAACTCAACACTTGCTAACTGATACCATACACTCATCAAAATTATTTCATTTCTAAGTAAACAAAAAGTTGTGGTACCTCCGACACCATTGTGTGGTTACTGCTGGCACAGGAAAGCCATTTGGTGGCCGCTACTTTGGTGTGTTATGTCACGTAACACCATGTCAGTTCAGGGCTGATAAATCTAAACATATGGTTCGAAATATCAGGGGAAATTTTTCTTGGGAAGATGGGGGGAAGAGGCATGGAGTAGCCTATTTCTGTCTTTTGAGGACTTGCTTGTTTTCTGAATGAAGACATCTCAGAGAAGACCCATCACCTTACCCTCGGTTTGGAGCCTCAGTGTTACCTGGAAATGCCCCATAATCTGGGAAACTCAACAAGTTCTTTTTCTTTGAAAGAAAAACTGGATATTTACATTTCTGATCCAAATATATAAAGCTTAAGGCCCCGATCCAACAAAACACTGAAGCGTTTCCTTAACTGTAAGGAACAACTATTGACCACAAAATAGATCTATTCAGGTCCTTAAGAGAAGTCTCCGTCTGTTTTGGTGGACACAGGCTGGTACCAGTAAAGCGGGAATTATAGACTGAAATAACCTGTATCCATTACAAAGCAGAATAAACATGAGAAAGCAGTTTCTAACAGCCATAGCTGTTTCCCGGGAATTCCAATTATTTGAAATACATCATCTCTGACACCAAAAAAAAATAAATATAAAAGGTGCCTGAAGGAATCACGAAGAGAGAGCTGGATCAGCCCGGCCGGAGCTGCTCAGGATCCAAGTGATACGGTTCTGTCGTGTTACAAAACAACATGGCCACATTTTGCTCTCATTTACATATATGTCATTCCTCCCAAACCAGGGAGCATTGTTTGCCTGCGTGAAGACAAAAAAGAAGTTGGTTTGCTATATAATTACATCCATGATCTGTGAGGATCCTGATTATAATAGAACAATCTGCTAAGCGAATATTCAACCGGAGATCTTTAAAAGACTTGTCAATTCCTTGGGGGTTTGTCACGCAGTAGCCAATTTAGGGACAATTCAGTTACTAGATTGCTAACTATATCAGTTTCATAAATTCAGGGGAGTAAAAGGAGCTAAAAAATCTTCTCTTAAAGAAGGGAAAACCTTAAGATAAAGCCTCCTTTTTAAGCTGCCCTCTTGCTTTGCCCTCTGCTTTGCTCCTGAAGCCTTCTGTTGGTACGATTTCTCTCACTTAGGTATCAATCCCATTAGGCTGCTATATTATATGGTTAAAACACTGATGTAACACAAGCTGCTACAGCAAATAATTGAAGTAATAAAATACAACTGCAGTTATTTGCTCCCTTGAATTGCAGGCAGAAAAAAAGGAGACGGGGTTTTTTAAACTGACCCCATAGTGTTGCATACGGACAGCAAAACTTCTTTTTATGTGTTTTCTTTTATTGCTGTAAAACTTTTTTGAAAAAAAATAAATAGATTAGTCATATTAATTTTTTTTTTTTTTTTGCACAGGAAAAGCAATTAGTCTACATTGTGGAATTATGCCTTCATAATTTTATTTAAAAACCATAACTTTATTTTTAAGAAACAGGGATGTTGAAAGAATCTGAAACTACAACTACCTCTTTTTTTTCCCCCTAAAGGAACTTAATGGACTTAACTTTTTTCTTTTTTTTCTTTTTNTTTTTGTGTGTGAACATCTCCTCTAGGCCAAGATTCATTTTGTCAAGTGTTAGCCCAAAGTGTTCTATTAATGGCTGAACTGTAAAGTCTGACTAAATGGGGTTTGCAGTGGAAATACTGCCAGCTCCTTGTCTGTGATGGCATGTGTACTGTACTAGGGCATAGTGCCTCGCATCCTCGGTTTATTCAGGAGGAAAAGAGAGGATTTTTGTGTCTATCTTTTTATCTTTTTCATGGCTAGGAGGTGGATACCCTCATGCGTGAGCTTCCCTGAATCTGACTCTGACCAGGGGGTATGTCAGGACCTTCATTTTCTCATTGGCACAGAGTGAGCACCAGAGACAGTCGGCTGGCTTTCCATTTCTCTGGACTTTTCTGTTTCAGCGTGTACAAATGTCAGCTACTTGATTTACAAAGTATATTAACATTATTTCAATATCTAGAAAACGCTGGTTGATTCTTTTTTATTTCGTAGGTTAAGTGGTTTATTTTATTTATTAAGCCTATTGAAAAAGATTTTATGGAAAATTCTGAAGACAAAATGCCCTGTTTCCTTCTACATGTTCACTAATAGATATATTATACAATGCTAGAGAAAGGCAAAAGGCCAAACTCATCTCTGGTGTAATTCCAGTAAAAGCAATAAAATTACACAAGGCATGAATTTGGCCCAGGCATTGTAAATGTTACTCTGGTGCACACTGAGTGTCTGCTTGTTGTTACTGGCAAGGCTTAAAATACAAATCCCCCTTTTTTTTTTCATAGAAATGGATACATTTCTCTGGAACAGATTAATCAATGAAACAGGTATCAGGTAACTATGACGAAGGCTGCAACCGGTTCAAATGCCTGCCTTTTGTAACGGCTTTTTCTTCTTCTAACCAACTCACAGTCAAATTTTTCAAATATATATTTATTCTCTTTTGTGCATTGTCATTGCAAGGCTCTTTTTTTTTTTTTTCTTTTTTTTTTTTTTTTTTTTTTTTTTTTTTTTTTTTTTTTTTTTTTTTTTTTTTTTTNCTGTTGACACTTCTTGATATTTTTTCTAACTCAGAATGTGGCTTTCTAGCAGACACAGAGGCCCCAGAGTGAATACCCTTCAGAGCCAATTCTGACTTGGACCTTGCACAACGCTATTAACTGGCTCCTACTCTAAGAAAGGTGGCTATGGCGGGATTGCCTGAGCCTGAAGACAGAAATGGTTGAGGAAAGCTTGCCAATATGTTTGCACTAAATTCAACCACTCTTAATTTCTACTCAAAAGAATAACAATAATAATTAAAAAAAAAAAAAAAAAGCTCCAGAAATTTTAAATCACAAACTCGCAAGGGCTTTTCTCAGAACTTTGTTGGTTTGTATTGCAGTCATCTGTATGTTTGATTTTATGCTTGTTGGCCACTTTAAAGTAAACATAGTTCAATGCCCTCTGAAACAGTTTTCTTCAGTGCACTAGAATTCCCTGGAAAAAGGCTTTATCTGCTGAACTGCTGGATATTTGTGTGTGTGTGTGTAATTTTTTTTTCCTATCAGTTTGTTTTCCTTCCTTTTTTTTTTTTTTTTTTTTTAAAAAAAACTTCAGTGAATATAAAATTTGGGAGCAGAAGCCTCCTTGGAACAAGACAGAATCATAAAAAGACTTCAGGAATCTCATCACAAGCTAAACAGTACAAATTACACATTCTTCATGGAAGTATTAGCTTTTAGTGCGTGCCTGGATCCAAGTATAATAGATTATCCCAAAGTGGGAAAGAATGAACAGTACAAAATTAGCAGAACTGGGAGCTCAGATCATTTGGTGGAGCAATATGATCTCTGTACTTTCAGGGTACTGAATTCTAAAGCCACTGGAAACAGTATGTAAAATTATATCAGAGTAAGCAAAGAGGCATGTGTAGGCCTGGGAGAAGAATAAAAAAAGTTTGGAAAATACCTTTCCAGAGGAGAATAAGTACTGAAAACCAGTGAATGAGCATGTAGGAAACAAACTGCTATTCGTGAACAGTTTCTTGCTCTGAGGATAGAAATATGTTAAAAGGTACGATAGAGAGAAAACACAAATAAAATATATTTCAGTGGTTATTCAAGGGCCAAGTGCTGTTGGGGAATAATCCTGCACTCAGACAGAAATATAAAACTGCACAGGATAGGTCAGTCTCCTGAGGTTTCCCTCCTTCTCAAGGAAAACTTGCCAGAACAAATCCTTTATGCCACCGGCTGATGGGTTTGGTCTAACCGTGCTGGGAAGTAGCCCGGGAACACTGTACACTTAATGGCAGCTCGAAGATGGTGGTGAACATACTCTGGCAAAACTACCCTGTACTTTCCGACTGCCTTCTTCAGGTCCTCAGGAATGGGACAGAAGTATTTTTGAGAACCAAATACATGAAAGATATTGCTTAAGCTAAGTACACCCCGGAGAAGCAAGTTGATGAACACAAATCTAATAATATGGAGTATTACAATACGTATAGCGATATAAGATGCTAGAGGTTGTATATAGTGGCTATCAATGCATATCTTGGCTGCACAGGACTCATGTCTTCTGCCATCCTCACTGTGCTCTTATAATCCACTAACTACACCGTACCAAAGTTCGTGATCCCAGCACGGCAGTCAGCAGCTTTAGGAGGTGTTTGCGATATTTTTTTTTCAATTCTTCTGCAGTGTTTTCGTCCATTAGAAAATGAGATAACATTAAACTGTTTTAAAAACTCACATTTTTTCCTAGCTATATAAATACATTCACAATACTTTGTATTTTTAAAACTCATTTCCCCTTTGCCTAACTCCTTAAGATAAGTGAACTCTCCCCTATGTAAACTTCCTACCAGAATACTGACTACCTTTTAAGCGGTATATGATTTAGAAGGTAATGAAATATCACTTTCTTTTTCTTTTTTTTTTTATAAATAGGTTTTAAAGTGCTTTTAGCTGCACTTTAGCTTTTAGATTAAGAGATAAAACTGATGAAAGGGACACAACCTTCTGTCACAGGGCAGCATGGCATTTGGGAGGTGAGGTAGTTTAAAATACCATTTTTATCTTCATTTCTCTTCACTGGGATGACTGTATTGCTTTACTACATCCCATAAGGTACTTTATCTTTGCCCGTACAGACATTTTCTTCCTTAAGCACTGAATATTCTGGGGTATGAGACTCTGCGTGTGTGCCTTTCTGCAACAATATTCTGCGTAATCAAACCGCAGCTGCGGACATGAAAGCCAAACTGAGTCTCGATTTTAGGCGCTTTGGGGTGTCAAACTGTGGCCACCTTTGAGAAGTCTGATTTTCAGACCGCAAAAGCTTCAAACTTCTTTCAAAACCCTGTCTTCTTCAAATCGCACACCCGACCTCTAAGTGCCTGATGGTCACTTCTGAAGTCTCGCTAGCGTACCCGGTCCTACCCCAAACCCAAAAGTCCTACGCTCAGGGCTTTTTTCTTTGTTACTGCTCTTATTTAACATGATTTGTTCACTGGGGCTCGGAGCAACGAAACCCAGTAAATAATACATTGAACAAACAGAGAAGATAACAAAAGGAAATAGTTAAGGTACTATAATAATTTTAGCCATTCTTTTTTCAGGTCACTATAATCTGCCCAAAGATAACTAATTGTTCAAAGTAAACATTCCACTCCGACCACAAAAGGAATCCATTACACAAACATATAATTCACAGTCATTTTTAGTGGGTTGTAAACAGTTTGGAATGAGCATAAAATGGGACAAAAATCAAAGTGAGCATTTAGAAATGAAAAAGTGTTTGCTACAAAAGGTCAGTCCCTTTACTTGGCAAACTATGTAGAAAAGCCTGGGAAAATGTTGAACACACAAGCAGTAAGGGAATTTTAAAGCCAACAACCTCCCTGTTTCTTTAAACAGACATCGGAACCTATAACTGGATCCTGTCAAACAAACGACAGCAAAAAAACATAACAGCTGCTAAGAAGTAAAGTTGAAAGATAAAGTTTTCTAAGCTAAGAACCTTCTCAGAAGTGGACTAAAGGTCTTTCTTAAATCTTTAAGCAAGGTTATGGATCCCAGGGTGGCTTTTAGGCATTGAATCAAATATGTAATTTTGTGTATCATTCCTGTCAGAGCGTCCTGTGCTCCAAGAAAAGCAACAGAAAACAATGTCTGCAATGTCCAGTTTAGGATGGAAACGGTACCTGTAATCATCAGCTTTGCTGCCTGCGGTGTCATTTTGCAAGGCATTTAGACTGATTTGAGAACACTAACTCGGATTTGGGAACGGAGGGAGAAAATGAAGGACGTTTCCAAAGAGAGATGAAAGTTGAATTATATTTCCCTGGAGCATAAGTACTGTATTCCTTTACAAAACCTGAACTACACTGGATACCCTCGATAGGTTTAGGATGCTGACTGCTCGGGGTGTTCATTTACTCTGTCATTAGACACACAGACAAATGATCATCCCTGGAAAAGAGTTTAGTATCAGGCTGTTTTCACACGATAAAACATTACTCTGAGAAGTACTGGATGGCATGTTGTTTAGGTACAATGCAGACTGATATTTTTATTTTTTTAATGCGTTCTACTCATGCCTTTCACATATTTAAAAGAAAAAAAAGAATGCAAAAAAAAAAAACCCAGCCAGCACTTTTAAAGGGTCATGGATAACAAAATAAATAGGCGACTCAAGAAATGACTGGAAATAATATCTGGCCTAGAAACACCAAAAAATCTTGCAATGGGCCCCACCCTTGGCAGGAGAGCACAGCATGGGAGTTATAGCACACTGGGAGGATTGTCCCAGGCTTTCCTCGCTGCACCGCTCAGCCCAGGGTCAGGGCTGCACCTATCAGACGCTGTCAGGGAACAAGAAAAAGCGCGGAATGCAGATCGAAAAAGGCAACTCAACAGATGATAGCCCCAGAAAAGCCTGAGGTACATCCAAGGTAGGTGTTGATGGCAAAGTAAAAGACTACGCAGAAAACTCCAAGTACTACACTGTTCCATGAAAAACTTTCTGTCCAAGTCCCTGAAAAAGTCGAAAGTGAAGAATTCTAGAAATCTTTGAGTAGCCACTGTATTTCCTCCATCCAATCATTGCACAGTACAGAATTATTCTCTTAGCCTCGCCAGGTCACATCATAATACATGAGAGTTTTTTGCTGTTTAGAGTATTGCATTGGATACCAAGGGTGCAACACTCTTCGCTGAGATGTTATCGACTTTACTTGCACAGGTCTGTATAGCTACTCCAGACAAGAAGCTCATCAAAAATTATGAATGGATAAATAATGCAGAAAGAATGAAGGAAAAACCTGAGCTTGCTTAAAAAAAAAAAATAAATAGAATTAATGTGAAAATTGCCTTGCAAGTTTACAAGAACGGGCACATTTTTATTGACTCTTTGTTAAACTCCACTACCATCTCTGCGAGACGGCTGAGTAAATGTAGAAAGACCTTCTGCCCCCCAGTCCTATTTCAATAACCACAAATAGCAAAAGAGTCTGAAAAGATGGAATTCACTCTTGAACAAGTGAATCCTTGTCGGATAGATAAATATGCATTATGGTGTGAGAATTTTTAGACTAAACGTTATAAAGCACCTCTGTCCTGAAATGGTGAATAAGCGAACAGTAGCCTAGGGGATAAACGACCAAAATCTGATCTAAGCTGCAGCAAAATAATTTCAGAATAATTCCTTTGATTTCAATGCAGATATTCATTTAAAAATAGTGTAACTAAACAGGAAATCTTGCCAACAGTTAATGACACTCTCTACATTTTTAATCTGTGGGAGAATATTACTACAGTTGGCTATTGTATGTAGCCTCATCTACGCGGGAAAATGGACTAATTAATATGGTTTATTCAGATCACCGCTAGACTTTCTTTCAGTGCACAGTGATAATGTTTTAAAAATAATAATAATAATAAAAAAAACAAATAGAAAATCAACAGGTAAGTATTAATTAAAACCATGAGTTCATGAATAAGAACACAACTGTTCAGCAAAGTATGAATGCTTTGCAAGTAACATTTAGGATTAGTCTCCTAAGGTATTTTTGCCTAATAATCCTTTATCTCAAACGAAGCACACAAGTAACATTTTTTGGTACAGTTACAGTATGTAGATGATATATTTTCTAAATAGGAAAAAAAGCTTTTCTACAACAGCCAATATGCCAGCTGTACCGAGTATCTAGGCCATCTTACTAAGACTATGAAAGTAAACATACAGTTTTCATTAAATGTGCCTTTCCCATAATTGGTACATAAGTATTTCCCATGACTCTGCAGTTGAGTATCTTGGCTGGAGGCATATCTGGCCATTAAGAGGAGGGCTTCAGATCTGTTGAGTCTCAGCCATGCCGGGAGACTTGGCACCTCCACATACTGCTTCCTAATACCAACCCCGGTATAAAATGTCATCAGAAGCTTGCATAAACATTGGACTTAGCTTCACATAAATTACTGCTGTCCTGAGATAGTTTATGCCAGAACTTAGTAAAAACAACACTTTGAGTAAATAGAATGTGAGTAAATGCAAGCATCTTAATCCAAGAAAATAATAATAGAAAAAAACGTATATCAAATATAAACTCATAAATACAGTGATAAAATGAAATTTTTATCTCATGCCATATGATTAGCTTTTATTTACATACTAGACTAACTACAAGGGGTAGGCTTCTCTAAGTCACAGCAAGTTTGAAGGAAACACAAGAACAATAATGCAATACTCCGAAGGATGAACTCCTCTGAAGAAACAGGGATATTTTCATTTTCTTCCGTGAACATTTCTCTGATAATCACACAGACAATAAACATCTCATTAGTTTTCTTGGATTTTTCTATTACAGTTCAGCAGCGCAGAGACCTCTGGCCTCGCTTCTCCTGGAGGAGTGGTCAGATACCACAATGCATCTATGAAATATCTAGTGCATCCTTTGGAGAACCTGTGCTAAGATCGTAACCGAAGGGTCAATTAGACATGTTCTGCGTGGCGTGGCATTTCTATAATCTAATCTCTGCCTTTCCTTTTCATGTTCTGAATTTCTCCTCACAATTCCTCCTCTATTAATAGTCGCTTCACACATTTCTCCCCTTTCTTTGTCTCTTTTTTTAACCAGCCTCCAGCCTTCCTCCAAAAAACCCATGCTACTATCTCCCCCTACCGAACGATCTCCAGTTTGTTAGTCTCTGACTTCCTGCCAACCATTCTGGGAATAATAATATCCCAGTGCTCTCTTTGCTATATAATTAAAGCATGAATTTCCCAGAGTTTGAAACTCCATGGTAGTTTTATTGCACCTTTCACTATAAACCCAGGTAACAATGATGGAATTAAAATAGCTTTTTCCTTTGTGGTTAACGGTCTAAGTATCTTTTTATTTTTCATTGGTTCTCTTGTTCTAAGACTCCAGTATATGGCAGTGACAATGGGTTCACCCAGCCTTATTCTGAAAATAAATTTTCTATCTTTTGCAAGATATATGTTTCCCCAGATCCCTGGAACAAGTTGTAAACTTGTAACAGATGGTGATGAAGCCTCACATTTTTATACAATACATTTTAAGATTCTGCATCTACCGCATGTACCTTCCAAAGAAAATGACCTTCAATGAGAGAAGATACACTCTGAAGAAAGGAAGGCAGGCAACGGAGTGAAACACATCTTTTTATACCATGAAAATCCTTCTTATTAAATGAATCAAAACTTTTAATGAGGATGAATACTCGTTCCAATATTCTTACAATTTTATGTTTTTTTAAAAAATAACTGTAAAAATTAGACACCTGCACATGTTAAAAAAAAATATGGCCACACTAGAATAACATTTAGTTCGGTTGAATACAGTTCAGGACTTAGGAAAAGTATTGGCATTGCACTCACCAGAGACTTCAGAATGAAGGTTACTGACATTTTATTGATGTTTAGCATTTGCTTACCCAGAGAAAGACTAAACCAACAACATGTCAAACAAAATATAAGGAATAATCAGCACGAATCGGTTCTATTAGTGTCTTATCATGTAAAGAAAATGAAGATACAGAATGTGATATAGTTCAGTTCATAACTATATTATAAATTGGACTGCCTGCCTACCCTGGCAATTCAAGCAGAGTTACAAGGTTAAAGTTTTGATTATTGATGGAGAAAAAAAAAATAGTGTTAAATATTAAGGTACTCACCTCTTTTTTCAACAGCTTTTATACACAGTCTTACAAACTCGGGGACTGTAGATTTCTCATGTTCACAAACCAAGTGCAAATGGGAGCCAAAAATTTGGTCTATGTTTGGAAAAAAAAAAAAGAAGAAAATACATTAAGACATATTATTAGTAGTGGGATTTTTCTCTCTTCTGAGCTTACATATTAATTAAAAACTCAGCTATTGAAGACGGACAGACAAATTTGGAAAAAAAAATCCTTTCTGAGTCCTAGTGGTTGTTAACTTCTGCCACGGAACCAAACCTCTTAATACCTGCTGCCCGTTAGCACTCAGATACTTCCCCTGGGCTCAAGTTTCAGTTGCAATTAGACCTTGATCTTGACCTTTCTAAGGCTTGGAGGTCTCTGGAGTTTGCTTGGACCTGCTGTAAAAAAAGTGAAGGCCATTCTAGAGCTACAGTTCAATGTCTTGTTGAATCCAAAATCCTCCATGATACTAACTGATGGTCCAACCTTGAAAATCATAGTAAGGTAGCCTGTCTCTTCCATGCTTATGGAATTTCACTCTTGCCATAGAGTACTGTAGGGATGCAAGGGCTTCATAACTTTGCATCATTAGGACTTAGTACGATTTCATCTCATCTTTACAAGAGTTTTTTTTCTTGTCACCAAGTTACCTGTTTAAAAAATAGAATATACTAGTTGTCTTTTGATGAGGATTGAATCTCAGACCAATTAATTTGTGATTTGTGTTGTTTCTTTGATGACTGATCATTTAAGTAGATAATGCAAAGTTTAAGATATTATGATTTTAAAGTCTTGAGTAACTTTGAACGTTGATCTTAAAACATATTTGTATAAGCAGGTTAAACTCCTCAGATTACTAATAGCTTCCTCCTTCCACTTCATTTCCATTCTATATGTTTGAGAAATTATGAAAAGAGCAATCAGTAGTAGGGACGTTGTCAGCTAGAATCAAAATGAATCAAACAGATGAGAGAAACTACTCAATAGGAGCCAGTTAAATGCTCAAACAATAGGAGTGTACTATCATCATTTATCCAAAGAGACAGTCTCCATATAGCAATTCAACAGAGTACTCTGTTTTGGAAATTGGCACAGGGGCTTTGCAAAATTTTGTATAGATAGCTGAAGAGTGCTAGCACAAGCCTGGGCTCTGCACTGCAAATCCAACAAGCACACTCACTTGCAGAACAGCAGGAGCTCCCGCTGTCCTCTACAGCTCCCGTGGCACTGGATATTTCCTCCATAGTCAGTCCCATTATAGAATAGAATCAAAGAATAATTTGGGTTGGAAGGGGCCATTAAAGGCCATCTAGTCCAACCCCCCTGCAATGAGCAGGGACAACTCCAACTAGATCAGGTTGCTCAGAGCCCCGTCTGACCTGGTCTTGAATGTTTTCAGGGATGGGGCACCTCCCACCTCTCTGGGCAACCTGGGCCAGTGTAAAACCACCCTCAGAGTAAAACACTTCTTCCCTATATCTAGTCTGAATCTTCCCTCTTTTAGTTTAAAGCCATTATTACCCCTTGTCCGATCGCAACAGGCCCTGTGAAAAAGTCTGTCCCCATCTTTCCTGTAGGCCCCCTTTAGGGACTGGAAGGGGCTCCCCAGAGCCTTCTCTTCTCCAGGCTGAACAACCCCAACACACTCAGCCTGTTCTCACAGCAGAAGTGCTCCAGTCCTCTGATCATCTTCATGGCCCTCCTCTGGACCTGCTCCAACAGGTCCATGTTTTCCCGTGCTGAGGGCCCCAGAGCTGGACACAATACTCCAGGTGGGGTCTCACCAGAGCGGAGTAGAGGGGCAGAATCCCCTCCCTCGCCCTGCTGGCCACGCTGCTTTTGATGCAGCCCAGTGATCTTCCACCATAATCAGTCTGGGTGCCTTTTCCTCCAAGCAGCGCAACTTCTTCTCACTAACAGGCAAAACCCATTTGTTTAGTTTCTACTTTGGAAGGAGCTTCACTTTCCTATCGTTAATCACCACTATTTCTTACTAAGCTTAGATTTCAAGAGCAACTCGTTTACCTTTTCTTTCCTAATAGCCCAGAGTAGGGATCAATCAGGGAAACCAGGTGGGGTGCATGGGATAGTTTGCACTTCTTGATATGCATCAGAGAAGTTTATTCCAGCACCACCCAATGCATGTGATCTGCATTCTGGTAAAGTACATCGAAGCCTGAATTTAAGTTAGTCGGAGTTTCGGCTGCAGAAGGGATGGAGTTCTGGGTTCACAGAACTACACTGAAGAAGGTTGTGTGCATGTGTGGCGTTAAGCATTAGCGAACAGTCTGTTACATGTTTTGGGGTTATGTTTCTGACAAAGCACAGTCTGGTTACATTTTCTTCATAAAACATTTATAGCTGCCTTCAGTGGTAATTATATATACAGAGATTTATGATTAAAATGTACTAGCACTTCCTCCTTTGACATCTTAATTGTTTTTTAAAATTTTAGCAAAGACCTGTCAAATTCTTTGCATAATATGGAATGGTCTATGATGTAAATTATGTTAAAAAGAAGTAAAAATGTATGTTATTTGGTGGACAAAGACACTTGTAAACAATTTCAGAAGCAAAACAGGCAAATAACTACAGTGTGTTTAGATGGCAATACATGAAGAACTGAAACAGAAATAACGCATGAGCGTTCAGCCGTTTCTCTTCTCTATTACAAATACTTTATAACCAACTTCCAGGATTATTTCGTAGCTAGTCTTTCAAACCCCAGTATGAATGTAGAATACTTGGAGTTCCTTGGGGGGAGGGAATTTAAAAAAGACTGGAAACTATTTTGCAGTTCTCACCTAGGCCATTACTTCTTTTCTGGGTGCAGATTCTGTAACTTCAGCAAAATATTTAACCTCATTTTATATAACTTTCAGTATATGGATATAATCACATTTTGTATCAAGCAATTAAGCTTTAACACATCTCTTCTTTAGAAAATAGGCACTCAGGATTTTTGTCTTGAATGGAAGGGGCAGAAAACCAGCATTGATAGTTGCTGGGCATCAAAAGAAACTATGGTAAAACAATGACACAGCTTTGAGTTTCTTTTTTCCCCTTCTAGAAATTCATGAGCAGTTATAAGTACATGATCTCATGAGTCACCCAAATACTCTGAATTCTGGGTACTCCTGAACCGCAAACTCCACGACTCTCTCTAGTAAGTTGATTTTTTACTGAATCTGTTTCTGTACATAAACATGGGAATAGAAGTAGTTACACTGCCATATTTGCACTCTTAGAGGTCACAGGGACAGTTGAGGAAAACTCAGTTAAGATTTGTTTGTGCAGGATTTTGAAATCGAGGAATTGTAGGAATGGCAAAATACTAACTTTTGTAAACTAGATTTATGTGTAACTAAGATTAAAATATTGTTCACTTATTCTTTTATAGGTGTGTATACGTATTTTAAAACTAGTTTGAGGGGAAACTATCCAGAACAATTTTTTCAAAAAATAAGAACTGCTTCCAAAGGGATGAAAGAAGCAAAAAAGCCTTTGTTTGATTTATTTGTGATAAGGCCCTTCAAAACTTCGTCTTTTATGACTTGAAAAAAAAAAAAAAAAGATGTACACAACACCCCTAACCTCCTGTTATGACAGTTTATGTTTCCTATCCAGCTTATTTAACTCAAATGCCTGGGAAATAGACACAATTACCACCTTATGGAATGCTACTTAACTTTAAATGCTCCCCTCTGAATAGAAATCCACTTTATCTTCTCCGAGTCATTCCAGTTTCTCAGGAATTATTTCCTCTATAGGCTCCTGAAATGCTCTTGTTTCATCATTTAAAAATTCAAACTAACAATTGTTCAGAACTATCTTTTATTAGAACAAAGGCAATTCCCATACAGTGGATTCTGTTCACAAGAGCTTGTACAAAGGAGCTGCATACTATGCCCATATACAGCTTTAATCATTCACTCTTTCAGCTGTTATCAATTTAAAACCAATGAAACTCCCACACTGAGTCCATTTGAGCAGTCAATTTTAATATCTTGGGGCATCTGTAGTTATTCTGAATTGGCTGCAAAAGCAGAACTAACAAGTTAAGCTCTAACCATAAGTCTACATCAGGCTGGTAAACCATACATCAAACGCAGACAGTTAGTCAATACCGTAGTATGAAAAACCAACAAGCATTTTTAAGAAGAGCAATATATTCATAATGTGTTTGGTGGTATGGTTTACATTACGCATCCCTGATATCTGCACGTTAAACCTTCTATTTAAGATGGTGGGGTGTGTGACAGCTTTGCACAGGGATATAAAACCAGACACCAGAAGAGGCGGGAATGGACATTCGCAAGTTGTATAATATAAAACGATGATTACAGCTGCAATGAATTGCTCGTTCTGGGGAGCTTCGAGTCCTCCCTGAGCCTGACTGAGCTACTTTTTTTTTTGAGTAGCTCTCGCAGGGTGCAGCAAAGCCACTAATTCCGAGCTGCAGAAATCTAGTCTATGGGAGACAATACTTCTGGAAAAGAAACAATTAAAACAAAATCACTGAAGCCACATCCTCACTGAGAATGTCATTGTTTAACTGTTTTTGGTGTACATGGATGAGATGCGGCCACACTTGGAAGGAACTCATACTTCAGTGTTTTTTATTAAAAAAACAGGGAAGGGCATGGCTAATATTCCTGTTTCTCGGGGAGAAGCTCAAATTCTGACACGAGAGGAGAAGGTACAATGGTGCGATGCCCAAGTTTTTAGAAACGTGAACTGTGTCTATGTAATTCAGTGCCTTCCAGGAGCAGAGTTAACTCTGCTACGTCCGGGTTTGAACTGCTGGACTGCCAGAGCTTTTTATTATCATCTAAGTTGTTTGTTTTCTTTGTATCTGGATGCTGGGAGGGAAAAGGGGGAAAGAGAACAAAAAGGCAAAGTAAAAGGGGAATGTACAGAAAGAGGGACAGAAGAGTAGGCACCACAGCAGTGCATTTTTTGGAGGGGGAAAGGGTATGGTTGGAAAGGGTCATATTCTGAACGGTGACTTCTTCTAGCTGCTCAATCTGTAGAGTCAGACACATTAAGTCAGACATTAAAGTGATGCTGATCCCAGACTGGGCTCCAAATAACGCCACGACGCTTTTACAGTAAGTGGGCCAGGTCCTCAGCTGACTGAAGTCAGCGAGATTGTCAGTGGAGCTCCCCTGATTTATGCTAGCTGGGAATCTTGCCAGTCCTTTTAACTTGGAGATTTACTATATATCGTTGATCTGTGGTGGTCATCAATTTAAAAAAAAATTACATTTGTGAACAGTTACTATTAAGTGGCATATGAGCTACCAGATTTGTTTCACATTCTCAGAAAAAGGGAAAATAGAGACTACTGCAGACACTGGTCTCTTCTAAGAAATGATGGTGTTTTACTGGGGACTAGAGCTCATTTGAATTTAAAAAGAGTGGGTCTGCTGTACTCCTAAAAACAAGTCTCCCAAAATGAAATCTTCTCAAATTATCTGAATTATTTCTGACCACCATGCCAAAGGAAAAAAATCACTTTGTCCAGTGTTTGGCCACCCACAGGGTTTGGGAAACGTACTTCGAAACGTCCATGCAGCGGTCAAAGAAAGAAATACCCTTGTGACCCAGTGTCCCTGCAAGTCAAAGGAAACTTTTCCTAACTTTCCCTAAGTTATTATGGGCACCAGATCACTTGCCAAACTCCTGCATAACCCAGAATTAGAGAACACACCAAAGGTAGGTCTTAATCTACTCTTTTGGATTTCTGAGTATTACACTCATTACATCGAAGTGCTCCAAGGTCCATTGAGAGGTATGAGACAATAAAGATGTTTTCCCTTGTCTGGAAATAAAATGGTGGGTGACCTCTGTGCTGCTATCTGCACAACCACCAACATATGCTGAGCCCTGTTCTATAGGCTATCAAGCCAAATCACAGCTAGTTCCTTTCACTAGCAATTGAGTGGCTTTTATTTTCATCTTGAAACAGTTGTAACCATTCCAATTTTTATGCTGTTTTGGTTTTTGCCTTAACTTAACTTACGAAATAAATTCATTGAAGTTACTTTGGTGTCTAGCTTTTGGGAAAAAAAAAAAAAATCTCCTCCCCAAAAAACTAGATTAATTTCTTGCCAGCTGCATAACTGCATTTTCCTCATTTCCCACAGTGTCATTTATGTTAAGTTGTTACTCATGTTTTTTTACCATTTACTGGAAGTGTATTTTGCGATAGTCTATTACCAACACAACCACCACAGCTTTAAAATCACAGTTTCACAGAAGCCTTTTTTTTTTTTTTTTTGGTGGACTAGAAAGACTCAGAAATCAGGAAGTTAGCAGGCCAATATCAAGTTGAAGGTTGGCAATTCATTTTGGGTGATATTAAATCATGACAAAGCTCAAACATAAAGATCAAAGTTCAATTATAGACTATAAAGTAGTTTTAAAAGAGAAGATTTATATATTATTTTTCTAGCATATTAGTGCGGATTCTGTAAATTCTGAGAATATTTCAGTCCCGAGGAACTGAGGACCCCTGCCCTAGCATATAAATTTGAACACAGTTATTCTCGAAATAGCACTGTTAAAATGGCAGGCATGGAACATGCCTCTTGCTTGCTATTTCTAGGTTTGCGTGCATGTGTGGGTATATATGAACATGAGTGCATATAGACACATACGTATTATGCAAAAGTGCTGTATTACACATCATCTCGAAAATGGTTCAAAATGTTTCTGGACCAAAGATATCTTGTGTAAACATGAGTGAGATGGAATGAGAAGGACCGATGATCTTCGTTAGGGCTCTCGTTGGAGCACGGAAAGCCCCAGTCCCTGGTCCATTGCAATGAATGGAGCCAATGGGCTGGTCCCATTCTGGCTTCTTTTATGCAGAAGACTAGAAAGCAAATGGGACAGCGATGGCAAAAAATAACTTTTAGTCATGTAAAGCATCGGAGTGTCTTCACTTTCAGATCAACATGCAACTAACATTTATATATTGGTCTGCTACATTCCCTTGTCTGATTATTATCCACCTACTTCTTATTCTCATTTCTTAACTACCTGCTTTATTATTTACTACATGGATATTTGCTACATTCGACTTAAACAAAGTTTTGTTAAGAGTTAAATGACAATCACATAATTTCTAGATTTTCTGATAACAGTGTTGGCAGAACAAAGTACCCCAGGAGATCAAACTGCTATTTAATTTTGAAGCCTGTATTCCCAAATTTGGTTAATGTGGAGAAATGTGTCGAGTCTTCTGGCCAAGTGTGTACACATCAGTGACTAACAGAGCACAGAACTGTGTTTAAGTGAACTTACCACCTTAAAATGTATTTACTCGTGACTATAATTTACGTGTTAAATTTATTGGAGTTTTGGTTCCAATGTGACACACAATGTAAAAAATCAATATAGATTTGAGAGCTTTATAGTGCCCCTGGCAAATATGAATAGCACTTGATGAAAAGTGAAGGTTTTCACAGCACCTACAGTGCCACTGCACTGGAGTAATTAACACCACACGCTTCACCGATATTTATATCAATTCTTCACTAGCACACAGAACAGCTCTTTGTCAGAAATTCGGTACCGAGATGTCCTGCAAGGCTTTAGACACACTTTTATTACGAGCCCCTATTTTAAGGGATTTACAATTCTGACAGAAGTATTTCCCTATGGGATAAAAGTTAGTACGCGTGTTCTCAGAGCTGGAGGAATTTTTTCTTGTAAAAATTGGTTAACATTTTTTTTCCCTTAAGAAACGAGCAAATAAATAGTTTTGAGAGGTTTCTGCAACCATTTAAGTCACCTTTAGAAAAATAAATAGATGCATCTTATAATACCAAATTTGGCAAGCTTTTCATTTTTAATCTGGATGGTTGCATTTTGTGATTTAAAAATATTCTAATGTGAGCCTAAAAATTAACATTTAAAAGTGGTCTCTGTATAAGCAGTGCAACTGCATTTTCATAACATTTTAACAGATTAAGGGATAAACTCTGGTGAAGACAATGAAGGAACCTTATCAAATAAGCATTTCACATAGACTTACTGTAGATTGGAATTAAGCCGTGTTAACGAATCCTGCCTCATTTGCATGGCCAAAACCTAATCCTAATGAAACTTCATGGTAGATAACTAACATGTTTTCTTCATGGTAACATTAGTTTGGTAATAAAACCGTGCTGGGTACTGGGTTCTGAATTACTATGTCACAAATCACGCCTCTTCGTTATCCATGGAAGAGTATCCCAGGTAGAACCGAGCTATGTTTATGAATCAAGAGCTTAATGCAACTGTAGCCAAGACCAAATGCATCTGGCTTTCCTAGAGAGATATATTAGAGGATGGATTTGAGTTATGCTAATGAATCTGGATTTGTTAGCAGGGATCACATCTGATCCCTATGTAACACCGCAGGAGATTCATCAGCCACACTTTATTAAACTAAAAAAAAAAACCCCACCCTTAAATGCAGAAATTAAAAGACTATAAATTACTACTCTATTACTGTAATAACTGAAACAAACTAATATGAAGCATTCAAATCCCACCCTCAACCCACAGAGTACTCCAAAGAGGCAAAACCCTCCAACGTATTGAAATCAGATACTATGGATGTGTAAGGACAGATCCTGTAAGTTTGGTGTGTGAGCGTGCACACCTCACACACATATATTCACATATAAATTACAGGTTTTTAAAGTTTCTGTGGTAGTTAGAAGCGGAAGCCCATCACTAAGGCACGTAACGATTCCATGTAACGAAGACTTCCTTACAGTAAGCAACATTGCACTGAACGTTTCTGCACGTATCTAAAACATAAGAACTTAATTCATAAAATCTTCTCCTTTTCTCCAGACGTGGGCCCAGCTGGTGTTTAACCCTTGTGGCTGCTGCAGCTTTTGCTGGCTGGGGTCAGTCTCTTGGCTCAGGACAGACAAGTTTAATACACACTAGCAACACCCCTTGCCATTTTTGACACACCACTGGAAAACTCACACTCCAGAGATTGACAGGGGCTGCTGGCAAAATGCCTCTTTCTAGTCAATTTGCATGTGCAGTTGTGGGTTTCACACATAATAATTTGGGAGTGCGTAAATTTTTAAAGCATTATTCCAGACAATATTTGAAAACGTGGCTTTGCTTGATTATTAGTGGTCAGAAAGCTACTGCCTTCAAGTTCACTACCGGCTTCTTAGCAAAACGCTTACTCCTTGGATAAACTAACAAACACGTTTTATCAGAGACAATTTTGTAAGGATACGTGAAAGTGATGGCTGACCAACTTAGCAAGAAGTTGGAGTAGGAAAAAATCACAGATTCAAAGCATTTATTATTCACTGGCACGTATTTTAAAATTGTTAAAAATGTGTTTTGTTGGTGAGTTAGAAAAATAATGAGAGAAGGCAGCAGAAAGTACTGCAGCCTACCCTGGGAAACGAACTACTCAGCACAGCATCTGAAGTTCCTATTTCGGATTCTAAAATGTAAAACTATATCAACATTCTCTTCTTAAAAAGAAGTGGAGTTGTGCAACATGTTGGTTTGCAACGTGTGTGGTGATTGCCTGTGTTAAACGGAGGGGCTTCTGCCACACGCACGCCAAAGCAGAAAAATCGAAGCAGTCAGATATCACAGAGAAGGTTAAGGTCAACAATAGGTTGATTTTTTCTTTACAGTTCAGCAGTGTAAGTTTTATGAGATGCAACAACAAAAACATATCTAAGAAGTATTTGTCCAATGCACTTATTCATTTAACTGAGAATGAAAAAATCCATTTCTGGACTTTTACTTTTTACTCCAAAAAAAAGTATGTAAGACTGAACACACCTTTAATAAGTCCCTTTTCTTGCAATGTTTTCAAGGAGGGTCTTCGGGAGATGAACTTCTTTAATCTGCTTTTCACTCGGCTTCTGTCATTTGTGTCAGAGGCACTGTAGTTCAGTCTGAAAACTACAGGAAATTAAAAGAAAAAGCTTCAGTGGAATGACATTTTTAAACCAACAGTAGTTTGCTCAAATATCCTTAGAAAACAAGGGCCACAGCTAGCCTAGTAAGATCATGCAGTAGGTCAGGAGTGTAGCTGGTTGGATGGTACAAAACATCTGATTAATACTCCTGCGAATAAACATGATGAGTTCACTCTGCTGGTTATTCGCACAGTTGTGTTATTTATTGCCCATAAGTATTTGGATGGCGACCAGTTTTCTCATGAAATGCTCACGAATCCCACAAGTTTCACATGGATGATTTTTCAACTGGAACTCTGGACTCAAAGTGTGCTATGCACGATTAGCCATATACTACTTGTTATGAGAAAGGATGGATGGTTACACCACTAGTGAAGGACTGAATTCTCTTGCCAAGATGGATTAAGCGTTATATATATATTTAATGCAGTTATAGAAAACATGGCTACATGCCATGAAATGTGTGCAAGATGCATTAATTTATGGAAAGAAAAGTATTCCCGTCCTAATGATTATATTTTATTATATTTAGGCATTTACAAAACTGAGAAATATTTTGAGCTCGATTTATTCCTGCTCTGTGTCAAAAAGACATAGAACCCAGCTGCAGAAAATCCCCTGGAGGAAGTTTCAAAGGCATAAATTTAACTTTTTCTCTGCTGAGGTGCTTACAGGGCACCATCGTAGCTATCAAAACAGGCAGTATTAGCAGGAAGGAGAAACTCAGCGTGCTCCAGAAGCAACAGCGACGCCATGGGAAGACCTTCTCCAAAAGTTTCTCTGAACGAGCAGATTCTTAAAGTTTTTTAACAAATCACCTGAGTCTCACTGCTCCTGGATAACCCTTGTCCTGTGCCCTGGGCTCTTTCACCCTGCCCGTTCCCCCAAAAGCTGAGCAGGCGAATGAGGCAGCCGGAGCCGCGCAGCCTTCTCCGGGCAAAGGACCTCCAGCTGAGAGAGGGGTGGCTTCTCCTCTCTGCGGAAGGAACACCTTTCCATCTTCTCTTGAAAATCAATCAGTCCACCAAAACACAGTATTCTCCACAAGCTGAACTCGCAGGAGTTGGTCCATTGTCCCTTCGACAGGGTTTCTAAATAGTGCCCTGGATAATTTGGCTGCAGTTACAGAGATGCTCCCTAATCTCCACACCCTCTCTCCTATAATGCAGTGATCTTCATATAGAGGATCCAAGGGAAGAGGGAGAGCAAAAATAAAATTATGATCAATATTACGGGGCTATTTTGTAGCAAGAAGTTGTACATAAGTTATAAACAGAACCAGAACATTTAAAGGTGCACAATTATAAAACAATGGCAAGCTAAAATAACTGGTTAAGCAACAGTAACAACCCTGGAATATTGTGGTTTACATTACAAATCTGATTTTAACAGCCAAACTTATAAAATGGTTTACGCTTTGCTGTTGTCAAGGGAGAAAAACTTGCCAAATTGTTCATTTTAAGTAAATAGAACATAGCCAATTAAGGAAAGCAATATTTAAACACATGCCTACGATGATCAGAACATAGTTTGCTTCTGATTTCACTACTGATTTTAACAGAAGAGTGTTCCATTTTCCCACAGCACTAAAATGACCCCACACATACTTCCACAAACTAGTAATCACACAGGACAAATAAAAGGACACTTTACTGGAAAATACACAGCTTGGTACAATAATCCATCACTTATGAAAAATAGAATTCACATTTTTTAATGGTAGCATTCTTGGAGCGATGTATCATAGAATATAAAGATTAGCATTCAATTGATGGTTGGTGCTTTTTTAACATTATAGTGGAGGACTTTTTGTTCGAAATTGAGCAATCCTTGGCAGGGACAAGCTAAAATTCCAAGTCACTTGGCTGTGCTATAAAAAGAACAACAAATGGATGTTTCTAATTCTGCATCTTAATGGTACTTTGAAACAGTGAAGTGAATTGTATTTAGTTTGGGGACTCTCTTGTTGCTCAGGGTCATTCTGTCCATAGCGATTCATATTTAGGTTTGCTTTTTCCTGACTTACAGGGAAGCTTCCCCAGTGCAGAGGATGCAGGAGTGAAAACATTTCTTAAGTCACTTAAGCTGCCACATTTCCCATTCTGCAGGACTCTGAAGCGTTTTATGCCTACTTGAGCTACACGCTTAGCTCTGAGTATACACCAGATTTTAAGATATTCTAACTGAAGTGAATGTGGTCATACTGGGAATGGGAGGAGAGGGGATCTATGACTTGACAGCAGAGTAAAGATCCCTCTATTTAGAAAGGTGCATTAACCCAGCTGGAAGTTTAATACCTGAAACAGCAATTATGGTGTTAAAACTACATCTAGAGGTAGGAATAATTATTGTCATGGATACTTTTGTATGTTCTATGTTGAAGTGTACAGTGCATAGTTAACAGCAGCAAAGCTAATTTTGATGAATTTCTTACTTTACTCTATTAAACATGTGTGAGTCACCAGAGGGAAACTCCAAGCCTCCCAGAAATTCAAGGGTTTAGATAGCATGTTCCAAAACCAAGCTTAGCCAGAAATATTCTTGTTGGGATCTCAGTTAGAAATATTCATTCTTTTTGCCAAACCATTCTTCTCGCGATATCCCCACATTAAAATTATTTTGCTATTATATTTGGAAATACAAAGAGGACCAAATGTAACTTCCAAGAGAAAAAAAAAAAGAAGTAGTTATAAAACTCAAAAACCACAATAAACATTTCTTTGGAGTACCTTCCTTTTTAAATTTAAGGTTCTGGATTTGGCCAGAAGAATCCTCCATGAAAGAGAGCCAGCGAGCTTCAAACAACAGAAAAAAAAAAGTGGAAAGCAGTTCCATACAAGAAGTAAAATAGGATACCTAAGGATCGAAGTATAAAATAATAGGAAATAAAATCTACTGCTTGATCTGCTGCGTGGTGCCTGGCATAAACTGCAGAGGTGCGCCATTTCATTCATTATCCTGAATTAATTCGTATCCTCAGTTTCTAAAGCTACTCGCACTGACATATCCGCATAAATGCTTCAAAACCAACACAGAACAGAAGGATAATTTCCCTCCCTTTGCACAGACTCTTCAGTTAAGTATTTCTTGTATTGCAATAAGCGCTCCTGAGACAGAAAAAGGAAACACATGCTCTTGTTGGGCCAGGGCCTTTGAGAGTAACCATAGAGGGGAATCCAACAGAGTCCAATATTATGCTAAATTTATTCTGGTAGTGCAAGTGGGTGCAACGACACCTCAATCCAGCAAAAAAAACCCCATAACATAACTGGCTGACTTTCACGTTTGGCTGGAAATAAAGTTGGACTTTCAGATCTAGAAAAGCATTTCTGATGACTTTGGTCACTTTATTAGGTCTCTATTTATTTAACAGGTAAGAAAAGTATGAATGGACAAATGAAAAAAAAAAAAGGCAAGATCTTTTCCTCAGATAATTTTTTCTAGAATTAAACCAAATTAAATCACAACATCTTATCACATTAAGGAAGTGTAATACAGATTGCGTACAGAAAGAAAATAGAATAAACACAGCATTAAGCATAAAAGAGAGATCACATCTTTGGCCCTTAATGTTGATAGCACTGTGATAACATCACCTGAATTAGGAAGGATACCTATAGACTAAACTCTCTGCAAAAAAAAAATTTGCACCAAGAAAAAACTGACCTGTCTTTTTTTGAGCCTATATAAATCCTCTGAATACTTATTCAATGTCATGACTCTAGCCTTAATATTCCTAATAAGATATTAAAAACAGGACTATCATGCAAAACCACAAATTAAAGTCTGTACAAAAGCTTTTACACAAGACAGGTGGAAAGTATTAATTCATTACCCCAAATCACACAGTAGCATCAGATTCAATGGAAATTTTGAGATGTACAGATGAAGAATTGCTTGCTATGATTTAATGCACTAAATTGTATATATCATGCAATGAGAGTAAATGTATTATAATTGAAACAGAATTAAGCAGTGACTAACACATTTGCAAGGTGAAGTTACAAAGGCCTTTCCCTAGGGTTTTAGCATGGCCACAACTAAAAGAACCAGGCCAGGCTCTAAGCTTTTCAGGGCAAGGATCAAAATTCTTATGCAATTACTTTCTGTGAATTTACTCATGTACCTCGGCAATATATTTCTAGCAGACTGTTTTTCCTGGGTGTGATGTTCTGGGCAGAGCCTGAATGATTCAGAAGGTAAAATGTTTTAATACGTTCTAAACAACTCTGTATTTCATTGGCAAGATTTTGTAACTCCATATAACATGATCTCACATTCCTTCCAATGACTTTTATTTCACTCTTAATTTACAAAACATTTATACATAATCCCAAGGGTTTACCTATGATTAATTCCTGCCAGGTTGAGTATATCTGAACACTTCTAACGTGTTGAAAGCATTGGTTTTTGAAGAACTATCCATTAATGACTTTCTGAACTGTGACAATGGATATTGACAGTGCTTGTCAGACGAAAGCGCTATTGATTGTCTCACATCATGTGTATAGCAAAACCAATCTCTTCCAAGTACCTCTTCCTAACTGAAATACATTATTATGGTGCCTATCTGTTTATTATAACAGCCAAAATTATCGTCTGTAATTCATTTGGATGGGAAGAGTTCATACAGAATGAAGAGCAGCAGTGGGAGTGGATAAGGCATGAAGAGATTCACAGAGCTTTACATCAGTAC
Organism: Anarhynchus alexandrinus; assembly: GCA_008711295.1. Classification (NCBI taxonomy): domain Eukaryota; kingdom Metazoa; phylum Chordata; class Aves; order Charadriiformes; family Charadriidae; genus Anarhynchus; species Anarhynchus alexandrinus. The sequence continues at coordinate 3,221,655 of VUYV01000047.1, forward strand.
CTTCTCTTCCATTAGCCTTGTTCTGCAGGAAAAAAACCCACAACTAGTCTGGACCATGTGAATTTTTTGTAATACTCTTGAGGACTTAAAAATTTCGGGAAGTTCTTAGAAATGGAGACGACTTGTAGTGTAACGACAACACCCGTAAATTGAGATTTCATAATTCTTTTCCCAAGAAATATTAAAAGTGACAAGATTGACCATTCAAAATGCAGAATACGCTGATCAAAATCCTAGCCACAACTTTCTTAAAATACATATGAACAGATCCACAGACTTAACTGTGATCTCAGTTGTCTTAAACTAATCATTGTCCTAAGTGCTTTACAGATTCATATCCGGCGTCCTCAGCAGCATCTTGCAGGACTGAATCGAAGCTGAGATGGCAAAAGGGGAGGTAGAAGCAGGTCTCTATGACTTTGGATAATGAATGTGCCAGTCTAACAGCAGAACTATCACATATGTGTGAAAATATTAATTTAAAGGAATTAATTAGTTAATTAATTAATTTCAAGTAATGGGAATGTTTAATTGCCGAGTTTCTCATCCTCCTGGAGAAATCTTTCTTAACACGCAGAGGCGTATGACTATGCCTGCATTCCAGGAGATACTGCAATTTAAGAATGTATAATGACTCATGACTTTAAGTTTTATTGGCTTTCATTGAAACTCAGGATTCAACATTTTTTCCAGGGTGTTTTGGCCTGCAGTGAATGTGGAACTACTGCTAGTCATTTAAGGAAGGAGCAACATGCATTAGGGCCTGGATAAGTGGTCAACTTTTCAACCAGCACCGAAGTCTTGAGAGTGACAAAACCAAGTTCCTGCCTCCTTCCTTTTCTTCGTGGTGATCTGAGACGGAGTCAATAAAGTCTGCTCGCCAAGGCTAAACAATTCACTTCACCTGCTTTATTGAGCTAAAGACTTTTGTCAGTCATCGTTTTCATCCCTTAGTGAAATTCCTGGGCAGGTCTCATGAGTTATCCACACACTATAATTACTCCATCTTTTTCGTATAAGAGTAAAATGAGAGGCGGGTACATGCTCTACTTAAAGGTACTACACAAATGATTTTGGTGGGGAAAATGAAGGAATCAGACATTACCTCTAATCCCGATGTTGATGATAAGCTTTAAAATTACAGATTTTATAATTACGGAGCACAGATCCAAGAGCTGCAGCATCAGGTGACAGAATGGATAACACTAGCCAGGAGATGCTAGGAAGATCTTCTCTACATGGGCAACAAAGGACCTGAAGTCATTGAGTTTTATGGTCTTGAGACAGATAATTGCCACAGCAAGTATATCTGCATTTACAAATGTTTATGAAACAAGCTCAGAAATAAACAATAGGAAAAAGAAAACAGTGATTATATAGCACAAATAACTTTTCTGTAATATGACAGCCTAACAACTTAAGTGCTCAGTAGTGTCATTACACTTTGTAAAATTTGTGTGCATTAGCAGTAAAGATTCAATAAAATGACTATATAATTCATATTTTGCATCATGCTCTTATGCATATAAACTTTTAAAAAATGTTGTCCCCCACTAATAATAAATGGAAATAAATGAATAGCATGCTAAATATCACTACACGCTTACACTGAGAAACAAACTGGCAGTCTCCATGCAGCTTTTCTTAGTGGTATTTGCACCATAAATATTTAGAAAAGTAAAGCAATATTTCTGAGTATGTATTGGATTTATAAAGGGAGATCATACCAAACTAACCGGATATCTTTCTTTAATAAAATAAATGGGGTTTTTTTAGAAAAGGAAAGGGTAATAGACCAAATCTATCTGGACTTCCGTTGTGCATTTGATATGATGCCAAATGGGAAATTATTAGTTAAACTGGAGAAGACGTAGAGAATTAAAACAATAACTGTGAAGCGGCTAAATAAAGTATTAAAATGAGCTTTGTTGAAAGGAGAACTACTGTACTGAAGGAAGTACCAGTGCAAGTCCTCTGATATTCTTGGAATTGATCTTTGCGTCCTCATTACTGACTTCAACAGAAAAAGTAGGAGCATTCAAAAATACTTGTTGGTGACTCAAGGCTGGGAAACATCATCAGCTGAGACAAAAATCGGGACATCGGGTGAAATCTTAGTGACTTTGAGACTGGAGGCTGGAGAAAGCAGTTAGACCTAATACTGCCCGATACATGGTCAGAGAAGGATTAATACAAACTATTTCTCTCTTATGAGTGTGCAACCTTGGACATTCATGTGTGAGATGGGAATTCATGCCAGAAAAGGTGCAGGCAGTGGCCGTGAGAAGTACCAGGAGAACGGGCTGCTGAGCTTTCGAAAGCAGACGGGGAGCTTGGCGTGTTTGGCCAGCTAGAAAATGGCTGAGAAAAGCCGTGATTGTTCTCTATGAATTTGCTGGTGGGGGTGGGAAAAGGAGCAGGAGAGGAGAAGAGGACAGCAGGGAGGGAGAAGAGCTGTTCAAACTGAAGAACAATGTTGGCACAAGAATAAATGAGTATAAACTGGCCATAATACGAAGTTCTAAAACACCCTTTCAAAGAAGTCGTGGTGGCAAATAAAACTAAAAGAATTTAAGATGAAGCTTAATAAATTTATGAAAGGGGACACAGAACGCGGTACCTTGTGACAGGAGGGACTGGACTAGATCACCCAGGACATGCCAAGCCTTTCTTTCCACAATTTTTTTGGTATTGTCACAATATTAGAAATACACACTTAACTTGAATATAAAAACCACAATGCCAGAAATCAATGAGTTCGTTTTATTCATACAGTATGACCAGTTTATGTTCATCTAATGTAAAACATGTGGGACTTGGATGAAATCTTCCGCAGTACACAAAGTCAGACTATTCAGGCTCTAGGAAGAGAGAGTACAGCGTGCTTGGGAAGGGGAAACCGGTCTCTCCAAGTCAGCGTCGGGGATTAGCACCCTTGACAAAGTCTCTTTGCAAAAAGCTGCAGTCTTTTACCCCCCTCACACTGAGGAGGGCAGTTTTGTATCAGCACAGATCCCTGAGGACTCATCTGATCTCGAGTCTCCTTCGGTAGATGTTTTATCTAAATCTGCAGGTAAAGAGTGACCAGGTGAATATGGGCAGAAGTCAGGAGCGTGATGGAGATGCTTTTTACATTTGATGTACTTCTTTCCTTTAGAGAGGGTTGCTAAAATTCACAGAATCACAGAATGATAGGGGTTGGAAGGGACCTCTGGAGATCATCCAGTCCAACCCCCCTGCCAGAGCAGGGGCACCTAGAGCCAGTTGGGCAGGAACACATCTACACTGGTTTTGAACGTCTCCAGAGTGGGAGACTCCCTCACCTCTCTGGGCAGCCTGTGCCAGTGCTCTGCCACCCTCAAAGTAAACAAGTTCCTCCTCATGCTTAGCTAGAACTTCCTATACTCAAGTTTGTGCCTATTACCTCTTATCCTATCACTGGGCACCACTAAAAATATACTGGTGCCATCCTCCTGGCACCCTCCCTTTAAGTATTTATAAGCATTGATAAGATCCCACCTCAGTCTTTTTGCCTCCAGACTAAAAAGACCCAAGTGCCTCAGCCTTTCCTCATGAGAGAGACGTTTTAGTCCCCTCATCATCTTCGTAGCCCAAAGGAAAATACTGAATAAGTTGGATGGTCTAACACATAGGAGTTGAAGAGTGGCCCTGCCCTTCCCTACCTGGGCGACTCAATGCTGCCCTGTTCCAGTGTTTTCAGCCATACGGTCTCATCCCACTCATATAAAATACGATAGTTATACAGGAAAAAAAATGGCAATATTTGAATTAATGGCTTTTGAAGTTGACATATATAATAGAAAAATATTGTTTAAGCAGACTTCCCAAAAGAAAACAAACATGCAATTAAATTTGAGGAAGACAGAGCAAAGAACTGAAGACTATTTGCAGACTGAGTTGAACAAGTAATTTACAACAAGTAATGCATTCAGGGTTTTTTTTAGAATATGGAGTTCTGTTTGTTTTCTTCTGTTTTGTAATATATGTCAATAAGTTTCAAGTCTTTAGGCTTACCTCCTGACTGAGTTAGTCTAAAAAAAGAACCTTATCAACATTTTGCAAATAATATGAATAGTCATCACTTATACTAAATTGCTCAGACAAAAGGACAAGAAAATTATGTAGTTCCTTTCTCTACCAGGAGCACCAGAAAGACTGTTACACCAAAAGAAAACCCTTTTGGGTGGCTGGGTACTGCTGGCCATGTCTGCTCTTTTAACTTCAAAACCTACATGTAATCCTGTCTTATGCTTTGGAAAACAAACTAATTATCTGTCGAGAACAAGGGAGACTTGGCATTGCTGTATTTAAATCACCCCTGTTAAGAGTCCTACCAATGATTCATATATTTAAATTTAGACATGTGCTTGGATACCTTGTTGAATCTTTTATTCAGATACCATCTTACGGGATCTTTCCAGAAAGAATACCATACCAAAGAATTTTCTCTTTATTGAGACTCTTATCAATTATATTTTGTGCCTCTAAATTTAAAAAATAAATTATTTTAAAATGTTATTATATTTCCATTGCACTCAGCCTCCAATTATATTCATAACCTGATATTTTTTGACCCGTGATGAACTTCTAATACTTCTCATACAATAAGGGATATAATTAATTCTTAGTGCATAAGTTATGAAAACCAACATGTTAAAATTTTTTATTTCCAATGAGAAATGGTAGTGACATTCATCTGTATATTTGCTGTTTCAAACCACAAGTTCCAGTATATTTTTCTCTCTTAATACAGTAAGTTTAGTACTTACCAGTGAACAGAGATGTGGTATTTTATGGAGAAAGGCACACCCATTGTCTTTAAAGTAATCAAAAAATATCTAGCCAAAGATCTGAAATCCTTTTGCAGTACTCTGTTTATATGTTGACTCTACTTTATCAAATTATCTCTACCTCAATTAAATCATTAGAGTAAAAATAACTGAACAGAAGATCACCCATGAGCCCATTTTTAAAAAGAATAATTTGACAGATTTAAGGATCCTTTTCACTTCTTACCTTAAGTGAAAGTTCTGGTAAGAATCTCCAACATCTATATTCACATAAATACAAACTTTAGACCAAGTGACCTTTAGTGCCATCAACTTCATTTTGTGTCTTATATAAAAGATTTCTATTTGTTAAAACACAATTGATTTTGAAACTTTTCAGCAGTTACAGGTCTCTGCTTACAGGGCAGTGTCAAAGTTGCACTGTGAGAACACAGGAAAGACTTCCACTAAAGCTGCTTTAGGATCTGCCTAAAATAAACATAAAAACATGAAGCAGACCAAATGGAGGCAATAGCTTTTGTGTGAGGCTACCCTATGGAGGCTGTTGTGAGCTATGCCATGGGTCAGCCTCTTTTTTGTGCTGAGACGGTGCAACCACAGGAGGAAAAGGAAAACCCAGAATAAAGCTGCTGGTATATTTTGCCATGTATTACGTTATAATAGTTTATGTTGTAAATTTGACTGCTCACCCTAAAGCTCTGATTCCAGTGTGCTTCTTAAGGTGTGGGTTTTTTTAGCGTTGACTTTATCAGAACTTGGTCCTCTAATAAAGATCAGGTCATACAACTCTGTTGTCTAGCAGCAGATAGAAACTATACATTGCTCGCTCTCTTCCTTGTGCTACCAAGCACAGCTTTGGCCAAGGTGCAAGCTGGTCTGGAAACATCTCATCTGGCTTTCTGCAGCACCCAACCCCTCTCCCTACAATCTGACAGTGGCTCCTTCTCATCACAGAGGCCGCATGAGGGCAAGATCTGGGTCGGTACGGTTAAGATATGAGTCCAAAGAGGACACACAGATGTGGTCGCCTGAAGGCATGAGTAACTTGCATCCCAGAAAGGAGCATGTCCTACACTACTAGTGCAATGCGTTTGCTGCAGCAGATAGCTGGGAGACCAAGTCCACCAACACCAGAGACATCCAGACGTCCAGAGACGCCGCAGGGCATGTGGTGACATTTAGTATTTCATCCAGTCTCCAGAAGAGCTGCAATGGAACAAGCTGCCTGAGCAGGCAAATAATTACTATATATCACGATCTTTTGCTGAAATAAAACCAGACCAGTCATCCACAACTTTGAGAGACTTCGATCAGCTACATGTGAGGTTTGCACGGGTGCACCGAGCCTATGTTTGACCAGCCATGGTTAAAACTCAGCCAAAATGTTAAAAAGATACAATAGAAGACCGTTTTAGCTTTAAAATTAATGTTCCAGCTGACAAACTGCACAGGGACTTAACCTACTTTAGAACATATTTAATAGCATAATTTAGTCTCTAAAAAGAAAAGCAAAATAACTAATGATGGACAAATTTAGAGGTCGAATCTAGTTCAGATAAACATTCAAAAGTTCAGATGTTTAACCAAACCTTATCTTGTCTATGAAAAGCCTCAACCGAAGAGCTCTATCAAATATAAGCAAAGCACAGAAGATTGTGGAAACTTTTCCTTACAGAAGGAAAACTATTATCAGGAACCAGCACCTTATTGCAACACTCACGTGTTAAGCATCAAAGGAAAAGCAAAACATTTTCAGAAAACTGCTTCATGGAAGTAGTAATATTTGGATGCAATCCAATACAGAGCAAAGCAAATAATATTAAGGGGAAAGATAATACAAATGCAATTAGACTATCAACCAATAAAACTTAATCTATGCTTGATAGTTGAAACCTTCCAAGCTTAGAGAGAATAAGGAAACCGGAGATCAGAGGACTCTGCCTTTTGAAGTCTTGCTGTCCACATTCTGGGGACCATTATCTAGCTGGGTATTTTAAAGACATGAATATTCTGTCACAAAATTAGAAAGTTTTATTGTTACAAATGACCTGTAACTTGAGCAGGGACAGCTAAAGATGAATTCCAAGTAAACAATTATTTGGAAAAGGTGAATTCTGCGAACTTAGTTTTCTGGACTAAACCCCACAAAATAAAAGATGTGTTTTCAAAGAACAATTTCATTGTGGGTTACTAATAACAAAAAGTATAAATCTAACGGATCCTCTCCATCCTTGTATTCACCAATTACAAAAGGTTTGGGTTTTTTTTAGAAGTGTACCAGATGAGGTTTGAACACTGCTGTGTCTTGCCTGGCACTGTTTCTCACACAGCAAAAAATATCTGCTACAGTACCCCAGAGGCAGCAAAGTTCAGACAAATGACTCGTCAAACCAATGCTGCTTCAGGATCTTTTCATTTTCTTTCTCTTTCTCCATGTCACCACCTTGACGCCTCTCTGTTTAAGCCTGTTCCTCACATTTACTTCTCAAGCCACTTTGGAAATTAACAGAAAAATTTACTTTTCTCATAACTGAACCCCAAGTTCAACCTACCATATGCCCCAAATCTGAAACCTAGCAAAAGATTTTGTAAGCAAGACTTAAACTTCCAGTTCAGAAGTTACTAATGTGTAACTTACATTAAGAGCAAAGTTGCAACAAGAAATCAAGTATCCCACTGTTTGTAATTGTGCCTTAATATCAGTGCTACCCTTGATCCATCATACTCATAGAATCATAGAAACCACAGAATCATAGAATGGTTCGGGTTGGAAGGGACCTTAAAGATCATCGAGTTCCAACCCCCCTGCCCTGGGCAGAGACACCTCTCACTAGACCAGGTTACTCAAAGCCCCATCCAACCTGGCCTTGAACACCTCCAGGGATGGGACATCCACAGCTTCTCTGGGCAATCCGTTGCAGTGTCTCACCACCCTCACAGTAAATAATTTCTTCCTAGTATCTAATCTATATCTCCCCATCTTTCAGTTTAAAACTGTTACCCCTTGTCCTACCACTACACTCCCTGATAAAGAGTCCCTCCCCAGCTTTCCTGTAGGCCACCTTTAGGTACTGGAAGGGACTATGAGGTCTCCCCAGAGCCTTCCCTTCTCGAGGCTGAACAAACAATCTCAATGATCTTATGATAACATTGTATAACAATTCAGGTATTACAGTGTTCTCATTATTTTTCCATAAATTTTTAGTGCTATGTTTTGATTTTGATTCAAACACATCAACTGAAATACCTTCATATGAAGAAAGGAAGGTAGGAGCATTATAGCACCCTAAAATTCTTTATTTTAAAAAAAGAAGAAAGATACTATACATATGTTTTCACGCAAAAGTATATACAAAGCTTATTTTTGCAGGAACACAATTTCTTAATTTCTTGCAAACCATAGCAATGAGACAAAGATTTTGATTTAAGTCAATGTATCTACAGCTCTGACAGGAGACAGTCGAAGATTGATCATGAGATCATCACCTGCACTTCTTAATTTTTAGTCAACTTTCTGGTCCTCCCAGCTACCTCTTCCCAAGGGAAAACCTAGGTGCTGTTCAGGAGCCAGTTTACTCCAGAGACTCCTTCCAAAAGGTATTATGGATCAAGACAGCACCAAGTTTCTTTGCCTTTGCGATACTCTGCCCGCTAACTCTTATCCCAGAAGGCATTTTACTTTCGTGCAGATATGTAACATTATGCTTATCAGACACATTCACCACGATGTTTGAAAAGCACCAGGCAGGTGGGATGGATATAACCATCAGTTCATATCGGACGCACACGCATTAATAATACCAGGCATCACAAGGAGACCAGAGAAGATCTGAAGAAAAGCTTTACCTGATTAGGACACAGCCAGTTTGTCCTAGAAAGAGCGAGGGTGGAGCAATGTGGGTGCAAGCCACGTGTTCCTGCACCTTGAACGAAGTCTTTTATTATAGGTACCCACCAAGCTAAAGGTAAGTTGCTCTGGTTTATATTTTTGTACCTTGAAGCCTCCTAAGTGGCAAGTAATGAAACCTGCATCTGGCTGCTCTCCTTTTCTGACCTGCCTGCATCTGGCCACCTTCCCTTAGGCTCTGGGTCGCTGGACGGGAGTATAACCTTCTCCAACAAAAGAGATTATAAAACGTACTATCACTATGTGATTGCAACATATACGAACTATAAAGCTTTACACGCAGAGACATACTCCCTCTAACAGGTCTTCATACCTGCTTGCTTTTTAAACTATTTCTGTGTTCTAGACAAGGTGTCTTCATGAATTTCGTGACGATTAACCCTTTTCTTTCCAAGGGTGTTTTTTTCAAGTGTATTAGCACTGGAGTATTTTAAAATGTTTTAACTCCATTTATTTAAAATGTGCTGTTTGGAAAGAGTTGCTCAGTCTTATAAGAATGCTACTTTTCCATAGAAATTGAACACCTTAAAAATTAATTACAAAAACTGTTATCACATGTAGGAACACTTTATATGCTATAAAAAGGCTTAAGGCTGGTTTACTCTGGCTTTCATAGAGAATGCATTGTCACAAAGATTAAAGGACAGCAGGATCTACATGTTTTGTTGTTTACTTTTTATTTCTAAATAAGTGGACATGAAACAGGTAGATACAATCCCCGTATCAGCCGTATCAGGTGAACCATTTCCATATGGAAAAGTGAATTCCACTTCCCACGGCTGTGGGAAGACCTTGCCTTGAATATCTATGTGCAAGAAATACAGACTGAAACTGGGGCAGATTCAGAAAAGGGCTATTTGAGAGGATAGGGAAAAAGAACATCAGGCTATCATAGGAATGACGACTACAAATCTTGGCTGGTTTAGTCTACCAAACCAAGCAGGGGAAGGAATACGACTGCTGTCTGTAACTCTATTTGGGGTGGTACACCTGAGACAGAGAGGGACTGCTGAAAATAAAGAGCTAGCTAAATGCTGAAACAAGAACACGTTCGTAACACAGATCCATTTAGGCTGAAAATTAGAATGCTTTCAGCTTGAAAAGTGAAGTTTTGGAACATTCTTCCAGCAGGAGCTGAGGGGCAAAAGCATTACTACTGAATTTCATTAATTATGAAAGGAATCAAATGAGGTAGTTGTTTTCAAGAACTGGGGAATTGATTCAATGCTACAAAAAGTCTGTCTGAGGCAGATAATGCTATGTTACACTTTTCAATAACAGTAGCACAAGTGAATTCCTCTTGGGTGAATCCTGGGCACACTTAAGACAATGGCCAATGGAATTAATTAAATGGAGCCAAATATCCTTGGTGGTGAGGGGACCTGCTCGTATGTCATAGCGTTCTCTTCAGCATCAATATTTAAAGCCAGCTAGTTGGAATCTTCTACTTAATTGAGAAACAATACATCATTTAACCCTTCAGTGCTATTCCACCCTTTGGCTTTCAGAGGCGAGATCTCTTTATCTGGCACATCAGCAGGCAGCTGGTGGAACAAATAGGAGATCCTACAAAGCACATTCCTTTTTAAAGTGTTAATAAGCTCTATCCAGGAGTTGGATCTTTAAATAAGTTGGTCTTATTTAAGACCAACTTAAGTTGGTCTTTAAATATTTGGGATTGCAGGTCATAATTTAAATTAAGTACATCCTCCAACCTGGAAGGCACAAACATTTATATGATTTCACCATGGGGAAAAGGTGAGTTTGGGCAGTAGGTATTCCTATCTAGAGCCTGATTTACAGTCTTTCTAATTGAGCTTGATTTAAAATTTTATAACCTAAAAACCTCCTTATTTCTGTCGCATCCTTCCCAAAGTACCAAGAGCATTGCATCTGGATTGGTTAAAAATAGTAGTGAAACCTCAGAATACAGTGTAGTCTGAGAATCATTTTTCTGGCTACAAAGTTGCAATCAGGGTCGTCATTTCAATAATTACCACGAGAGGCTTCAGAATCAGGCTGACGGGAGTGACGGAAAGCTGGGCTGGCTCCTCCTTCCCAAAGAGCAAAACTCAGCAAGTCCTTCTCACTTGCTCTAATTCTGACCTCTTTGCAAAGGCAGTAGCCTAAAATATTTCCCGTTGCAGTGAAAACACCTGCATCTATTTAGGTGTTATCAGTTGTCAGCCTATATTCTTTCCCCGTGGAGGCAAAATATGGAGATCTACAAAAATGGAGATATACTGACAACGCAGGTGATGGAGGGTGAAGCAGATGTAACCACCTGCGTTGTCTATTGTTTTAAACTATAAAAATTGTGACTTTTGAACAATGCACATCAGACTTTAGTTTGACTTCCTAATGTAAACAAACATCTACTTAGTAAGGAATTAAGAGTCTGCACTAAACCAGCGCAAGCCATGTTGGATAGTTGGGCTTAAAAGCGATCAAGTCAGAGTAAATATCATTTCTTCATATCACATGAGTCTACGTCCCTTTTAGTACATGGAAGGGGCACAACTGCTTGACTCCGATAATACTTAAATTGCTCATGATTTCTTCATGATCTCCTTTTCCTGAAGCAAGCGTCTGTTTGAAAAAACTGCTACCCATTTTTCCAAAATGTAGTTTTCCTAAACACTGTGTAGTTCAGTAGAAAAAAAAATTAGAGTAATCGTGACTATCCAGTCTCTACTTGCCCCCATATCAAATTTATCTTGAGTGCACATGTAGGAGTTTATTTTGTTAAGAAAAATATATGGTGTCTGTCTCTTCTTTGGAGCAAAGAAAAAAATTGGATTTGTAACCCTTTTTCTTTTTTTTGGTTAAACTTAAGTCCTTCAACAGTGTTTTGAACAAACCTAAAGAGATTTTAAGACAGACATTTTGTATTATAACATTCCCATGGGTCGTATGTATGATCGTCTTTACTAAAGCTCCTTTCAGTCCCAGTTGAATAAATACGCATTTTATTTCACTAATCTTGAAACAACAGGAATAAAGTTTACCCAGGTCTTTTATACCTCAGAGAACAAAACAAATACTACAAATCTTTAGAGAGAAAGGATATACAAAAGGGCTTGAGGTGAATGTTTCAAAGCAAATACTCTTTAAACGATGTGCAAATTATTTCAGCACTTGAACATGATTTATGAAAGGGGATTAGTCCACTGAAACAAGAACCCAGTTTAAACTGTTGGGTTTCAAAGTCAAAGATGAGAGGCGTTTGCTGGAAAAGGCAGAAGAAACCGGATAGTAATCTGTAGTGAGGATTTCTGATTGATTTTCTTTAACTAACTCAATCTTACATTAGCTATCAGTGTCATTCATACTTAACCGTGGTGGGCAGTATAAAATACCTTCTTTTATGATATAATTCTCCATAAAAATGAAGTATGCAATAGTGATAATTAAGTAATAATGAGGTAATTAATAACTCGGTGACTAGCTCTCTATTTACTAGTATGCCCCATAAATGAGCGCAAGGCATATGAAACAATTAAAGATTATCCAAGCTCAAACAGATAACTTTTCCAGAGAGTTGTGTGTCAGTGAGCAGACCAATGAGTCACAGGTCACATCTATAATAATACATTATATTATATTGTAATATTCCCACATACTCTTCACGTAATGGGTAAGAGCTACTCTTAAGTACTATAAAAATGATCACTTTTATGTAATTGTAAAGATTAATAAGTGAGCTAACTTCTCATGGTTCCATAATGACCCTGCTGTTCTAGTAGGTAAAGGAAAATTTAATGATCCTGCTCAGATATGATTAATATCTAACTTTTTCCTGACTAAAAATCTGGACTTGGTTCAATAAAAATGAATTAAGTGAACATGCACTGATTTCCCTGCCAAACGTTTATATGGAAGTTGGTTATGCCCAATTTGAAAATATGCTTTTTCAACCCAAATAGTAAACTCTGGAAGGATTTTGGAAAGTGAAGTAGAAATAAAACAAAGAATTAAGGAAACATTATATTATAATTGATGGAAACAGGATATTCAAATTCAGGAAAAATCCATTTTCCTAATGAGAACTAGTCACAGCCAGTTGTGATTTTGGGTGCAACATAATCTCCTATTATCAGTGGAAGTGACACAAGTTGTTTCTGAATTTGGCATGTTTTGTTTCTGAAAAGACAATATTGTTACTTCTTTGTTGCTGAAACAATATTTTTCGAAGCTTTAAGAAAAGAGCATACCTATAGTAAATGATGCAGAGAAACATGAGAGTAAAAATATGTCAAAACATAAGTTTAGTCCCTATCGTACAAATATGAATGCTCCCAGTCTCTATAAACAGCATGTTGCATTTCCTTTTTGTGGGCTTTTTTCCGTATCTGTAGTTGATGCAATAAAAATAAAATGCCACGATCATACAAGCTGGAGAGTGACAAAATTAACATTGCAGTAGGAAGCTGCATATTTGCATAGAGTTTTAATTTTGCTTTCTGTTTTAATTGTTGTCATTGGTAATGCTGCACTAATATACATTACTGCTTTATATTTCTTGATTTTATTAAAATAATAAAACTGACCTATACATAATGCTAACACTGTAATGTAATAATACTCCCTAAATAGCATCCATTTGGCTTTGAACTTCACATCTAACTAAAATAAATGGGCTGGGAAGGGGAAAGAATTCAGACCTCATCAGAGCTAACAAAGAAATGGAGTGATTTCCCACTTCTGCTGCTATAATTAGCCCCCTTATCACAGAAGTAACCCTCCGTGGCTGAAGGACTCCTTTAGCAGAATCCAGCCCTCGACAAGTTTGGCCGAGCCAGGAAAACCTCTCCCTACACCCCAATACACGTTCTCCCAACCCTCTTCACGTGTTTGAAAGGAAGAGAGAGAAAATCACAGGGCTCCTCTCTCGCCACTGCCTGTAATTAGGTGGCCTTTTTTCTAGGAACTCTAAGCCATGCTTTCAACAAAATAAGTTTCTGGCTTTTTTTTCCTCCTGCTATTACGCAGCTGAAGCCGTGCAAATACGTGTGTTTGTGCCCTGGTAACCGTCCCTTCCCTCCGCAGGGAAACAATAGCCTCAGCAGCCCCAGGGTTTGCCACAGAAACATCCAGTCGCGTGCAGAGGCAAACTTTGAACCTTCGAGCAAGCCCTCGGAAAAAGCTTTAGCCAGGGAAGAAGCAAACACCACGCGGAGCCCAAAAGGGTTAAAGACCCACTGAACTCTCTATTTCTTCCATCACGTCCATTGAGAGACCAAAATGGGTTTCTGCTGCTGGTTTCCCCCCCCCACACACATTGTACAGTTTTAATTATCTAACAAACTGCATACAGAGATGATTCTGGATGTTTTAGTAATTACTTAGAAATATTTACATGCCACTCTTTGAGTTTCAAAATTCAGGTTTCTAAAGTAAAGAAAAGTGAATGAAACAGGAAAAGCAACTTTGGGCAATTTTAAAGCACACACAGAGTCCTCGGTCAAATACTAGGGACGGGGTGGCCTGACTTAAATAGTGTCTTTTAGGAAAGCAAAGCAGATTTCAGAGCCCCGATGACTCTGTAGCAAATACCTCTGAAGGCAAATCAAAATTATGATCCAGAGGTTTTTTTTCCTAATTAGAAAGATGCTAGGAGGCATATTCCCCGGACACTGCCCTGCGGCCGCTCCCTGGAGAAGTGTGCGAGGGCAGTGGCATCCCAGAGCGATGCATCACCCCTGGGAATAAAAAGGCCCATGGCTCCCCGTGGAAAGTGCAAGAGGAATTTAGGTAAGCAAAATATCATTATTTGAGTTGGCCGGTGGCCAGGGTGCCGGGGCTAAGACCCCCGTCCTAACGAAGAGCGGAAAGGAATCCCAAGCCTGCTGTTTAATATGCATGACATGTCGGCTTTGCTGTCAACTTTTCCTTCCACCCCCTGCTTTTGTCCGCTTTTTCCACCTGTTGCAACTTGTCCTTATTCAGGCTGAGAGCTGGAATTGTCTTACTTCGATGTCGCATTGTGTCTGGCACAATGACGCCCGGACCCCTGACTACTCTTATTGAGACACTAAAATGATAATGAATAGCAATAATACCACACAGCCCATCAAGACTTTCCTTTTCACATTTATAGATATATACACATTTATATATTTTTTTAAATCTAGATGCTTTAGTTGTGGCACCTCAAGCTAGAATTCAAATATGGAGGAGATTTTCCAGGATCCGTCATGGCAGGCTGCATGACTAACCACCGGGTTTTAAGTAAAGTGTTCTTGAAGATAAGAAAAATATGCGAGTAGAAACAATAAAAATAATGCAATTCAATCTTATCAATTCAGGCAGTTCCAGCTTTTATGTGGCAAACAAGGAGATCAAATTGCATTTATCTAATATCACAGATTTTTTAAATGTCTAAAATATTTAATTATTTTGCTTTGGCAACCTAAAGCTGAGGAACAGATTACTGTTCCCACTACATAAGGAAATAACTGACAACAATTAGTATTTATTCTTGTTGCTTTTGTAATAAAAATAGAATTCCATCACTTTCAAGGAAACCTAAAATATTAATAAGAATGTGATGAACTGAGTAAATGTGACGCCATAAGGAAATGATGGAGAACAGGTTGGAAATATAGTGCTTTGGGAATGGATTGCATTATCAAGCTTGTGATTGTGCATTTTGACAAGAGCAGCCCTCAGATTGATACGGTAGCCAAAGGGCACTCTTCCTACTGCGAAGCCGTTTGTTTCCATCCGCAATGGGGGGAGTAGAAGGGGAATTGATCCCCTCCGACAATCGATAGCGACTCCAGCCCAGGCTCTTCCACAAGAGGTCACTCCTGAGTGACGATATTCCCAGACGATGGCCAAAATGCAAACCACAAAGCGACCGCGGCCAGAAAAAGCAACGCTGAGCTTAGCGGCGAGTGTGGAGTTGACTTCATTGCCCACAACGTGACTGTCCTCACAGCTCCTCTAGTCCAGACGCACAGTGAGGTCTTTTGGTTTTTGGAGAGCTGAACGATTTCTGGCAACCTTGCAATGCACAGGTCCTTCCCGAACCTCCCGTGAGCACTGACAGCATCTCCACATTCAGTCTAACCCAGGTGCCGGGTTTCACGTGGTATAAAATTAACGTGGCAGACTACCTACCAGCAGACCCAATTATAATTGGTACTAATTAGGAGGGTTTTTTGGCAACCTCAGGAGAAAAAACCAAAAACCTACAGTCTGAATGACAACGAAATTACTTGGAAATTATGAAGTCTGCCACTAATTTTTAAAATTATCGGTTTAGAACAACACTTATTCACATAAAAAGGAGTGGTGTTGCAAGGCGGTTTCCTTGCACCAAATATACACATCTTCTAATGGGGGAGGCTGCTAGGGTGAAAAACATGTTCTTTCTGACCCAGCATTAGCTGCATAAATTAAAACACTGAAATAGTTGGCATCATAAAATGAAGAGTAATCTCTTTCCATGTATTTGAGAGCAGGATCACGGTTTTACATATTTTGGTAACGTTCCCCAAGGCCATCCTTGGTTTCTTCTTAGCTCAAGAAAACTTCAATTAGAGCACTAGTTGGATCCAAACTGGATGAGAAGCCACTGAAAAGCTGCGTGACCAAGACGGCGGACACTCTGTGAACTTTGGAAATTGAGCCTGGCAGTTTGAGCCCAATTTTCAATGAAATCAGTGTCTACAGCTCAAAAAGCATAACTGAGAATTACCATTTGTCCTTGTAGTGTAAGCAGAAGCAATTAGGATTAAACATAAAAACCAAATTCCTGCTACTAAGTCTCTAGGGGCAGTCTCCCCAGTTTTAAATTAATGAGTAAATTACTGGAATACTTTGGTTAGAATATACCTGTCCTTTACATACTTGTGCTGTTAAAAAAAATCCAGTGACACAGCGGTACCGAGTCTAAAACTGGACATTTTTTGCAGCCCTTAAAATGTAGAGAAGGAAAATACAATTGAGTCTGAACTGTCAGAATCTTTCGTTAAAGATTATCAGGGGTGGTGGTGGCCTTCTAACGCACATCAGTTGTTCGTCTTTCCTGTTAAACTGGAGGAGTTTTAAGCCATCTTTGAAAAATCTCCTTTGTTTGGATTTGGCATTGGCAGTAGTCAATAACATAAGAGCACTATAAAATTATAAAATCGTTAAACTTTGTAAGAACTTTATAAACACACTTGCAGATATTGCACATATCTTCTCTGTGCTCCGCAGTCAAACTGGACAATGAAACGACCACCTGTTAACTGCTAACAATGTGTCATTACCAGTTCTCATGCCTTTTTAAAGCAATTTTGGCTCTAGCTGCCGATAATTCTGGCTACGATACTTGTGTGAACATTAAGGGCACAGAAAGCCAAAGGCAGAAAACTGACAATACAGTTTGTGCTTAGACTACTAATAAGTAAGTGAATAATATGATTTTTCTAATTCCACATAATTGCTTGATCTCAAGGGGCCAAAAAAAAAAAGTTCTGAATACATATTTTAGAAGCAATCCAATCTCCAGTATTTAAATGCAAGCTTTGACTCGGTGAGATTTCACAGCAGATATTTTCACATTTTTTTAATAGTTTAAATAGCCTTTAACAAAACGGAGGTTATTCGGGATTCTCTAAGGTTTGAAAAGAATCGTGGACTAAGTCTCTGTCACTGCTCATACTCACTTTTTCTGTTTTGTCTGACAAATTATCATTTAAAGATATGTGAGAAGTCTAAATAAATAAATAAAAATTCCCTGAGTGCTGAGACAGTTTATGGGCATTTTGCTATACAATAAGAGCAGAATCAGATCCTCAGAACTTACCATGCTCTCAGTCTTATTTTTCTTCCTCTGAGAAATGCAGCGTAACCCACAGTACAAAGATATTGGGACAATTTTTCACAAGCTACATTCAGGCCACTTTATATTTTATAACAGAAAGGGAAACCTTAAAAAAAAATATAATAATCTCCAAGATAATAGGAAAACAACAACAACAACAAAAAGCTTTGGTCTGCAAAAAAGAGACTATTTAATGAATCTCTGTATTTGTGTGTGTACGCCCGCACGCGTGTGTGCATATATTTATGATTGTGTGGATAATTATCATTAAAAATAGCTATGTTGGGTCTTTTTTTAGTGCAACCCTTTTTCTTAACGTCTAAGGCTTTGCTCCTGCGCTGAAATGCGTGCAGGCAAATTCCTGCACACCGCTTCGGTACCTATAGGTATCTCCTACCAGCACGCGAGTCTAAAGCTGTCACGGCGCTTACATTAGAAGCAGTATGTGAATCCCCTGCTAAACAAAGAGGAGAAACAAAGATTCAAGAGAGAGGGTGAAATTTAAAAAAAAAAAAAAAAAATTGCTGAGTGAGTGATTCAGGGACACCACCAGCTCCGGCGTCTACTGCCCACAATGTCAGGAGCATCTCGACACAAATTGGAAAAGGAAAGTCTCAGTGGAGTAAAGCACACCCCTGCCAGTTTTAGATCACTTTCTTTTCTAATCCCACTGACAAAAATCAGCCTCCATCCCTGGAATTTACCTTCTGTGAAATTGTAGATACATCTCGCTGATTGTCGGCTACAGAGGATATGTCAGGTCTTTCAGCAATTCAGTGTATAAATACACAACAGACAAAATTACTCTGGCAATTTGAGGTATTTTACTAAAATGGAAACAAAGCAACTGCAATAGAGCATTAGCATAGGACTCATGTTGCTTATTTTTAAAAATAAATGGCTTGAATAAATTTCTTTGCTGCTAAACAAATTTATTTTGCTTAGGAGAGAATGTCACCCTTTAAAAGTGCGGAGCTAGTAAGTGTCTTCACTTAAATGCAAGTTATGTATATCAGCACAGAACACATTCAGCTTTAAAATTCTCAGTGATCTTCCTTACGTTCTGTATGTAATAAAAATTATCTTACCCTGTAATGGCATAGTTATTTAAAAAGGAAAGAAAAAAAGGAAGGGAAAAAAATCAGAAAAGAAAAAAAGCCTTACTTAAAGATTTTCTGTGTTCAGGCTTTGGTTCTTTGGATTCAGTGTCTAAGCTATTCAGTAATTCGATGCTGGAGGATCTTCTGAGTTTGAACTCCAAATTTCTCGACGTACAACTCCGTTCTTTTGGCTGGGAAAAGAATACATATATACATATGTGTATGCTTTCAATAAAATTATTATCTGTAAGAACGAAGCGAGAGATTACAGAATGGCAGTACAGAATCAAAAGCTAACAGACACACACACAGCAAGTGATGCGGCGAGTATATAATTTAAGGAAAGTGTAATGCAAAATTTGTCATATGGCAGAGCTTTTATGGCCCTGACAGACCGATCTTAATTTCTGAGATAAATTCCCATTTAAGTGAGGAAAACAAAAGGCCTACTTCTTTAGGCTTTAGAGACCAAAATTATTTCCACATTGCAGGCTACTGCCAAATGATTGCAAAGAGGAAGGTTGTTTAAATTGCCTTTCTGGTTTAGATAGTCACAGTAAATATTCTTGCAAAAACGCAATTGTTTCAAACATCTTTACAAATTTGGGGCTGAATTCTGCTGGTCTAAGCTGAGGAACGAGTGGGGGGGACTTTTCTATTGCTCTAATTCATTGGCATATAAAGTGACAATTAGGGACCGTTAATGGAGGAAAAAAAAATAATAAAAAAAATAGAAAATAAAATGTGAGATGATATTTTAGCTAATCACACATCTCTTCCCGTGGCGTTTGGTGGGGTGAGATTTAGCCATCCCCGTAGCCTGGAAAGCTGCAGGGCTTTACACACTCTTTCAGAGGTGCAGAAAGGAACTAAAGGCCAGGTATGACATGGTCACTGCGCGTGCCGTGGTGGCATCCTGTCCTGCGCACACCTTGGCTGGGACGAGCCCTTCCCGTTGGTACCCCGACCACGTACAGGCTGTGCCCCACCAACCACCGCTGCCGTGCTGCGCGGCACGCTCAGAGCTGCCGAAGCTGCGCTATTACCTTAGTTGCACTACAGAAAAAAAAAAATTAAAATAAAAATAATCAAGTCTATTAGATGTTTAGCTGAATAACAGGGGGGGGAAAAAAAAAAAGAAAAAGGAGTTCTGAGTCTCCACGGAAAACTCCACCCCAAAATCTTCGGTAGGATATCAATATCCTCACACACCCAATGAAATGCACAATATGAAGACATACATCATCAGATCAAACTTTCCTTGGCTGATTATAGCCTCGGGGTAATATAATGTTTGTAGCTCTTTAAGGAAACAGTAGCCGTGTTGAGATTAACCCTTTCAAAGAGGCTGCCTCTGCCCGCTCTGCCAATTCCATTGCAGCAAAACCTCTGAAAAATGCAAGAAATGGGGATATTTTTCTCTCACCAGATTCTGCAGTGAACAAGGAAAGTCAGTGCCCTCTGAAAAAATATGTTCTTGGATCAGGCAGGGAGAGGAGGAAGACATTTGGAATTTGTACTGAAAGTGGCAAAAAAAAAAAAAAAAAAAAAGAAAGAAAAAGCTACAGCTGAATCTGGTTTGGTAATTAAAAACTGTTTTAATAAAACGCAGCCCTGCTTACTTCTAGTAGAAAAACCCCCAGCCTTCCTGGGAGAATAACAGCAATCAGTTACAAAGGAATATTATTTGCTAGTGTTATTCTTGTGAATAAGTAATACAAAAATTCATAAAAGGCTCAAATGTATTAATAGTTCTATTGAAGATTATATACTGTAGGCTGCATAAACAGAAAATGCAAAAATTCATTAGTTATTAAGTGCTTGTGTGCTTTTACAACCCTCAGCAAACCGATGTCCTTGTTATTTCAGGGAAATAAATGTAGCGTTCCGTTTGGAGGCAAGAATCAAATGGCATTTTTGCTCAACAACCTTGTTTATCTGACATTTTTTAGTAGATTTGCATACATATTTTTATATCCTTCGGAGAAAGGAATGTCTAGCTAGCTGCTGACTGCCTAAAACCTGTAGAGATGCCTAAGCAAATGAAGTTGAAATTGCTACATCTTAATTAATAAAGGTAACAGCCAAAACAAATACATACCAATCTGTCAATTGCATTTTTGATAGCGTGGAACCAATCCAATATGAGAAAGTCGATATCCGACTGGAGGAGGAACTCATTTCCTGACACTGTCGTGATCTGGGGAGGGCATGGGCACAGACAGGTAAGTAAAGCACACACCAGAGAGATCATTTTCTTCTGTTTTCTCTCCTACGCACCCAAATGCTTTTCCTTTGTACCAGGAATTGTCTCCTGGAGTGCTGAGCTACTGAGGAGTTTCGAACCTCTGTCTGAAAACTGTTTTGAATATGTCACAACAAACGAGATATTGTCTCAGCAATGCAACCACCGAACACAAATAATGCAAAAATAACGGGAACGTGACAAAAGTTAAGAAAAGCCAGGAAACTCGGTGTTACAAGACACAGTTCAAACGTAAATCAAAGCACCCTGAAAAGAAATGAATGCAATATGGGAATTGGTTCCTGTTCTTTTCAGTTTCCATTTCTCTTTTGGTATTCTTGTTTTTATATCCGGTACCTCCATTCTTGAATTTACACATTTATTATATACCTGTGATTCCAAAGTCCACTTCCAAGCATTTTGGCAAAATTAATAATGTCACGCTTTTTCACATTAAAAAAAAAAAAAAATATTACCATCAAAGGTGGCTGTAGCAGAGTAATTAGGAACCCATTTATCATTAAAAAAAAATCCCCAGTTTGTCTGAATAGAAGTCGATTTACATTTTTGACCCACTCACTGGGAATATTTATCAAAAGAATATTCATTCCCCTGATAACGCTGTTTCACTGCCTAACAATATTTGGTGGAAATATGCATGCATATTCTGTTGGTCTGAACTTCAGTAAACCACCGCGATAATACTGATATTTCACTTTTTGTTTTTACATAGATATCTTTTCACCGGAGCAGAGCTCTGAGTATTTTACACAGCGGGTCGAAACGACCATTTTACAGATGGCAAAACCGAGGCACGGAGCTGTGCAGTGCTTTGCCCCAGGGTAATTCAGCAGAGCCCTGGCGCGTGTGGCCACGGGGTATGATCCAGGGCACAGCGGTCCTGCGTGTTTGCAGACAAGTGAATGGAGGGTTACATCTCCACCACGTTTTGCAAGGGGCAGGAGCTTGTCCTGCCCATGCTCCAAACTTGCTCAGCTCCTGACAACTCTGAAACCAAAGTTTTTTCTTTTATTTACTTTTTTTTTTTTCCTGTTGCTAAGAGTTGCTTGCGTGAAATTCGGTAGCATCCGCACGTGGGCATTGCACGCTCAGGTTTCAGTGTTTTGGGGATGCAGGTTTAGTCTGCACTTTGGGATTCTCGTTGGGGTAAGGACCAAAACCTTTTCAGGTCTTTCTCGGGGAAGGGATGAACACAGTGGACAACAGAGATTTCTTTCTGACCAAAGTGTGAGGAAAAGCAGAGCAAAGCCGTTAAGACCTGGCACAGCCTATTTATGTAAATCCATCAACCCGAAGTGCTACTGTTTCGCTGCATCTGCCCCATGTCAAGAGTTTTTACTAAAGCACACAAGAAACAACAGATCCTCACCAGCCCCGGTACTCTCTGCATCTTTCTTAAAACTGAAATACTACCAGAGGGAAAAAAAAAAAGGACAAAAAAAAAAAAGACAAAACAATTTAATGTTTTATTAATTGTTCTATAACCCTCCCGTTATTGAGGAAATGCCTGTAAGGAAGGTTTCCAAAGTCATCAGCATTAAGGAAAATCCCGTCAGCGCAGCTCCAGTGGAGACATCCTGTGAGAGCGCTGCGGAGAATGTGGGAATGGTCCCCCGGCGCGGGCTCGGAGGCTGCCTGGCTGCAGATGTTCATCCCATCCCGTCCCATCCGCACCCGTCAGGAGCGGACCTCCAGCCACCCCCCATTGTTCCCCGTGCGCAGGGGAGAATTATTTATTGGGGAAATTTTAATTCCCTTATTAGTCCACAGCCGTAATGTTAATCACTACTCACACACTCACCGGTCCCTTTATTAAAAGAAAAACAAAAAAGTCAAATTTCAACTTAAGGTGAGCAGTTGAAAGAGCTGACCTCCAGCTCTGTGCCCAGGTTACACGGCAAGGTTTGGGTTCAAAATGCATTATATGATATCACAATTTATTAATGTATACACGCAGATATGAATTAGACTAAACACAGGCAACAATTCAATCTAATGCCTCTCTCCCAGTATAAACAAGTCATTATTAAAATTATAAAACGGAATAACATTTTCAAAGTAAGAGCAACATATATAATTCGATTTACTGTATTTTGAAGGCTTAAAAAGGACACAACATAGTTTAGTCTTCCGTTCAGTAAATTCAGGCTTTATTAAAATCCAAGTATTCAGCACTGCATAAACATTTGCGCTGTATGATATGCAAAAGAGATACTCCATTGCTAACAAGACCAAAGCAAAATACATGCTGAAAGTTTCTTTGTCTGAATGTGTTATTTTGATAATCATATATTATCAGTGTTTTATGAGCAAATCTGTAAAAACAGATCATAGAATGAAGGGAAGGGAATTCATTTAAAATATACTTTCTGTAAGATATAGTTCAAGTCCTTTTCTTTCTTTCCTCAGACTAATCTTCAGAGTAACTAGACAGTTTCAAGAAGACTGCTACTGCTCTCTACAGTTTAAATGCATCCACTCCTTAATTACACTCAGTAATTGACTTTGTTCTGCTCCATTCCAGTCATTCACAGGAAAGCAGTTCCAAAGGCTTTGGCTGGTAAATCCCATTTAATGTGCAGGTTTCCTATCCCACTTTTATATATTACCTCCTTAGGATTTCTGATAAATGGTTCTTGGAAGGGATTGCTAAACCATATTTGCACTTTGAACAATCGAATTTTCAACACCCTTGGGAAAAGACATCAGTAAAGAATGCTAGCTTTGACTAAACCTCGTGATTGAACAATTTATGATCACAGCCCTAAATGATGTATAACTAACAACAAGCATAAATTGTTCAATATTAAGGCGTGCTAACGCACCGTCCTGTACCAGGCACTGCTGGAACAAACAGAGGGACAGAAGAAACAAATGAAAGACAAATCTGAAAAAAAAAAAAAGAAAAGAAAATGAAGTGCTCTAGATAGAGCTGCCAGTCTCCGTTGTGCCAGGTACTTCACTTATTTAAATATTTCCTGAAATCCCTCTCCCTTTGCCATCATTTTTGCAAAGGCTACAGTCCGGAATTAGCATTACCTTACCAGGCAGAATTACGATGCTGCTGTTGGCAATAAATACCCACAAGGAATGACAGCTGACATTAACCCTATTATTTGCAAAGGGTGTGCCCTTCAGGTTGCTTATAGAGGAGGCGGGATGCCTGGATTTTCTCTTTCTTCCTATGGCACCTTGAAAAAAAATCACTTCAAAGGCTGAATCCACTCACGTGGTAGTTTTACAATGAACTGTAGTACAGTCCTGCTGTTAAACATTGATCCTCTGAAAAATATCGGCTCACCGCAGGTAAATGTGTGTTAAATTCAATACACTGCTGGGCTGCCAACAAAGTGTGGGAAAGGGGGGGGGCAGGTGTGAAACACTTTTTATGATATTCTACTTGTGGCTTATTAAGGATTTCTCTTGTCACCTTATAAAGCTGCAAATGGAAGGGTGAGCTTCTTTTGCATGTCACCATAATGATGTACCAAGGTTGTGTTCAACAAGATCCTCTGTTATTAAACAAAAAGATGCCTATATAGCTCCAGGAAATAAGGGACGCCGTATCTAATTAATACCATTACCATTTTATAATACATAAATATACCTTGGAACCTGCCCAGGATCAGCAGTTCTTAAAATTCCTACAAATCATATATTTCTCCTGTGCTGGGCTGTGCTCTGGGACGTGCTATTGTGCCATACATGGCTCTGTTCCTCCAGGACTTCCAAACCTTCACAAATCGCCTGGATCACCTTTTAGAACATGTCTCAGAGACGTCTCACGATATACCTACACCAATGGATAACAGGAGATAAAAGGC
The DNA here is from genome assembly GCA_008711295.1 of Anarhynchus alexandrinus. Classification (NCBI taxonomy): domain Eukaryota; kingdom Metazoa; phylum Chordata; class Aves; order Charadriiformes; family Charadriidae; genus Anarhynchus; species Anarhynchus alexandrinus. The sequence goes on from VUYV01000047.1 coordinate 3,246,381, forward strand.
AGAAAAGTGCCATGGGATAAACTGTGGGGTTCCTGTCCATAGTCTTCCTACAAACTTTGGTCTGGGGACAACTGCACTGCTGTGTTAAAAAAAAAAAAGTTTCCTTCATGGTACCCCTCTAGTTCTTTGCCAATATACATTTCTATAGACTCATTCATTTCTTACATTTATTTTAGCTGCAGAACAAGCATGGAGGCAATTTTAGCAATCCTACTGATAGGCACTCTATGGAGATATGGAAAAGGGCGATAAATTCACACAGCAAAACAAAAATACAAAACCGTATTATTGATTCCCTCACTTCAAAGTGTACTTATGCATCTCTGGTGGCTATAACTATTATTTGCAGTGATGAACTATTTTCAGACAATGCCAAGAACAAACTTTAATACAGGAAGTGAAGAATCCTACGGGGAAGGGGAAGTGCAGCAAAAAACCCCTTCGCAGTCTCTACGCTGCAGCCAAAGGGAATGGAGCGAGCAGCTCGGGAAGCGTATAGCTCACGTATAGCTCACGTATGGCCACCAAGAAACCACCACACAGTTCTTATTTCAGCCAAAGACTGAAACAAACCATTGTTTAACTCCCTCTGAATGTGGGACATCCGGAAAAAAAATGCTGGACTATTGGGGTAAAGCTTCATATAACCTACCCCAATGGTTTAGCGTTGGATTATTGGACACTTCTGGACCGTGGAAACCCCACCAGATGCTAATCCAGCACAGAATCCAGTGCAGAAAACCTAAATTTTGATGTCACCTGGGACTGCCACAGCTTGTGGTGAACACTAAGTGATTTAAACTTGGATTGACAGATACCTCTGCGTGCAGAAATTCAATAAAATGTGTTCCTCTTGTTGCACTGTGCATTGGGATTGCTGCCCTTGATATGTGTAGGAAAAAAAAGGAAATGTGAGTTGCTGGAGCATTTCTAGCTCAGAAGCTAACACTCTTCCCCCTTCCCACTGCTCCCTTCATCTCACCTTGCTCTCTCACAAGGTTTTGGCTTTTTTCTAATCACCTTAACCATCCCGATTCCCATAATGAAGAGGAATCTAGGCTTTTTCCTCTATTTTCCTGAGATATTTTTTGCAGGGTGGGATCTAGCCACCCAGCCCACGTAACACAGGACACGCCACTCTCCATCTGCATGGCAGCCACCAGGGCTGGGAAAGGAAAGGTGGGAAGAGAGTCAAAAAGAAAGGGAAAAAAAAAAAAAAAGGCAGACAGACGACTAGGAATTTTATCTCTCTTTCTAAATATTCTTTAAAAAAAATTAATCATTAGACTATAATATAGCTTGAGAATAAATACATAAAACATAGATACTCATGTGTCCACACCCACAGTAGAAGTAGAATTAATTAAAGTTGGGAGACACTATGCTCCTTAGTGGTTTAATTAGCTGGATTTGAATTAAACAGGGACAGAGATATGTAAGTTTTTAAAAACATGTCAAAAGTCTAACTGCATTTCTGGAAGTTGATCTCAAATTCTTTCTCACAGATAATCCAGTCTCTTGGCCGTGTTTATGCTGAATGCGTGAGCAGCGGAAAGGATAAATAAAATATCTCTCTGTGCTGTACTGCAGTGAGCTGAGAGTCTAATATTCAAGAAATGCAAATAAAAGAAAACAAAAGGATCAGTATTGAGCCGCATTATATCCATACTGCCTCACATATCCATTATATGATTCAGCCTATCGAACAGAGGTAGTCATGGTTATGCTGATAGTTAAATTACTTAAAGGGCTCTAAGATGTTTATGACTACTAAAGAAATTTCATTATCAAGCAGATTGTCTGTCTCATATTACAGTCTGGCTTTACCAATCTAGCAGTCCTTTGGATGTCGAGCAAAGTTAACATTGAAGTGATGGGGAAATATCAGCTTGAAAGAAAAGGTCTTCAACCAATCTTTCAAAAAAAATGATATTTGTTAAAAAAATTTTGTGAGAAAGTATCCGCCTTGTGTTCCCAATGTTGCTAGATGTTAAGTAAATATATGCTGATTGCAAAAAAGTTGCTTTGGCAACTCTCTTATTAAAATGCATTTGTAACCCCCATCTGTCATGAAAGTTTTGAAAAGTTTGTTTACTTTGGATAGCCGCCTTATCCAGGGTTACCCCAGCATACAATGATAGCAGTCTTCAGAAGTTGTGTGAGGAACAAGCCACTGGGGATCCATTTTTGTTTTAATTGGCACACACAAACACTTTTCTGGTCTGTCAAAAAGATCAAGCTAATATGCATGGCGGGTGTTATATTCTCAGCTTTTGGGAGTAGTAAAGCTCCCTTTATTTAAGTAATTTAAATGATAGACTGCAAAAACTTTGCAAGTCAGAAAAATGTTTTATACTTTCTTTGGGAATATTTGTTTTAAGCAACAGAAAATGTTCTACATATCTAAAGATGTTGAACCTTATGTTATAATTACCCTGTTTCTTCTGACTCTGTAAAAATTGCTGTGAAAACCAAGCATTGCAAAAAGGCAACAAACAGATCCTGTGTTTTCACAGCTCCTGTACTATTAGCGATTGTAAGACCAATTGCTGCCAGATGTTTATAAGGTATGTCTTCAATCGTGTTGCCTTGCGGTATGACTGATTTGCACATCCATTCTCTGGGAACCTTCGCGGGATCGTCGTACCAAAGCAACCTGCTCTTATAACGTATGTCGCTTTTTAGTGAAACTAACCTAGTGTTTGGGGTGCACACATCAATGGCTCTGAAAGTGGATTCGACAGCCTGAAGTCTGGGCTCAAACTTCCAAGAAAGAGCAAATTTTTAAACGAAACTGTATTCTACCAGTGAGGAACAAATCATTTTTTTCCCTGGTTAATTCCTACAACCGAGTCCTTCACCATAACTTAGCAATAAAATAATGAACTTGAGGTCTGTTAAGAAGAAGAAAAATCTTTGAGCCTAATGTTTCCCTTCTGCTGTGCAACGAACTCACAGTATATACCAGTTTCTGCTGAATTACATTAATATGAGCAAGGAGAGAATCAGGTCTCCTCTCTGCATTATAAGGCGAATCTTTTCCTTTCCTTCCTGGCTGTGAAGAATCGCAGTTGCAAAGGAACTGATTTATATCACTTGTGAGGAAGACACTGAACACATAGGAGGTCACGATTAAAGCTGATTAGGCCCTGAGAGACCCAAACTTCTCCTCGGATTAGAAGAGGAGCTCAGGTCTGGAGAGTCCACAGAGTCTTACCGGAGGGAAAACGGCACAGTGCTGTGCCAGGGGTACTGGGATGCTTTCACTGATTTCAAGGAGCAGATTGTCATTCTCCCTTTTTCACCCACCACTCCAGGTCTGTATTTCATGCCACCCTTGGAGATGTATGAAAAGAAAGCACGTGCTGTTTGATCGAAGCAAGGAAGAGCAAGTACTTTCTGCTAACCATCCAAGGAACATATTGGGAGGAACTGTGTCCTGCTGGTCACTGGTATTATGTCCTGTGCGAGACACAGCCGGACTACATGGGTTGGCTTCTGAAAAACAGGAGTTTCCTTCAGAGGGCAATGACCAAAGAGGAGAATGTGAGACAGGCAGCAGGTGACCATCCTGGATGTCAGACACCTGCGTGCAGCCTCCCATGTCCCCCCGCTGCCCACACCACCCTCCGCTCCAGCCCCACGGCTGCACTGCCCTCGCCGCAGGAGAGCGATGGATGGACTTCTGCCCGCCGCTAAGCCAAAGTCAGGGAAGATGGAAGTCACCAGACTTGGGAAGCAAGAAAGAAGTACCACCAAAATCGGCTGAAAGCAGAGAAGCAAGAGATAATCATTAAGGCACAACTCAGTTGTGTCTGTGCATAGTGGGAAGTAGGGGAACAAACAGTTGCACATTTTGACCATAGATAAAGACTAAAGGCAGTGTACGAACGCCTACTGCAAGCCACTGTTCTCCTCGGGGTAATATTTTACTGTTATTGCCTTCGCAATCTGAAGCTATATATTACACAGCCACACACAGAGATATTGGCAATGGTTTCGTAGAGAAGTCCCGTCTTTCTTAGTTTTACCAGCTGGACAATACCTAGTGATGAATGGTCCTCCTGTCCAATTTTATATGCATGTTATAACACTTTATGATATATGTGAGTGAGACTCAACATGATAAGTCCTTGTAACAAACAAAAATATCAAAGGGAGAATGAATGCTCTCCTTTCAGTACAAGCAAAGATATATATTTAAAATATATATGTGCTACGTGTAAAGATTTCATTTCGTTGACTCTTATTTTAGCCAGAAATTTATTCATCAGTAGCAGAGCATTTTACAGCTACATTATTTGCAGGCAGAAGCTGGTACTGGCTTTTAGTATTTCATTTACTGACACATGTCTCCTATTAATAAGTGCTGAGATTGCACAATAAGAAAACGGAGATGTTGCTATAAGTATCTTTATACTTATAGTAACGTATTTGGCCATGATTATAAGTGTTTATAAAACATTCAAGAATCGTTCCTTGTCTACTTACACTAATGAGAACACCTGTTAACTTTAGAGCTGCACAGACTTATTTGCATTGAATTCAGGTTTTTGCATACTGTACATCACTTTTTGAAACAATTAGATGTTTACAGAGAAATATAGCTAAAAGAAGAACAGCAGCTTGAATGCCCTCCAGCCCAAGTCAATGCTAATCCTGGTTTGAGTGAAAAGCAGAAATCTGCTGAATTATAATACTGACACAAATTCAGTTAGCAGTGAACAAAGGTGTACCTGCAAATCCTCTGATAGCAGATGTTACTTGTGGGGATTGATACCCGCTGTTGAATAAAGCATCTCTTAGAGATGAAACAGCACTACTGAATGGGGTTTTTCATTGTTATATTTACCATTTTCTTTTCATTCGCGTATTTTCTCTTTCTTTCCTCCTTTTTGTTAGTGACTCAGAACCTCTCTGCGTACTGAGCATGTACAACACACGGTCATTTTCCAAAATAGCTGTTTACATTATTTTATTAACTTGCCAAAAGCCAATACACCACCACAAGAATCCTCCTACTGCTAGGGATCCAAAACACCGTCTCTGCAGTAGAGGGTTTTGTGGCCTGGGGCAAGGAGGCAGGAGGTCCCTTTCTATAAAAACAGGTCTACTGAACGGTAAGAGCAATATCCTGCTGCTGCACGGCCATGCCAGCTATTGTTTAATAACAATGTAAAACATCAAAGTTGGTCCACGATCTGAACATACACTCTGCCAGCTGTGTCAAGTTCCTAAGCGTTGCAGGCAGGAAAAATATAATGGTTATCGTCTTGCCTTGCACGCAGGGAGCAAACAAGGCATAACGTCTTCGGTTTGCCTCTTTCCATCTTTATTTGTAGGTAAATATTAGGAAAAGCTAAACAGGATGAAAAATGTTTTGAATAAGGCTATTATATCCATTTAAGAAAACAAACATTTCCAACTACAGCAACTGAAAAGATTTCCATTTTAAAAAATATTTGGTGTTCCAATAAAAATAATGCCATTGAGATTTAAGACAAAGATGAATACATTTTGTCACCTAGCTGAACTCTCATTTCCAAGGAGTCAAAACCTTATTAGAAAACTTTCACGGGTGATACCATACATACAGTTATTAACTAAGTACTGAAGAATATGACTATTTCAAATACAATTCCTAAAAAGCTAATAGACTATCAACCTTTCTTACACAGTTGTGTTTTTTTTTCATTTGGGGATGAAGTTATCGTATATAATAAGTAGCATCACAATATAGATAGTATGGACACAGAGTTTCATTCAACAAATATCTTCTAATTTTTGAAATTAGAAATTCTTGTAATCTGAAAAGACTGGAGCTTTGTATGTCTCCAAATTCGGGTGATAGTTTCAAACCAGTTTTCATGTGTTGGGGGATGCTGGGATTTCTCTTTAGACATTCTGGAACTGCACTGACAGCACGGGAAATGCACTGGCCTTTAAATTTATCAGCTATTCTACCTAGTCGTGTAGTAATGACAGAAGGTTGCTCAAAATGTTATTTAAAAACATCACATAACCAAAATATCAAATTACCTTTTTGCAATAGGTGTCTAAGGGGAGCTTTTCTAGGAAAGGGGAATATAGCTCAGAACTCAGCGAATTTCTTACACTAACTGAATTTAGTCAGCTAGAGGTAATTGGGTGAAAAACTACTGAAATATTTGACTATGATGTAGCTCACAAACAAGACAACCTACTTTGATCGATTCTGTAATGCATTGGTTTTTAAGAAATACAATGAAATTAGAAAAAAAATGCAGGAAACACATACCTCCTTTCTAGATCTTTGAGTTTCTGCTATGCACTGGGATATACCAAACATTAAAAACAACTACGTTATTTTAAAAATATGTATCATTTTTTACAAGCATCTAATTTTTTTTAATAATGTAGGTTTTTCTCATGTATTAGAACATGACGTACACTTTGACATCTGTCAGTCAAGCTTCTGGCTATCACACTGGACAATCTGGAGGGATGCGCCACAATGTGATGTGGCATGCAGAAAAATTGAAAAACTCCATTTTTCCAAAATAAAAATCACATCTTCTAGTTTTAAATAGAGAGAATGATTGCAAAATATTTGGCCATCAAGACTGTAAAGATTGAGGTTGGATAATCAATAACGTTTGTGGTTGAATTACCCACTGATAACAAGTAATTTCCTGCTATTCGTGAGGGGAATTGGGAAGTGGTTTTTGGGAATTTGGCAGACTCTGTCTCTCTTTTCTAAATATGCTGTGTCTGAAAGCCTGATATTCTTTTCTATTGCAGGCTTTGGGATGATGCAGTATAGCCGAGTGCAGGTTTGGGGTGACAGCTCTTACAGGAACTTAGGGATCTAAATATAAGAGAAGCTAAAAATACGCAAAATTATTTGGCACGGGAATGGCTGGATATTTGGATTTTGAGTCCTCCATACCATAATCATAAGACCATATTTATCTGGAGCCCTGCAACACCGTGATTGTTGCCCCACGTCTTGTCACTAATAAATGTACAGTACACATGACAGGGAAATAAATAGTGTTTTAAAACACGTTACAGCCTCCTTGTCCAAAGATGTCATCATCGCATATTAATTCAAGCACTGTGGATGCACCAGGAGACTCGTCCTTATCCGGCAACACAAACTGCAGATACAGAAGGGCTGTTACCAGAGCATCTCCCCACAGACCCCTGACCCACATGTTCCCTGCCCTTCCCACCACGTAGTTAGAGATACCAGGCATGATTGGGGACGTGGTTTAGAAGTGGTTTTGTCAGGTTAGGTTGATGGTTGGACTTGATGATCTTAAAGGTCCCTTCCAACCTCAACAATTCTATGATTCTATGATATCACCCTCATCAAACTCAATGGCACAGGACAACTCAAAGCGACATCCAACGGGTAGTATACACTTTAAACTGTGCAGCAAATCATAAAGTCTTAAGGAAATGGAATTTCAGACTTTCTGAAAGTGTTATATTACCCTGTATTACAATCCCACCCATGACCTAATCCTTGTGCTGTTCTCCTGCCACTGAATTAATTAAGAACATTATCAGGTTCTTGAGTCCAACAAAGGAAACTGAGAAGTTACTTCCCAGTGATTTGGGGCACTTACTCATTAGACCAGATCTGGAAGAGCTGACTCTCCCTCTATTACTCATGTCTATGAGCAGAGACATGTAAGTGAGTTTGAACTACAAACAGAACCAATTACATTAACATTTCCCAACACTTTCAAGAATAAGACTAGAAGCTTTTGTTTGTTTTGCAAAACCGTGATCCGCTATGCTAATAAGTCTAAAACTTGATTAAAAGAAAAACATTCAAAGCAGAACCTGGCAGTACAGCTTCTCATGTGCTTTTCTTTCATCTGCGGGAACACGGTAGCCCTGATTCAGCAAGGTACTTCATTAAGCAATATGCAACTTTCAGAATACGAGCACTTGCGCTGTTTTCAGTCACAAGACTGAAATGAGCAAATCAGTCAGAGCAAAAATAGCAGAAAAGTTATATTTATTCGCAGAGTGACTATTTCAGGGAACAAAAGATATGTTAGTGACAGCCAGTAAGAGCTGCATGTAAATTAACAGCAGAACCACAAGCAACAAAGTTAGCTATCACTTATAAGCCTACCAGCAAAAGAAAGATACACCTTCCAGCCCAACTATGACAAGAGAGAATTTTATCAAGGAATTAGAGGGGAAAACCCCCCAAAACAACAACAAAAACCCCACCACCTATTGATTCCTTCACTATTAGAAGCAAACCCAAACTAGTAACCTCACCTACCTACCCGAAGAACACAATATCAGTAAAGAAATACAAAATTTTTTTTTAAATTATTTTTTTTTCACCTTTGGCTATACTAGTCAAAACACAACCAGCTCAGCTTGAAAAATGAGAGAAAAATAGTAACTATGCAAGAAATTATACCCAGTTTTCAGCTAAAAACTGGGTCTTCAATTGCCAACAATCCCCATAACTCACTCCTTTTCTTCTGAGCACAGACGAACTGATTCTCTGTCACAGCCAAGCTCATAATGTCTAAGATTAACTAGAAGTCACTCACTTAGAAGATGACCTTACAAAGAATTAAGCCATAAATTAGATACTGCCAGAACTTGAGAATTAAAAGGAAAAAAAAAAAATTGCTGTGAGTTTTAGGTGTTTAGAAATTCAATTATAACATTTCATCTCTTATTGAAATGCAAACACACGTAGGGTGAAACGTTATGGCATAAAGCACGGAAATACACCATATCTAAATAAACTAGTGAGAAATACTAAAAAAAGGTGAATATTTATCAAAACTCTCACTTAACAAAGAAAGAGCACTGATAACCATATTATCCGGGAAAGCTGCTTTTATCGAAGGAGCGAACAGGATCTCAGTTTCACGCTTAACTCCGAATGATAACTCATTCCCATTTTTCACTGCTTTTGCTTGATGACAGGTCATTCACCTCACTACTGTCATGCGTTACAAAAATTAGCAACCAAGAAAATGAATCTAGATCAGTTCCTATGTTTGAACTTGCTCATTTGCCTATACGCTCTGTTTCCTACCAGAGACCCGTTTACGGCATCACGGGACCAACCTCACAGCCGACACGGAGCAAGAGAGACGGAGAACCTTGCGAATTTTCCCAATGTATCAGACTTACAGAAACACCTGTGCTAAATAACTTTGTGCTGAGCTACTGTGAAAAGCTGCAGTGTTAAATAGCAATCACAGTTTCTGATTTTTCACTGAGCTGGTTACTCTTCTGCTAGAGTCCGCCGAGCTGTCGTACAGAGCGTGAATGGTACCCATTTTTATCTTATTGCCTTTCTCTTTATTTACATTGCTATAGTCATGAATTCCTTTATTTATCTTGAAGTATCATTATATCAATACAATGGGAGTTGAGCAGTGCCTGATAAAGTTGAAAAAAATCTGTTTAGAAATGCCTTTCATTTCTGAATTGCAACTGTTCATTCACTGACTGCTATAAGAGGATGAGAGGGGCTGAGGAAAACCTTCTAAGGCGTTTGATTTGATACAGGTTTAAAAGTGTTATTTCTCTTCTTTAAAAAGATCCCAAATACAGTACGTAAGGACAAAAGCACTGTAAAAGGAAATAAACTTAGAAAGTTGCTGCAGATCCATCCCTTATTAAGGACTGTAGCGTTTATGGGAGAAAAAGCCCTGCTTTCCATTTTACAAGGAAACAATGCCCTTAAATCTACACAAGCACTTAAAAAAGACGCATTTGCATGTATACAGAGCTCATTATAGGCTTTAAGTGCGTTAATGATTAGACGGAAAACTTGTTCAAACAAATTATTGACTCTGCTGGTGAAGATCAGAGAGACAGTAAAGCAGGTAGGGAAAGTTGCAATTAGGTTTAACGAAGGATTCTCTCGCTTTGCCCTTCCCAGAGTGACAAACAGCAGCAGCCCCACGTCTGGGAGCCGATAGCAAATACCTGCAAGGTACCTTCACACCTTGGAGGGGGCGGGGGGGGAGAAGCAGGTAAAAGCAAGCGCTGCCACTCGTGGCAACATCACCACTACCAAAAACGATTCGCCTTTTATATCTTTAAACCCTTTCACATGTGTTTCCCACCTACACAAACCCCTCTGAAGTTCTTCAGCAGTAGCGTCGCAGGAAAGGTCCGGGAAAGCGGGAGCAGAGTTGCTGCTAATAGTGATTCATCTTCAGCATCAGTGCAAGTGGAGACTGGAGATATGTTTAGATGCTACACTCGAGTTAGAGGGAACCTAAACCAGCATATGCTTAGTCAAACCTTTAGAAACTGGGGGGAAAAAAAAAAAAGAAAGTCGCTGAAAATTTACTACTCTCTGTTTTAATCAAAATTTTAAGTGATTCCTGATTTGCACCAGGCTCCAGGCAGGAGAGCACAGCTCATGGTATTTAAATGAAGCTCCCACAACATTTTGTGGCAACATGATATTTTATGGCAGCGAGTGCAAAACACAGCAGCAGCACCACTGTAAACTTTGAAACATTTCGAAGAATACCAAGCACCAACTGCGCTGCCAATATAGTTTTAAGCACAACGTAGCGAGCTAAAATTATGCAAGCAACCGCTCCTCACACAAGCAGTCCCAAAGATTTCAGACAAGGGCGATATCTGCGCCGAAGAGTTGCAGAAGAGGATGCTCGAAAAGTATTTAAAAAAAAAAAAAAAAAGTACTTTCCAGTGCAAAGAAGGTAACAACACCCGGACTCGTGTTTAGGTAGGTTTGTCTGCGCTCTCGCGGTTCTCATTTCCTACCTCCGTGAAGTGTGTTTCAAATCCATAATTCATATAAAGTGAGAATTTCAGTGTTTTTCTTTCGCTACAAAGCCTATTGTGAGTGGCCCCAGGACAAGTCCCCCAGCCAGGTAATTTAAACGGCAGAAAAGATAGGCAGATACGTTATTTTCAACAAGGTCCCAAGGTGGCTTTCAATTAAGAAAAACAATTGACTGATGTTTCTCTGTTTGCTGCCAGGAAGCTCTATGTAGTATTTCTAGAGCTTTTCCTCCACTCTACCCAACATGTGGGCTCAGTGTCAAGCTGTGAGTTTGTAAATCTTTTTCAGCACTTATCAGAGCTCAACATGAATTATGGTATTGCCAAATCTGCTTTATGCAGCTTTTTTTACACTGGAAGAAAATGTACGATTTTATGGTCAAAAAGAAACGTCTGCATACTTGCAATGGGAAAATGCAGTCAGTTGTGATTGAACCCCAGAAAAATATATTTCCCCCTAATCCCGCGTCTTTACCGTCTTCAAACTTTGGAAACTTCTGAGCTGTTGAGCTTTACGTGGTGCACATGGTTTTCCTCTGTACCTTTATTAACTTTATTAGCTAAGATTTTATTAGCTAAGATTTTATTAACTAAGACTTTATTAACTAAGACTTTATTAACTTAATGCATGTTTGAAAAATCACTGCTACTTTTGTGGATGATTCGCCTTAAAACGTGTGTCAGTCTTTAGTAAAATACCTTCTTTTTTGTTGAGGAATAGTTAGCACGGAACACAAATCAGCCCTTTTGTTGAGGGCTAATAAACTTTGTGCGCGTGCATGTGTGTGTGTGTGTGTGTGTGTGACTTAAGACCATTATAATAATATTATATGGCAGGCAAAAATATAATGAAAATGATAATTTGCCAAAAAGATTTAAAAAACACTGAGGTGTTACCTATCAAAAGTTCTCCTTCTGTCTATGATACAGCACAGATTGCAATCGTGACAGTAAATCTGGTGCTATTGTTAATGCCATGGCACTTTGGTTTTTGGCTTGCTTCAGTCCAATCTGTGACATGCTTGTGAATATCTTTCTTCTGTTCTGTCTGTATGGCATATGGATTTCTGGGATACAACGTCAGACCTATCCACATAACAAGTGTTCAGAGCACCTTATCATTTTAAAAAGCCAATTACTCAAAAAGACAAATGTGAAATGTTTCACATTTAATGATGAGCAAATCTGCAAAACAAATGCAATTTTGCTTCATTTGAAAAAGTTTAGTTTAACTGTAAATATTGCAATGGAGTCCCTAGCAATACACACCATGGGTAGGGACAGGCTCATTTTATGCATATTGTACATCATCACTGTCACTTAAATCTGCAAGATTTTCCATGCTAAGTTGTTTTAAATAAATAGAAAGAAATGAGATACAAAAGACTGAAATATATGCTTCTGAATAGACTGTAAAAATGTCACTGCTAACACTGAGCATTGGACACTTAAAAAAAAAATATTTTGAAAGTCTCACCCAAAAAAACGAAAACTGCATATGTCTACAGAGGTAAAGGTCAGTAATGAAACAATTAACAGCAAAAATACCAATCCATTTTTTAGAAATATTTGTCAATATATAAAGAATGTTTTGTACTGCACATAAGTGCTCAATTAATCCTGGATTAGTGGCCGTATGTCATATTCCCAGACTGAAATGATGTCAGCTGAAGAACTTAAACACACACAGGTTCAAAGCAAGATTTTGTAAGGACTTCAGGACTGCAGAAATTGCCACTTTCTGGTGCAGTACTAATAGAGCTCATGATTCAATGACATTCTTAAGAATACGCATAATATATATGCTGTACGACTGAGGTCAAAATACAGTACAGTAGATTTTTATATTTTTTTTTTTAAAGATAGGCTATAGGTATATATTTATGCCTGCATGTCTGCAAAATAGGTAGGCACACACATACCAGCCACTGCTATAGACAATTTAATGATTGTCAGTTATCTAAATTGTAGGTGCTGAGTACCAGAGGAGAAATGAAATTAAAATGGTTATTGTTAATGTAGGAGCACGTTGGGCTCAAAGGCGAGGGGAACAGTGGCATTAGTGGGAGTACTTGACTGAGCAAGGCAAATGGATTTATGTACAATATTTAAAATATATGTGAAACATATAAACAGATTTTAATATTGAAGATTTTTGTGACTAATTCGATTTTTAAAACCCTCTCGCTAAACTGAGAACACTGGTAACAAAATACTATAGAACATGGGAAACCGAATGCAGCTGGCACTGGTAATTTTAGAAGAAACTAATCTTGATATTTATAACATCATGTAGCAGGCGGAACAGTTTTACCAGGCTGGGAATGTTGAAATACAAAAAAGTTCACCTTTCAGCTATTGTGCTTTAGCTCTACTGCACTAAAAAAAAAAAAAATCAGAAATCAGCTGTTGCAAGGCAAATATTATGAAAGTTTATTATGATATATAGCCATTGAGATACCTTTTTTAAACTGCCTGTACGTGTGTTCTATTTTATATTAAATTTTTGTAATCCAGCTCAGGGGCTTCATATATAGAACTGAAAAATCAGTTCATAAATTATATTTAGAAAGGCAGAAAATATGCTGAGCTATAACATTAGATAAGAACCTTGGTTTAAATACTTTTTTTTTTTAATTTCCACGCACTTTCAATTTAGGGTTTGATTTTTTTTACCTGTAGAACGCCAGTTGTAATGAACTAATAACTAATGTATAAAAAAGAGGGTATTTTACCCTTAATCCTGGAAACAGCTGTAATAATAATTCCCCAAATATTTTTTGCTATTGCCGCACGATCATAAGCGTAAGTGTACATATAAACCTGTAAGAGAATGCAATTTAACTCACAATTTCATTATGGTATTTAATTTCTATAATTTTGGATTGTAAGGGTAAAATAAACATTCATAAAACATAATAGACCAAATCATTTCATAAATTAAGCCCTATAATGTCTTTAACTCCGAGTGATTTACATCAGAGGTTAATTTTTACCGGTATCTTTAATGTTCGGGAGTAATGAAGATAGAGGAATACATGATTTTAAAGCGTAGAACTTTAATAAATGTGGTGATTGGAATTTGCAGGGGACTGTGCAAGCACTTATCCTGCTTTTATAGTACGTGTTTTTGTTGTTTTGCTTCTCCCTTGCACACCCACTCACCAACTTCAGCGCTGCGTTGCAGATTTGAATGAAGTGAAAAGCTCAATGGGTAATTGTCAAAATACTTTCATTTCTCCCACTTTCACACGAGAACCAAATAAAGCCAGGAGAGTCTCCCGCTTTTCACAAACTCCCAGAAATCGGCAGCGTCCACCTGGAGCTGCGGGAGAGCACAGCTGAATCTCCCCGATCGCGTCTCCTTTTTTAATTCCACAAACACACCTTGGGAGCACGCGCGTTTCTCTCGAGTTTCGGGGTCCGATGTCAAAATTGCCCACCGCCTCGCTCAGGCACAAAATCTGTTTGCGCGCTTTCTCTCTCTCTCCCCCCTACTATTACAAAAAAGAAATGTCAGTAATAATCAAGCGAGGGTGCTGAATTAAAAATCTGAAATCGCTAACAAACCGATCTGTACCAAAGTGTCAGTGTTAAGATTTCCAGACTGGGGGCTGTGCGACAGAACGAGGAGCTCAGACAGAAGAAAACAGCTCTCCGCTCCGGTACTTTCACCCCGTTAATCTCGCCTGTGCCTTGCCACGGATTTCTTGCTATTTTATTTTTAACCTCTGCTACCTTGTGGGAAGCGGGCTCTTCCGAGGGTGCTCGCAAGCAAAGCTCTGATTTTACAGATGGATGTAAAGCACTGTTAAATGAGAGCTTTAAGAAGGACTGTTTCAATTTACTTTGAGCTTAATCTGAAGTGGTTTAATCACAGCTTGTACACATCTTCTTAAAAATTGTTCTAAGGCGGGGGGTGGGGGGGGGGGAGAAGTAATAATCATGTAGGAAATCATCGCGACAGATGCCGGTTCCCGTGATCCCATTTACACTTTTAACATCACTAATGAAGACCTATCTGGGCAATACCTGTGTCAGTGAGGTGTCAGGTGGTCACTTGGCAAGAAAGAATAAGAAGGAATCAGATCAGCATTTTGAAAATGGCTCACTTTTCCTTTTTTTTGTGTGTGTGTGTAGAGGGTGGGTTTTTTTGGTTTGGGTTTTTTTTTTTTTTTTTACCTGTTTTTTTTAAATTTTTTTTTTTTTTTTTGCACCTGTTATTTTAAAATTTCTTTCAGTTACATTTCAAAACACTACAGTTGGGATCTCCTTGCCAACCTGAGATGGCATAAGCCTGGGTAACAGAACAAAATGTGAGAAGGTCCTTCTGTCTTTAACGCCTGTTCACCAATGAATCAGCCTCCAATTAATCTGTTTCTTCAGTAGGAGTTTAATAAAAGTCAAGCACACACATGTTCAGTCTTGTTTAGTATTAAAGCTGTGTTAACATTATCTGCCTAGCCAGGTCAAAAATCTTATATAATTAAATGCCAGAAACCATTTCAGAATTTTAAGGGTTTTACAATTTTCTGTAAGTAATTGATTATGCAAGGCAGGGTAGTTTAAATTTAAAACAGGGTAGTGATGAGTGTGATGTCACTTTTCATTACATATTTCAGAAAAGTTTGTTTCATGGCCAAACTACATATAAAACCTAACTTATTAGATTTGCTATTTTGCATTTTTATGAACCAGAGAAAAAAAAAAAAATTAAAAAATCAGCAACTCAGATTTCCTTTCCACATCATGAAATATAAACTGAGTAGGTTGTGCGCATCCCGAATTTCCACACTGTCAGTCGGGCTATCTGCTATCATCGCAGAGCAGGTTTTGCCCTACTCAGCTGTGCCTCAAACTTGGCTTGGAAAAGGAAGGTATTTTAATACCAGGATTGTACTCTGCGACTCCCTGCGGGAAGTGAAGTGGGAGTGGAACCCGTCAGGCCGTAGAAAGAGTTAAATAACCACGGTCTTGGGTCAGAACGATACCTATAGCTCAGTGCAGGCAGTCAGCAGGCTTTGCTTGGAAATATGTGAGGAAAGTCTGATCTCCAAATAAATACAAGCTCTCTCTATTGATTAAAGTTCAGCTTTTCACCATTCAAACGTGGCTATGATTTCTGATTGACAAAAAAAAAAAAAAAAGGTTGAGACAGAAATAAAACCAGGGAAAAATAATAAACGTATTAATCACAAAGAGGTTTTTATGAAAGGGGGGGTCACACCTAAAACTCTGTCCATAAAATCTACTCTTTATATTCCAGCTAATAGCACTGAAGACACCATTTCCAAAGAAACTTAAGAGCAATTTAATTCCTGCTGCCACCAAATGTTCAGCAGAAGATGTGGTTTCAGGCAGCGTGCTGCATCCTCCGTCCCCTCCCAGGCACCCTCTGCCCCCGAGAGGAGAGAGGTGGTCTTAGCTTTTCTCCTTCTCCATCCCCCTGTGAAAGCCTCCCTTTTTCTCCCTTCCTTTCTCTTCCCATGGCTGAAAAAGAGATGTATCGCAGTCCCTTCCATCCACAATTCCTCTCCATCCTCCAAAGACAAATTAAGCAGTGGCACGTTCTAATGACATAACGTAATGCATAATGTCCGCAGCGATGTATAAAAAACATGGGACCCCAGTATTCAGGTTTCTCACCCCGTGCCAATAATGACATCCAAAGGAGGAATTAGGAGATGTAGAAAGAAAAATTCAAAAAAGGTCTTAGATGAAGATGCCGTCATTCCCAGGCAGGAGGACAAAGAGAAAGAAGAAAAGTTGAGCATGTATGTTTAAACACAAGGTTAGCTCATAACACTCAAGTTATGCATCTTCATAAGTTTTCAAGCAAAGTACAGGAAAAAAAAAAAAGATTAAAAAAAGAATCTGAGGGACATGAGAGAAGGGGAAACCAAAAAAAAGCCATTAAAAATAGAGCTACAGAAAACTAGGGATGCTCATAGCAATGGCGGACAGCCAGCTTTAGATAAACAAAGACAATTTTGGAAGTGGCACAGTAAAAATAGGTCAGTAATACATATAAGTAGAAATTAATATGATGGAGATGATTTAAGAAGCCAATCTACTGTACGCCATACAGTGCCATGATCATTAAGCTGGTGAATGGGTGCTAATGTGGTAGAAGTAAAGCAATGTATAAAAAGTTAAATCAATACGGCAAGAACAGACCAGCACGTGAGCAGAAATAAAGACAATTGAAAACAACAGTGCTCTTAGTGCAGTGACCCTATAAAATAAAGCTGATCGATATACAGGTAAAGGAACAAGCAGTGTAGTCACAGAAGACTAAATTACAGGCAGGTATCATTTTAATGAAAATATATAACTCAGTTCATTCTGCCAATAGGGTCGGACTGGCGGAGAAACGCACGGGACGGAAAAACAGAGCGCTGCACCAATAAAGCAAACAATAACATAAAAATGTCAGACAAGTATAAAAATAAAGGGAAGCAGCCCTACAATCTCTTTTAGCCTGGCAAGCTTACACTCAGCAACTTTAAAATATACAAGTTTCTATTACTTTTTATTAAAAACATGATTATTTTAATAATTTTCAGTTCCCCATGACATGGACATCTGGTAGCTGTGGCTAACAGAAAAAAGGCAGATGTCAAAGAACTTTAATTATGACCTCAAATGACTCTTAATATTCTGTTACTGTGTTTCTACAAACAGAAAATGAAGTACAGCAGTTTTGAGATGTGAGCAAATGAGACCATCAGACATATTGTTTTTATACTAAGCTTTGTTCACGTGTACATCTAAAACCAGTTCTTCTGTACTTACAGTGGCCACTGGTAAAACCTTTTATTTGAAATTTCCAGATTAAAAGCATACTGTATTTTTTTTTTCTATTCCTACCTTTTTCTGTACTCATTTAGTTGCGTGCAATAAACCGTTTTCCAGTTTGTTTTTAAATTAATTCAATTGAAAATGAAAAGTTTGTAAATAAACCACTTGTTTTTCAAGAGATCGTTAAAATATAAAATACCCATTATAACAAAAATACATTAATTGGAAGTCGTGTCTGCTGTCTGCTTGACACAAGGACATCTGGAGATCTGGGCAGTGCATTTGCTGTGGTGGTATGTGAACTTTACTTTAGGATTAGAACAAAAATGGCAGCCTCATAAATGTCTACACCATCCTTCAGAGAATAGCAGGCAACCTCCCCAACTACAGTAATGAAAAGTTGCGGTTACAAAGCACATTTTGAGGAAAGGGAAAGAAACTCTGTCTCTTTTGGACTGCAGCTCTGAATTTCAGGCTGAAAGCATTTATTTTATTTTTTTTTTTCCTTATTCAAGGCTGTGCTGAAAATCTAGCTGATCTTCTGCACGTCTCTGCAAGTGTGAGTATGACTATTACCCACCTACACAGGGGAAACAGAGGCAGAGGTGTAAGGTTGGGGCGTGATGCCACGTGGTGGCATGGCCAAGTCACCAGGGAGAGATGGGGGTGTCACCACCCCTTGGGGAGCCGCGTGTCTCACCCCTTCGATGATGAAATTCAAACAAATTCCCATCGCGGACGCTACCAGCGTGATGTAATCCCTTAATTTGAGGGACCCCGAGTGCTAGCGGGGTGAGGGGTTCCTCCGCGGAGCGGCGATGCTCAGCGCGGTCCCCACCAGCGTGCGGCGGCAGAGGGGTTAGCTCTGAATTAAATGAGTTGACCCAACCGCAGTCGGCGGCGGGGGAAGATATCAATAAAGCACGTGGTGCCTGGCAGGCCTGAGTGCTGAAGGTGGATCTCTGCACCGACTCTTCCAGGGTCTCAGTTAGCAGCCACCGCTGCCTAAATTATCTCCTGACAGGTCCCCGTCACCAGCGCTAAAAAGATATCTACGCTAAGGATTGCGCCTCCACTGCAGGAGGCTGCGGGATGGCATAACGGCATAAATGTTTCTCCGCAGCCGTAGCGAACACGAGTATCGCATGGGCACGAATCAACAAGGGTAACATATTTCACTACAGTTAATTATCCCGATTTATCCCAAGAAACTAGGTTTTAGGCTGTAATCTGTGAGGAAATCTGCTGTTCTAGTCCTAAATCCTCCCCTCAGCCTGGTGATTATCAACTACATTTTTGTACAGGAGGGAATTAATGCCACATACTGCCTAAGCAGCTTTGAAGTCAAAAAGGCCCGGACCTGTAATAACTTTTGTGCGGCGTTATTGATTGAGGGGGGGAAGCGAGGTGCCTGCGGTCGCCGGCGTTTCCGGAGGGTTTCCGTGCCCTCCTTCCCTCCGCGAACCCCACCATTACCCCTCGGCAGGGGACCCCAGGTACCCGCCGACGGGGGCTGCGCCTGGGACCAGAGGTAACAAGCTGGAATTACAATGCAACCTGATTTCCCCATCTAGCAACAATCAATACAGCTTTAGAATTTGATAACAAGGAGCCTTTTCAGAAAATAATCGTGTTTGCGGTGAAAGGCCGCGCACAAAAACAGAGGTAATTTTTTTTTCCTGAGAGTGCATGTGCGACGATTCTGGCAACATTTACATTTAATTTGATTATTAAACACTGTAATTCAGGTTTTACATATATGCTTGGGCGTGCGCGCACGCACGTTTTGCACAATGCCTGTTGGAAAACCCAAACAAGGGGTTTTGTTGGAAAGTTGGTAAAGCGAAGTGGGAAGAGGGAGGAGGGAGAAGAGGGAAAAAGAAAGGGGAGGAAAAAAAAAAGGGGGGGGGAGAAAGCGGGGAGAAAAGGGGGGGAGAAGGCAAGGAAAAAAGGAAAGGAAAAAGGGAAGGGAAAGGAAAAAGGGAAGGGAAAGGAAAAAGGGAGAGGAAAGGAAAAAGGGAGAGGAAAAAGGGAGAGGAAAAGGGGGAAAGGAAAAAAGAAAAGGAGAAAAGAAAAGGAGAAAAGGAAAAGGAGAAAAGGAAAAGGAGAAAAGGAAAAGGAGAAAAGGAAAAATGGGAAAAAAGGAAAAGGAAAAAAGGAAAAGGAAAGGAGAAAAGGAAAGGAGAAAAGGAAAGGAGAAAAAGAAAGAAAAGGAAAGGAGAAAACGATAGGAGAAAAGGATAGGAGAAAAGGAAAGGAGAAAAAGAAAGGAGAAAAAGAAAGGAGGAAAGGAAAGGAGAAAGAAAGAAAAAGGAAAGAGAAAAGGAAAGAAAAAAGGAAAGAAAAAAGAAAGAAAAAAGGAAAGAAAAAAGAAAGAAAAAAGGAAAGAAAAAGGGAAAGAAAAAAAAAGGGGGGAGGGAAAGGGAAAAAAAAAATCCTATCCGGAGCCATGCATTTATTCAAAAGCATTTCAATCTGCGTGCACATCTTCATCACTTCAGTGATAATTAAATCTGGGAATCACAGGTGATGTCCTCGCACAGTCTCTTTGCCGGGCTCCCACCGGGCCAATGAAGCGGGGCTCCCTGTGAGGCCTGTTAGCACAGATCAGGTGGTAATGTGGAGGGACAGATGAGCTTTAGCTGACAGATGGCAGGATGACCTGGAAAACCTGCCCCCTTTTCTGGGATCAGGCAGCAGCTGACAGGTATTATTTCATAAAATAACGTCTAAAAGGAATCGCCAGGGTCTTCGCATTAATCTGAGGCTGCAACCAGCCATGTAACGTTTATGTCAGAACAAATCTGTCTCTATGCAGGAGAAGGAAAGTGGTTTTTGATGAAGTTGTTCATAAATTTTAATATAATATGCCTGATGGTGTCAGATATAGTCTCATATCTCTTTTATATTTAAAAGCTCTAGTGAAACATAGAAATATTCAATCTCCAACAAGCTACTTTTAAATAACTAAAAAGTTAACCAAGGATACCTTACTGCTTTTCCCCATTTTCTGCAAAGAATTTGCATGTGTAATCTCCATGTTTTTAAATGAAAACATCTCAATTGCATGAAACCCTTTTTGTAATTGGTACTAAACAAAGGCACCACTAAAGCTTCCGCAAAGTTGTTTTATAAAAACAAATGAATAAGTGACGCGGGGAAATAAAGAAGCAGCCTTACATGAAGCTGCTTATCAGCAACGACTTAATTAAAAACACCTTAAAAATCAATATATTTTTTTTTCCCCCTCTTTAAAAACTTGAGCTGTATCTGCTTTGAGGAGTGAAGCACTGCGTTAAAACGCCCTCCCCAGACACATGACATTTGAAAGTTTCGGCACAGATGAATATTTGGGGAATTCAAACACCTGGATCGGGTCTGGGCTTTGCCAGCCCTCCCCGTCTTTTTGCGAACTAGAGAGAAAGCAAGGTCGTGCTTCCCACCTCACTCCTTCCCCGGTACGGCACCAGCTAGTTCAGCTACACCCTGATAAATTCAAGACTCGGTAATCAGCATTAATATGCAAGCAAGTATCAATCCAAAACCTGCTAATGAAAATTATTACACTGTTATATTCATCTGAATCTTATATGAGCTACTGAGGGGCATATACCAGCAATATGCACGTCTCGCTGCCTTTGCGGTGCCACCTTAAAGACCCCTTGTTCACTTTTTTCGCTTTTATCGTCTTTTAGTTGTAGAGAATCACCTGCTTAAATATCTCTAAGGGTACCAGTAAAAAAGAAAAACAACATACATAACAGATGCGCACGTGAACCTTGGGATGAATGTATTATGGATACAGAACCATCATCACACACCTCATAATCACTTTTTCACCTGCCCATCTGGTGCAGACCTGTGGCTTGTTAGTAATGCACTCGGATACAGTAAAATGTGCTTATCTGAAAAGAACAATTAAGCAGAAGCTCGAACGGTGCAGTTAGCGTGATTTGCGAAGAAAAACGCGATGGAGGAAAACAGACGCGGCATCTTGCTTTTTTGGAAAGGTACGCGCCACACTTCCACGTTGGAAAATGTGGGAGGAAGACGGCAAGTCTTTCACTGAAGTTCAACAAAACCACACCACCTTTTTTTAAAAGGTTCTGGAATGTGATCCTTTCACCAGAGCGTCTTCCATTTATTCACCAAGCAAGCAGAGAAAACACAAAGGCAAAACAAGCTTCGCCTCCAGTGCACTATAAATAGATCTAAATTCTGACCTAGAGAAACCAGCTTTGGGCTCAAGAGGTTGGTTCATCACCTTAGACTCTCCATTAGGATTGCGGTAATGGTGTCACAACACAGACGTTTTTCCAAGGGAAACCAGGTTATTGTTTCATTGTAATCAAAAGATTAAGACTTTTAATCACCAGTAAAATAGACTTAAAATCAGAGAAAGAAAGGCAGAAAAATTATCACAGCATTGCCACTTTATGAAATTTGCTTTCCCTTTGGTTTCTCTTGGTAGTTTTCCAATGTGAATGCCCTTCCAGCAGCTAAATTTACTGAATTTCTGGGATTCTTGGTTACTATGGATGTCTGAACTAGCAAAATCTCATTTACCTTTCAGGCACTGGACATATGACAGTACACGGGCTATCAGAAGACACCTGCTTTCCTTGAGATACACAGTGGATTGAAGCTATAATTTCCATTGGTATTCGTTACAGTTACTCAGCTGAGTCTACTACAGTTCAGGAAGAGAAGATATTTCCCAACACCTTTTATCTTGGTGTACCTGACCTAAAACCAGAAGACCAAATAGGTAAATCACAGATTCTGTGGTAGCTCTTGTGTAATAGTCCTTGGGCTTATTTAACTGCATCAGGCACAAATATTGCTCTTGTGCATGAAAAAAATCAGAAGATTGTGCTTCCTTTCACTCTATTTCATCCTATCACTCGCACAGGGAAAAGTAACTGGAGAGCTGTTTATTACTGATTTTTTTGCTCAGTCTCATCACACACATAATTTTCTCATGCTAGAATTAAAATACAATTTTACAGAGAAAAAAAAAACAAAACCTGCATTAATTGGCAATCTTTCATTTAAAAATAATAAAAAAAAGGACCTAAAATTTGAATGGAATGAACTCCACCTTGTTTAGCTTTAAAGATGCCTCAAATGTCAACGCACTGATGTCGCACCACCTACGTATTTGGAGCTCAGTGGTTCCACAGGCATTTTTTTAAAGTCTGAAACGCAGCTTAGGAGCGACTTAATCTCCTCACTGATGATGTGAACTACAACATGTGTTTTAAGGAAACCATTTATTTTTATGCTAAGGCATAAACTGGCCTATGAACAAGATTCTGGTTTAACAGCAACATCAAAGGGCCCCAATGAACAAGTAGACAGAAAGTGTACACTTACACAGTTCAAAGCACTACGGCCGCGTTACACTGTCAAGATAGATGCAGGGTCTCCAAATTCCACCAATTAATTTTTTTCCTCACAGAAATTCTGTTATTATTAATAGAGATACTCAGTGAAGATCTCCGCATGTATGTAAGATATAGATATAGATATGTAAATCAATATTTGCATAAGGACCTTTATACTCCCCAAGCCAAAACTGGTTTGTTTGATTAGTTGAATAAGCCTGCTGTATTAATTGGCTCTGGCTGTCATAATTAAAAGAACAATAGGGTGTTTCTCAGGTCTGCTACTGATGTTTGAGCACACCATAGTTTTGAAGTTATCATATAAGCACACAGTTAATTTTATCTCAAAATAAAAATAATGCTGGAGTTTAGACTCACGATTTCCACAGGGGAAAACTCAATGGAAATCCATTCTCCAGTGGCATAAGAAGCACTGACACAAATCCGACATACATATGGATAATTTGTAGTAATCAGACATTCCAAGCCCTTGCTTGACAAATATGTTGTAGAAAGTATATATACTCTTATTCAAAACTCCAAAGACATATTTTGATTACTGATAAGTTCATTAAGAGACTTGATTGCCTTTATATAAGAAAATTCACTAAACTGTTTGATGTCTGATGCTTAAATTCATAATCTAAATCCCAATCTGTAATCTGGTCTTGCTCTTCCCAGTGTATACTTAGTTGACACAAAGAACTCATACCCCCTTGTACTCCGTGGCACATATTGCCCCATCTGCACATTTTATTCAGCTGAAAGATGCTTTGACTTGAAACACCAGCCTTTTCTGGAGTTCAGAGGACAACAGCTCCCACCATCAACGTCTTTTCTTTCTTTTCTTAATCCCTTCACCAGATTTTACTCAATAAGGACGCAATTTATGTTCTAATTAAAAAAAAAAATCGAGATGTGATCCTTTCCAGTGACAACTATATTTCTTAAGGAATGTCAAGTAAAACTTCATTTTGTCCAAAATAATACGTATAAAGTGTGTTATTAACAAGTAGTAAAAGATAATTGACGGTTTGGAAAAACTAAACCAGCTACATTTAGCAGTGGCTAAAAAATGACAAATTTGCTTTATTTACAGAGTACTGATTACCAAAATTGAATCCCAATGGTTTGAACAATCATTTATGTGTGTAAATTAATAACTGATCTCTTTTACCCCTCCTCCCCAGAATATTTGAGGACAAAAAGTGAAGAAACTCCCAATCAAATGACATTGTAAGGGTGTGTAGGATAAATGACAACTATAAAGTGCATTAACCAGAGACATATTTTCCTTGTATATCAGAAAAGCACCTAACTCAAACCTTCCAGAAATTAATAGAAAACCACAGAAATGTTATTCAGAAGGGGACACTAGAAGTGGTCTTGTCCAATCTCTCACTCAAAGTAGAAGCATTGCCAATGCTAGATCAGATCACCTGTGGTTTTTTCTAGCCAAGTCATGAAAACCACCAAGGGTGGAGACTCTGCAACCGCTCGAGGCCCCTGTTCTGTTGTTGTACTACACTCTTACCAAAATATTTTTCCTAATGTCCAATCTCAGCCTCCCAAGATGTAATTTGTGGCAACTGCCCAATCTGCTGCTACCGAAAAGGGCATTGGTCTGTCTTCTTTACAAATGCCCTTAGTCTTCTCTTCACCAGACTGTTCAAACCCATTGCCCTTCACCTCTTCTTTTGGGGTTTGTGCCCTACGCATCCGGTTGCCTTTCCTGAACTTTCTCCCGTTTCTCCATGCCCGACTTGACCTGGGAGACCAACCTGGGCAGCACACACCCAGAGAGGCCTCACCATCCTGTGAAAAGAGGGGTGATAACCTCCCATCCTCCTCCCAACCTAGCTCATTATGTGGTGTGCTGATTTCTCAGCGTGAGCA
Organism: Anarhynchus alexandrinus; assembly: GCA_008711295.1. Taxonomy (NCBI): domain Eukaryota; kingdom Metazoa; phylum Chordata; class Aves; order Charadriiformes; family Charadriidae; genus Anarhynchus; species Anarhynchus alexandrinus. Next base: position 3,271,265 of record VUYV01000047.1, read on the forward strand.
CACTATGAGCTCCTATTTAACTTACATCAGCTGGGACTCCCAGGTCATTTTCAATAAATGTGCTCCTCCTCCAGTTAAATAATTGCTAATTGTTTCCTACAGCTGTACCCTCAGTCTTCCATTGCTGCGGCAGGGTACTGAGCCATATCAGATCAAAAGAGCGCTACCATGTCCGTTCGTGGTCATGGGGTTTCTAGACCTGTAGTGATGCAGGCTTACAGCCTAATGGCCAATAAATCTTAAAACATTTCCTATATTGAAGAAGCAGGTTAGGAGTTCTTCTGTTTCTTAGACAGACAAAAGATATTTCTGGCAGAACCAGGTTTGTTTCCTTAAATTTTACTTTCCATATGCTCAGGATAGTTATTTAGTTTGTCTCGGGTACTGAGGTGGCCAACAATGCAGTGCTATTTCATCTAATGAAAAAAGAGAAGTACAAGGTATGAAAACCTTATTCTAAAAATGAACGAAGCAGATGGGATATGCAATTCTAACTTAGTCCATTTGCATGTGTTTGTTGGTTGCTTTTTTTTTCTTTTCCCTTTTTTTTTTCCTTTTTTTTTTAATGTTCTAGTAGATTTATCTACTTGAAAAGGTCTGCTTGCAGTGGAAAGGAAAACCAATTCTTCCAGCTTTAGGGCAGGAAAGTGCATAGCTGCTAAGGAAGAGGAGAGATTATGCACATAACATCCTCACCTCCTACATTTGGCAGCTCCCTCTGCTTGGAAGCTGTCACCCAAGGCATCCAGCCCAGGGTGTTCTAGTCCTCGATATCCTCCTTGCACAGTCTCCCACTTCCTGGAGATGAACCAACACTTTGTGTTTGACTTCCCTCACCAGCTTCAGCGTATTATACTATTGCTTTTCTCATCTCCCTTGCTGGCGGTATCAGAGACAGCTTATTTCAAGTTGCAACCTCCTGAGACCTGTATTATCGCTATGTTTAAAGGGTAAAGAAGAGAAAGAAGAGCATACACGGACTCAAAGAGCCCATGCACAGGTTAAAAAAACCTCTCCTGACTACAGTCTGTACGTGAGAGAGAAAAGGAATGGTTTTCTCAGCACCCGTTAATGGATGTGTGACGGCCTGCAGGAAGAAACAACAGGCAATGCCATATTCTGGATAATTGTACACAGAAAAAAAATGTAAAATCTGAAGCAGCGAGTTCATGGGGTTTCTCAAATCTCCACATAAACAAGTATTTTTTTAATATATAACTTCAAATTTAACTTTTCAGTCATAGGACGAAGAATTCCGTAAGTAGATAATTAAGATAATTTGCAATAGGAAGGGCTTTGCAATGCCTTTTGGTCATTGACCCATAGTTTAGGTAGTAAAAAAATCTCTTCACCTCAATCAAAGCTTCAGAAAAATTCTCCCAAGTTTCTTTCACAGACTTTCAGTGCACACCTCACCCTGGCCAATTACTCTATGTACAGGAGGGTTCAAGATCCACACGGTTTGGTCTTTAACCTTTAACTGGTTTTACCTTTAAATATTTATAAATACTGGTGACAGTATATACTTTAACAGGAAAACACAGTGAAAGGAAAAAGTTTCTTGCACCTACCTAACATTGCATTTTCACTGGTTCAGTGTGTGTAGAGAAATATGAAAAAAACTACCCATGCCTATCCATTATTTTTTGAGCTTTCCCACATGAGTACTCAGTTTAATATTTTGCAAGTGCCAATAGCCTTTTCTATCTCTGCAGCTCCCTCCAAGCATTAGACTGAATCGCAAAAAAAATATTTTTCAATGATTGATTGTAGTAAAAAGGCTGTTGAAGAGCATGTGTGAGAAGAGCATCACACCACCCTCCCAAGGCCCTTGGAGGGTGCCTTGAGCACTGAAAGTTAAAAAAAAAAGAGGAGAAATAACCCTGAGTGACTGTGTTACTATAGTCATTTCTTCCAAGCAGTGCTGGATATCTATATCTTCTTTTCTTTCCTTCTAATTCTAGAATTTCAAACACCTTTTTTTTTTTTTTTAAGATTTTTATCAGTTAATGGGCTTATTGTTGGGGAGGTTATTTTAAAGAATGAGAGGGAGGTATGACTATTTTATTTTGGTTAAATCTGGATCCCTTGATTTACTTCTGCAACCACAGAACAAATTGACAAAGCAGAAAAGTAAATGCAAACAAAGAAGACAGCAGCCAGTGCCACTCTGGGTCCTATGGGATTTTCCAAATTGCTAAAAGCTGTCACCATAGCCTGAAGTATCAAGTGTGAGGCACATGCTGTTGTTAGTTGTTAAATTTAGTGCCACTAAGGGCTACTCCTAAAAGAAACCCAAACAAAAACAACCTACCAGTGTCTAAAGCAGTCAGCATCTAAAGCAGATATTAGCGAGTGATTTCCCTGTGAAGAAAAAATAAAGTACTAAGATGTTTTCTATCCCAAGTATCATGAGACAAAGGACCTGTCACGAAAATCAAAATATCTCAAAGATTCACAAGCTAATCTCTATGTCCCAGCAGAGGCCACAGGGCATTCGTGATGGGCAGTTGTGTGCTACTTCATCACAGGCTACTTGCTCCTCCTGCTCCTTGTTTCATCTGATAATGTGCGTTAAAAGTTGACTGTAACATAAACTGCATGTTTTCTGAATTTTATTTTTATATACAGCAATATCTATCACGACTGAGGATGTGGTTTGGGTTGCCAGTGTCAAAAGAGATGGTTCACACCACTACAGATGAGAGAGCAAATAATCCATACGGTATTATCTATAGTACTATGAGAAGGTTGAAAGTTACATCTCGGGATCTTCAGCATACATGCTGAAAATGTTAAATACACTCATTCCCTCATGCCTGAGATGCCTGATATTTGAGGAAATGTTCTCAACAAACAGAGAGAGGTGTTGAGATTTTTACTGAAACCGAAACCCTCTCAAGGTGCTGGCACGAGAGGCAGAAGAAGGAACGGCAAAAGCAATAAACCTGATACGGTGGGACGGGGCGAGGACTGCGTGTGAGAAGGGTGAGAACAATCCCCGTCCAGAGTCAGAAGTGCCCGTAAATCAAAGTGTAAGTATACAACACATATGTCCCCCACCGCCAGGACCTAGCCAAGCGGTGCCAGCTGCGCGACCAAGGCGCTCAGGAAGTCTAGGATTCCTCAAACATCTGCTGGTGCCATTAAGAAAGAGAAGTAAATCCACACTGGCATTACTAGAGATTTATTTTTTCCACATTAACCCCAGCAACAACTGCCAAGTTTTTTGCTCATTTGCCACACAAGTAACCACTGAGTGGCATAAGAATGGCAGCCAGATGAGAAACTAACTATACGTGGAAAAAATCAGGATTAGGGCAAATTAATAGAAACCAGCAAGTGGCCAGTGAAATAAAGACAAAGAAATAGAGGGGGGAGGAAGGCTGGAGAAAATGCATTCAGACTTCTCTTAAACTACTGCTTTAGTGAGAGGGCACGTTACTGTTTCCACAATCTCTCTGTAAGTTTTGGGTCCACTTTGAGCAGGAGAAGACAGCCGCCGATCTTACTATTATATTTGCACTTATTCTGTTGCAAACTACATGACCGTTAGGTAGCCACCCCCGTTCAGAGGGGCTGATGAACAAGAACAAACTCCCTTCACGCAGTATCAGGTAAATAAAGAATAAGGGTGTCAACCCCACTACGCGGAGCATCACAGCTCTGCCTCTCTTTCTCTGTGTTCTCCTGATCTCCTCCTAAGGTCCTTTTGTCCATGCCATCCTCAGGAGGGCGTGCAGCGAGTGATACCTTCATTTCCTTGGTTACAGGCATCTGATTAGAAATACCTCTACATGAAACGATAAAGAGGTGTAGGAGGGACTTAAGTCACTCGGCTTTGCTACAATATGGTCCAAAATGCTGAGTTAAAAGCCACATTAAAAAAAAAATGTTAATAGTTTAAACATAAAAGTCATTTATTTTAGTACCAATAGATCTTCTGCCATATGATCAGGCTATGTTCCAAGCGGAGAAATGCTCCTGGGTCTATCTTGTGCTCCTCTACCCGTGTACATATGGATGTCCCAGCCGTATTGTGTCTTACAGTTTAAGCAACACCTAAGTGTCATATCTCTGTGATGCTTATTTCTAGGTCACGCTGGTTTCTTTATGCATCGTGAGTTAGGGTTTCATAATCATTTTTTCAGCTCAAGTCTGCAAACAAAATCTGTCTTTTGTGTTACTGGTCTTCACTCCTCCTTTCCCCTTGGCGTGCCACTGTCTGTTCTTTTCTTTTTCATAACTAGGAATGAAAGGACCTTGAAACTTTTTAACATATTTAAGAGCTTACACCCCTTTGTTTCACAGTACAAGAGAAATGCTTTTCTGGGAATACTGATGCAGACACCCATTTTTTTTTGTCTTTCTTTTTTTTTTTTTAAACTCCATTTCAGATTGCCTGAAGGATGCAAACAGTGTCAGGTAGGGAACTTTAATGAGATAACTGATTATAATAATCACAAAATATTTTTTGGTAAAACACAATATTCACTGAGCAGATATCAAACTGCGTTTTCAAATTATACAAGAAAATTCCCTTGATTAAAATCAATACAACATTTTATTTGTGAATGCTGACTGACAGTGCCTTTATAGCTCGTTCTTTAGAAAATCTGAGTAAATTGATTAGTTCTGTAAGGAATTCATCAAGTTATGCAAAGTTTATTCTCACCTTTGCAGTCTGCCTAAGACAAAGCCTTTGTATGTACTGTGCTTTCAAGCTCTACATGAGTATGGACATTGACGTTTGCAACGCTAGTTTTCTTCCTCTGTAGCAGAGTAGAATAAAAAGAAGGTTATAAAATCATAGTAATGTCACAGTAGAAAGTAGCTGTGTTTTACCAAGATGTTTTAGAGAAACCCTCAGAGAAGAGCACAGTCAACAAAGGTGCTGCTCAAACTTTTCTTGATCTGAGCCTGTTATCGTCTGACTTAATCTAGGTCACCTGGGCAAAGATCAAACATAAAATACACCCTTTGCCATGATACAAATATGACGGAAATGGTATTGTACTGTATCTTACCATCCACCAAAGCAGGACCTGTGACATAGCCAGACCACAGCTACTGCACTTTTGGCAGTAGGAATAATGAAGAAGCACTGGTCACAGCTTTCTGCCTTTCAGCATTATTCAAAACTAGTGATTTTGGCCCTTGGATACATACTATTTTTGANCAGGAATCATGAAGAAGCACTGGTCATAGCTTTTGGCCCTTGGATACATACTATTTTTGAGCCAACTCATCATATCTAAACTCTCCCCTATTTCTATTTCTAAGGTACTGCATAACTCCTTTAAGCTTCAGCACCACATCACTGTAGCAATAGGGATATACAATAAAGAACTTACAATAAAAATACAGTATTTTCACCTTATTTTAAGGCTTTTCCCAGAACATCTAGGAGCAGAAATGAGAACCACCACTCAGCTTCAGTAACAACAGGTTGATGTTGGTGAATTAAGTAAAGTAGTCTGATGATGCCGGTGATTATATTAATCCACTTGACTGCAAGTGGATTCAGCATTCATTTCTTGAATGAGATGAAGATACGACTGGATACTCATCTACTGCTGGGCTAGCAGTAAAAGGGACTGCAAAGAAGAGATGGTCCCTTGGAAAGCTCTGCTTAAGACTGATCTTCATTAATTGGTTCAGACATTTGCCTTGCATCAGATTTCTAATAAGGCTTGCGTCATCGTCACGTTCCAGTTGTACCCTTATCAAACAGGATGTGTGTTTTTTAGCCAAGAAGCTAAAAGTTATAGGAACTTAGATGGAATCTCATGTTTCATTTCTGCATATGAAATTCTTGTTTGGATAAGCTACAGGATTTCATTCCAAAACTCTGAGATCTAGAGAAAAGTACTTTAAATGTATATACAAATATACAAATCAAAATCAATAACTACATGAAAATCTTGACTGAAGGGACAGACGTTTCTACGAAGCTGCTAAAGGAGCAGATATCAAGAAGATGGATCAAGCAAATTAAAAAGACATGTTCCTGTAATTCAGTATTACCAGGAAACATTCCAGAATGAGCTTAACTTGGAAATAAATTGTTTAAATGACAATAATAGTACCTTCACTTATGGTTATGTAAGTATTGTTTCCTAATAACCTTATTCATGGACAAGTTTCTCACAGATGAGGAGTTTGTGCAATGCTAATAGCAAGACTTCGCATGTTTACCTCCTTGTTGCTGCAAAGCTCCAAGCATTCACCACTTCTTTCCAGCCTAATGAAACAGGATTGTCTAATTTAATTAAAAGACTCAGAGAAGGAAATTAAAAAGAGGACATTTTGAGGAGCTATCTTGTAAGTCTTATGTTGTAATTGAGAAAGGAATGGAAAGGATCTTATCTGGGTATGAAAGAGCCTACTTCTTCATGTATATTCTTCCCCTTGAGACGCTGATTAAAGCCAAGGTCTACTAACCTTGCTAGAAACTCCGTATTTATTTTGATTGCCAAAAAAAATTATAAAAGAGCAAGTTTTTTAATCAATTACAGGTTATAGATCTTAGAGGATCTAACAAAGATTTAATTATGAACATAACTTTAGCCAAGGCAATACCAATTGAATTAACAGAACTCCTAACCTGTCTTCTGTTTAAGCCATGAGTAGCTGCTGGACTGGGATCATGGTTGATTATTGGGGAACCGAAGTGACCAAAGACCATAGGACAGAATTTGTTTCTACACTCTTAAAACAAAAGCATCAGGGCAGCTCCTGTAAAGAACTGGTCTGTGAAAAATATGAACCTCCACCTTCAGAATATACAGCTACCTAACAAACAATGGACTTGTGATCAGACATAAAAATTATTTTAACTGCGTATGTTTTATAATTTAATAATATCATTGGTTACACTCAGAAGTCATGCAAGACGTTTAAAAATTTTTTAAATTCTTAGTTTCAGTGAAGAAGAAAACCTAATTTTTTCAGATTTTTGTTATAACTTCCTGATGTAAAAAATAGTCACAGTAAATGTGCTAATATACAAGTGTTTGTTTCTTTTGGCTTTTGTCTCACCTCATTGACTTTGCTGTAGTATGTCATTTTGTATCACACTGCAATCATCTGAATCTAAAGACATAGGATGCAATCACAGCTATCACCCACCTCAATTAATTGCTTTTTCCTCAGTACCCCCTTCTATACGTAACTCTGGTTATGACTTACAACTTTTAAAAAATGCTGCCTCTCAGTGGCTGAGCAAAAATTACTTTTTTAGTGACAAAAGCAGTTAAAAATATCTTTTTAATTTAAATTTCAGAAGATTTTTTCCCCCTTCCATTGTAACACAGAAAGATGTCACAGTAAACAAGAATTAAAATTATAATGCGTATCGACTTGCAGAGCTATTTCTCCTGTATTTTTGTCTTAGCATCCAGGAAGCAGAAATAGTCTAAATGAAGAAAAAATGGTGTGTCATATTCCAAAACTGCAAGCAAATTTTTGCGAGCATTACTTAAATTAGGACTATACTGAATTTAAGTAATCCTGACCTAATATATACAAAAAATCCCATGAAGTTTGCTGTCTCAGAATCCACAGATGCCAGGCACTGAGCAGGTCACCCACCGGAGTTCAGACACTGATTTAGAGATGACCTTGAATCCCGCTGGATGGTGTAAGCTACAAGGGGCGTCACAGTAACAAAGCAGATGTGTTATTTGTGGGGAGGGTGGGATTATCCAGGACAACCTGCTGGACTGCTCCAGCCTATAACCAGTAACACATCAGTCCTTTCAGCAGATAAAACAATCAAATAACTGGGACACCTGTACGTTACCAATACCTTCAGTTTTATGTTCTATTATTCTGATTTTCATTAAGGAACTGCAAACACACCAAGGCACAGCCTTACTACCTTTGGGCTTTATTCACCTGTAGCTCTTCCCCGACCTCTGGTGCTTGAACCACCCATATGATTTTACTAACAAATGCCTACAGTATCTTCTGCCTAGCTTAGTTATACTAATAATTTTGCTTAAAAAAAAAATAAAATAAAGAAGTTAGAAATGGAGGCACCTGGGAAAAGTCGGTCAAATGTTGAGACGAGGTTCATAATACGCTGCCCCATTTCCCTATCTATGTGTGCCTTATTGGTTTGTGTAATCCATACTCTGTGATAAACCTTTGAATGGTGTAATTTTAAGTTATTCCATATGTAGGTTAAACTGTATGTATCACATCATTTACTCCTTTTGTATGCATGCTGAACTGTAAAACATTTAATAATATATATGGGAAGTAAGCCAACTCTGACTGGCATAGAAACCCTGGAGATTGGTGAATAATATATAAAACCATTTCTTCTCTGTTAGTAGCATGTGTCCTGGCTTATTGAGTCCTGTGCTGATATATCACTTTTAGGAATTCACTTTGTCAATCAAACTTAAAAATCCTTCGTAAACTTTCCCCTAGCCTTTTGCAAAAAAACAATAAGATAAAAACTTCCAAGTCTGAAACGAGACCTCTTCTTACATCTCCTTGGGGGGAATCAAAGGCTGACAGTCTGAATGTGCAGCACGCAAGAATCACAATATGGAAATCATGCCAAAATGTTTAAAAACATAAAAATAACAGATAAATAAGTAAATGGAATCTGCTGTCTAATGCAATAACTTGGCATCAAGTCAATTTTAACCTTTCAACTTTTTTAATTTATGCAACAAGGGATTCTGAAAGTATCACAGAGAAATTATTTTTATCCATGGAGAGAAGAAATTAAAGAATTTGGGTTTCAGGTAGATACTTTCTACTAATCCCTGGTTACTAGGAGCAGTGTGAGATCAGAAACCTTTTAATGACTATTGGTGAGTGCAAGAAAGATTGGAATTAAAAAGAAATGGACAACCTAATTCTGTTTTGAAGCTAAAGTAAAAATACTGCCAAACAGAGGTACTGAAAACTCCCACAGTAATTCCTGCTTTCCTGAACACAAGAGAGCGACATGGAAGTAAATGGCACCAAGTCCATGCTCTCAAAGAGAAGGAGAAAACAACAAATATATTAACCTTCCCTTTTTGTTTGTTTTTTTTTCCTGGAAACTCTTGAAATAATCACCGTATTTTTCCTTTCAACGGAGAAAAAAAGAGAGGCATAAGAGCAGTGGCCAAACCCAAGCTCAGGTAGCCGCCAGAGGAATGCCCTGCTACCGCTCCCTTATGGAAACGTTGTGCAGGACACAGCAGCAACGGGGACCTGCAAAGCATCACACCAACGCAACAGCAATCTGGGGGGCTCCAAAGGGCCATTAACAGGAGCACAGGTAATTTTTAATAATTTGGATTTCTGACTAGAAAAATCTCTAGCACTGATACTGCCATATTGACATAACATAAGCAGCCCGGCACAGCTCTGTCGGGCGGTTTTTTAATCTCAAAGTTTACTTTTCCTAATTTAGTCCTGCTATTTTTTGCAAATCACTGCAAACCCCAGGACCCCTCCTGTGCAGAAAGTCTCTCATAGCAGGGCTGTGCTGCGGAGGAGAGGTCTAAGAGGAGCAATACCAGTCTTGGTACAGAGACTGGGGACACTGAGCATCCCCAGCGCTGTTCATTACCAAGCGACAGAATATTTGCAAAAAAAGGGGGTTCAAAAAAGAAACATGGTCCTGATGGCTTTCTGTGTCAAAGAGAACAACTGGCACAATTTTCGTTTTGCCATCTTACAAGTGTGGGAGGAATTAGCCATTAAATTTCAATTCTGAGTAATAAAATAGGGCATATTAAGAAAGATATGAAATCCAAAACCGCTAGGTAGAGCACCCCTATTTGGCCAGAATTAACAAAATTAGTGACATAAAATAAATTCGCTCCTGCCATTGGAAATATTAAAAGAAAAAGGCTGAGCCAAAGAAAATGAAAGAAAAGGAAGCGGAGGGCGAATTCGAAAATCTTCCAAACATAAATCAACATCTCAACAAGAGCGCGTGTGCTGTCCATCCGGCAGCAAATATAACAGCAGTTAAAAAGGCCAATTAGTCTGAACAAGGACGTGCAGAAGGATCAAGGGAGGTGCGCGAGGTATGTAATATCAGATACAGAGGGGAATGGAAAGATTACAGGATGAAGTTGAGAGTGTAAAAAAATGATAAGAAAAGCAAAGGTGGAGAATGAAAGGAAGATTGCACAAGATGATAAAGATAAATAAAAAGACATTTTTCAAGAACATATAGTCCAAGAGGTCAGTGAGGAAGACAGAAGGTCCTCTAAGAGATGGCATGGGTAATTTATTGACAGCAGAGGTAGAGGCTGATAAAAAAAAAAAAAANGCCTCACTGTTCACAAAGCAAGCTGGGGGCAACACAGCAGAAATAGACGTACTGCACATTTCCCAGGGGATGAAAGAGACACACTGAAGGAAATTAAATCACTGTAGAATAGGTGATTGCCTATAGTTTGACAATGCTCTGGACAGACAGGGCTCTGAAGACTGCCGTGTGTAAAGAGAAAATCTTTATTACAATATACCTAAAAGCCTGTTTTGAAAGCAACAATCGCATCAAAACACAGGGCCAAATTCTGGCCCCGCGTTTACGAGCGGTTCCCTGTGGATGAAGGGGAACTACCTGAATGCACAAGGGCAGAGATGAATTAATGATGGGAAGCCATTTAAATGAACTAATCCACTGTCTTTGAAATCAAATCAGGTACTAGCTAAATTAGCTATGATAGATATCGGGAAAGTCCCAACAACAGACAAGCAAATTTATCATCAATAACCTGAATGAACCTGAAGTCCAAATCACACCCCTCTTACTCTTGCAAATAATCCTATTAATTTAAATTTAATTATTCACACCAATAAGGCAAGGAGAGAATAGAAATCTCTTTTTGTTCGTCACATTTAATAACCTAATTTCATTCTTGTGCATTAAAAGAAAGAAAAAAAAAAGAAATCTAAAGAGGGACACCCCCCCCGCCCCCAGGTCTGGTTGTGGCCCCCCAGCTCCGCAGTCCCTCTCCAGCGCAGGGAGCCGCCAGCTCTGGCCCTGGAAAAAGGACAACTTGCAAAATTCCGAAGCCCAAAGTACTTAATTTCATAAATCAGTTAAGGAGCTAAGTGAAAATAATGCCATTGTTTATCGCATCACTAACAAACCTAAGTGCTTAAAGGCAAGGAAATTAATATTAAGGACATTCATAAATCTCACAGAAAACATATATTATACCAATTTACAACAGCTGAGAATCCGGCCCTTTACTCTCATTCGATATAAAATATACACATGTTGTCTTATTCAACAGAGTAGTCTTAATTCTAACCTAAAAATAAACCTTACTCTGTATCAGTGCAATTTCATATGCACAAATCTTTCAGAAGGAATTTCAATTAAGTTAACATTATGTATGCACCCATTACTGGCGTACAGTGATTGGTCTCTGACAGAAGGGAATGGACATATACACTTCTAATATACTGCAAATGAGCAATGCTATATATTTCTCTATTATTCTTTACAAATAAATAATGTTTTCAAATGTAAGTGATTTTAACTGACACTTGGTTAATCCATTAACTGGTGTTTCCAAATTGCAATATCCTTTAGAATAATACAGGTTTTTGGACAAAGAAACAAATATATTGAAAACCCCAAGAGGCCAATGGTCAGAGTTAAGGGTACGGTGTTTACATAAATTAAGCATGTCTTTATGCTTGATCAGAATATAACTTTAACTGTGTTCCGACTAAAATGGATTATGTAATTAACTATTCCTTTTTAAAATTACTTCACATCTTTAAATGGTATGATAGATAAGTTTCATAGAACGCATAAATGATTTATGAGATATATTTTATTTTATTAATAAAATGCTTAGCGAGAGCTTAATCTCTCAAAATTTAATACAATGATGCATGTGCTTTATATTAAGTCCACGGTTAAATACTTTGTTGCATCTTGGTGCCAAGGTTCACCTTGTAGGACCGAGTCCACGTTTATGCTTTGGGCATAAATAAATTAAAAGTTATACACTGCATACACAAACACACACACACACACACACAGAGGGTACGGTTTGTGTGTAGTCACTATATTTCTGCAGGCTTTTGTATATGACATTCCCTTTTACCAGATATTTACATTAAACAGATGGCATACCCTTTACGGCAGTTGACCACAATTTGGCTGTTTACTAAATATTTTTTGAAATTATAGATTTTGGAGGATCACTGTCTTGATTTAGAATAGATTAAATATTTAGAAAGGCAAGTCATGCTGTGATTATTGCAAGCAACTGTTATTTTTTCTGTGCATCGTGCTTATCATTGCATATTGGGTACCTTTTAATATATAATAATATGGCTAATATTCACTCAGTATGAAGTTAATTAAATAATTAATTAAATTAATCACCACCACACTGTTAGCTAAAATTCCGTATAGATGCATATTTTAAAAAAGCCGGAACCATTCAGTGGCTTGCTCAGAAAAAAAATATTTTTCTCTCCCAGCCCTGAATATAAGCATCCTTTAAAAAAATTCAGCAGCGTGGTGCAATAAAAAGAAAAGCAGGTTCAGTTTAAATGCGTCTCTTTTTACTAACCAGTATATTAAATGTGGCTTTTAATTATTGGTTTTGATTATTTTTGAAGATTTTTGTATTTAGATGGCACACACATTTTCAATCATGTCTTAATTACTTTTAAAAATGCTGCACTGGCTTAGGGACAAGACAGATAACTTGTTAAGCATTTGAAATTTCTGAGCTGTTTTCTCAGTTCTGGCAGTCAATACCCAAGTCCAGATTGTAACCTCCTTTCTGCCTCCAAAGCCTGCCTTGGCTGCGTGTCCAGCGAGGGATTATGGATTTAGCAAGGAAGGTAAGTGTGACTACAAGCATTGGCTCACCATCTGCTCCCCAGCAGAGTTTGGGCCAACCTGCATAGCCTGCAGCAAGACCAGGGCACTGTTCTCCAGCCAGCCCTTTCCAACCTGGCTCAAGAAACACATCGCATTCAGTCAGATGATTAGGTCTAAGTAGTCCATATGTAACAGAATATTTTTCCTAAATACCAAAATGAAAACAAAATGAATGCCATTTTTTTTATTCTCCTTACTCGATACATCAAGTTTTACACAAATAAATACTCTCTTAAGGTTTATGCAAATTATAGAAAAATAAAACTATGCATTATTTAGCAGTTCTCCTATTTCAAGATCTAACAGACTTTATTCACAGCATGTTTTTCCCTAGTTTATGTTGGCCTTCTTTTCTGATTCTACTTTTTAATTCATCTTTTTAAATTATTCCTTTTTAAATCATTATCTTATGTGACTTCATAGATTTTCGTGTATTAATCTATTATTAATTTTTTTTACTATAGTCAACTTAATCTTAAATTGTTTAAATCTCTTTTAAGTGTAAACACTTGAACACGGACAGTCTTTAAAAATATGATGCTCTTTAACATTTTGGAGCATTTCTATTTGTAGCTGGTAACCTTATTCAAAAAGTTCTTGCTAAATATGTTCCCTTCTATTATAGGTACTTTTGACAGAATTATCAAGTACCACATGTGACAGGCAATGGTACTGGTTACGGGAAGGGGAAAAATAACCCCCCACACACATACTGAGAAGGGGATACATTTTGTGTTACTGAAAAATATGTTTGTATTTTACGTTAAAACCTGACATCTGCTTGGTGAATATAAATCTAGATTAATACACACCCACCCCCCTCCTTTTACTCATTCAGTTTTCTTTATGCTGATTCAGGTTAAGATTTTTTTATTTTCGTGAACAGCTACAAAGAATGCTGTTAAAACTCACATTTTACTTCCTCCAGTACAGCCCCGAACATGAAAATAAGCTGAACAAACATCTTGCCCTTTTTACTTAAACTGTTGTCTGCCCGACTGCTGAATGCACACAGAAAACAATCTAAAATTGTATAACCCATAATAGAGTATATTAAATTACAACATTGGTCAGTAATGGAAACTTATTCCCAGATATGAATTATTTACAGCCCATTTAAGTAATCCATATTCAGGTGTGGCAATGAAAAAAAAAAAAAAAAAAAAAAAGNATCTTTAATGTTGACCGGTTGAGAGAGCAGAGCTGAGGATTACAGACATTTTAAAGGGAAGAAGAAGGGGAGGAAAAAAAAAAAAAAAAAACCTAAACGAATTGATATAGCCTGTTCAGTGGCTTACTGCACCAGCGTGCTAATAAATTGACGGATGGCATGTCAGGGGTACGAGTCGAAATCCCAGCATTTCTAACTAGGGTGGGATCTAATATCAGTGTACCAAAATAAAGAGTTTCTGGACCTTGATGTCACAGGACATAGTCTGTGCCTCATTTACTATATCCTGTAGGTGCCTGGCATATGTTATTGCTGCAGAAAAATCAACACTTTCTGCTTTAACCCCATAACTGCATTAGTAATTTTTCAAAGCCACTCACAATGTATATTCATTTTCCTGCAAGCTGTCATTTTTACTTTCTTACAGTTTATATTTACTCTATTTTATTGTTCGGCCATCGCGGTCTACCGTAAAGCTATACAGCTCTCGCACAGCCCGCTGTCCCGGTTCCCCTGCGAGAGATACCGGGCGTCCCTCACCAAAGCAGGAATTAAAACCACAAATTCTGGGAAATGTTGCCAGGTACAGTTTTGTTGTTGTTGTTAGTGTTGTTTCCTTAAAAAAAAAAAAAAAAGAATCAGACAGCTCGGGCGCTCCTTCAAAACGATGTAGCAAAAGATCATGGTGGGGAAAAGCTCTCACAACTGCAATTTCTTTTGTTTCCTGGAGCAGTACCTATATTAATTCATCTTACAAAGATCATTGCTCAAGAACTAAATTTTGCATACATTAGAGAGCAGAATTAGCATCGCACTGTGTACAACGTTCCAGGCTAACTTCTCTCCAAGCAACCATTAAAGGTCATGTTTTGACGACTGAATGGCATGTCGGCACCTTGGTTCCCCAGAGAGGCATTCCCCAGGTACATGCAAAAGGTTATTAAATTACCTTCCAAGCAACACTATCTCCTCGGATGAAAATAATTACAGGCTTTTAGAGGCATCAGAATGCTTTCTATTTTTTTAAATAAGATGAAGATGCAGTACCTAATGACCATTTTTGTGTGTGAGTCATAGAGCCTGTCAGTGGTGACAGGACAAATGAGCATAATGGCATAGCTTAAAGGGGAAAGGTTCATTTTAAATAGTGACAAATAATATTTAAATGGCATTGTTGGAGACCCATCATGCTTGTAAAATGTAGTTTGTATCTCTTCTTCATCCTTTAATTTCATCACTGTCAAATGGTATTAGCTGTTAACATGCAACATCAGGTGCAGATATAATTTTTAACTATTAAACGCGCCTATAACTAAACAATGCATCTTGACTGTTCATATACTTTGTGGTAGAATAAATAACATATTTTATAATTCACAATTTGCTCTGCCAAATTGTTTTGCTGTTCGGCGGGGAGCTATACTACAGGAGGATGGAGGGAGCAGGAACGGTTTAAAATATGATACCCTTGAACAAATTTCTTCTTGCCAACATGCTGAAATGGAAATGACTTTCTTTTTAGACTAATGTAATTCACAGGTTTGAAGAGCCACAGGCAAGATCGTGAGATACAGTAAATTGGTCAAAACAGACCTGGGCAAACCAATACAGGCGCATATATACCGCATACACTTCAATAAAAGCAGCTGACAAACTTAGTCGCCCTTACAATTTGGCCCTAATAGAAAATGTTTTGAGTCTGAATCCTCCCCGCGCTCGTGAAGTGGCTTAGGGCACAAACAGCAAATGTTTATTTTAAAATATTGAACAACAATCATTAAGCAGTATACTGCAGACATGAATTCTGCAGCACAAATGCAAACCCACGACTTGAAAAAGTTATTCGAAAGTCAATCCTCTACTTGCTGAAATGACTCAAGTGAATATAAAGTCACACCACTGCAGGTAATGAAATGACAATAGAACACACTTGGCTGTGAAATCACAACTTCTGGAAGTCAAACTTTCCGAAAAAGGCTTCTAATTTTTTAAGTATTTTGTCACAGCTTCATCATGTTTATTGCTATATTATTTTCAGATCTCTTACGCCAAAAATGTAGACAGTTTAGGTACCTTTGAGTTGTTAAAAGTTATAGCCAATTTTCTGAAAAATTATACCAGCTAAAAACACAACATTAAATATTTACCCTGTTGGATGTTAAAAAACGCTTACAATGAAAAATGTTCACATATTGACTATTCAAAATGGCCTTCACTTTGAAATTGTGAAATGGAAGGGATTGCAGATGTACAAGAATAAATATAAAAACAAATGAGTTGACTTGAAGTGTTGCCGGCTTTCATAAACATGCTACTGCAATAACATGTGACATTAATATTTAATTACAAAAGCACTGCTGCAAAATCTTTGAAATTAATGTTTTGCAAAATTAACATTCAGTGCACAGAAGCAAAGTCGTTCCAGGCGCGACTGTGATTAACAATGCCATTCACTTTACATATTATATTAATATATTATTCAAGCTAAGAATTAACACCTCCTAATTTAAATAAGGTGCTACATATCATGATGAGCTAAAATGCTTTTTCTTAAAATGGCCCATCTGATTTTAAGCAATCTGTGTTTATCGTTTAATATTTTGTTATTGAATACTGTTCTCTGTAAAAAAACTCCTTGTACTTTAATTTCAGGATGAAGAGATCTCATTAAACTGGTGCCGTAAGATTCAAGGATTACTGAGCCGGTGGAGCCCTGTTTTCTTTGCTGGTCTACCTGGTATTACTCCTTTATTCCCGGGCACCAAGTTCCTCATTCCCCACCTAGAGTGCCTCTACGGTTTTCCTGATATCTACAAAAAAAAAGCTGAGCGTTTTCTTTCCTAAATCATTGGCTGGATCTTCAGCTGCTATAAAGGATTATAAATTCTTTTACAGCTACGTTGATTTACATCAGCTGATGATATAGCTCATATTGCCAACATTATCACGTTGCTAGTACATTTTGGGGACGGCGATTTCTTCCTGCTCTGCATTCTGTGCTGCTTCTCGTGTGTT
The DNA here is from genome assembly GCA_008711295.1 of Anarhynchus alexandrinus. Classification (NCBI taxonomy): domain Eukaryota; kingdom Metazoa; phylum Chordata; class Aves; order Charadriiformes; family Charadriidae; genus Anarhynchus; species Anarhynchus alexandrinus. The sequence continues at coordinate 3,288,334 of VUYV01000047.1, forward strand.
GTAGGAGGGTAAAGACGAACCAAGGGCTCAGGGGAGGTGGCGAGTCTAACGCTCTGCCTATCTCGCAGGGAGCTTTCTCGCCCTCCAGCTCTACCTTTTAGCGTACAGGAATTCAGACTGGTATTGAATTCTCTGCGTTTTGAACTACAGAGAAGTATAACTTCTGGTGGGACGCGGCTAAGCAATCAGGCCTGGAGGACTCTAAATGGGTTGACATATTCTCCAGCAGGTCAGACAAACCAGTTATTTTTGTTTGAGGGAAATGCTGACAAGACAGATGGGTACATCACTTCGGTTTAACCACACAGAACTTCATTTGCCATCTTTAATCTACTGTAATTGTTTGGGTTTCTTATTTCTAAAGCAGTAAAGAAATATATTTCAGTGTTATCACTCGCATAACAATCTTTTAAAGCCCAGCAGACTTGTAGTAAGCAAAAGCCCACGATCTATTGCCTTATATCAATAGTTACTAATTCATTGTCTATAATTTCACTTTCATTAATTATAGAGATGAGTTGCAACACACAAGGATAGAGAACTACTTGCTGAAAATTATGTCTGTGCAACATAAGCATCTGCCTTTAGCTATCAAACCTCCCTTATTGTTAGATGACACATGAACCTATATATCTCCTCTTCAAAATTATCCTAAAAAAGCCAACAAACAACCCCCTCTCTGAAAAAAAAAAAACCAACCCAAAAAACAAAAAAAACCCAAACACCTGGCAAAAAACAGTGAAGGAGATCAAATCTCTTTTTTATATGTTTTCAGTGGTGAATGAACTTAATGTTGATAAGAGTAAAATTGGTGGTGGTTGTCAAAAATATTGTCTGCAAAATACTGAAGTATAAGAGATGGGAGATTCAGATCTACATGAATAAAAGAAGCGTTTATGGAAAAGCTAAAACTATTCAGGACAGTTATAGTCTAAGAACTCTTTCAGTCCTTTGCTTGCCAATATCTGTAATAATTTGGGCTGCACCTTTGCAGTGACCTAAAGAGAGGCAAGAAAAGAGTGAAATTGCTGTCTGACGCCACGTGGACCTTCTGCCCTGCAGTTCTTTCTACCTCAACGCAAACAAACTGCCCTCTCCAGAAGGGAGAGACAGAAAAATTGGTCGGCTGATTTTGTAGATAGACCCTCGTGCTCGAACGATCCCTCCCTGTTTTAAGACAATGACACGAAAGCCGTATCCTGCATCATTTGTTTTACAGAAAATTAGACAGGATGAAATAATGACAAGATATTGTCTCAATGACAGTTTATTCAAAAGTAGAAACTCCAGATTTCTCCTTATTCCTTCTTAAATCAAGAAGACATTGAGGACATTTAAATATGAAAACACCTTAGTCTACCTTGCTAAAGATCACTTTCTTGCTAAGTACCCCATTATCAGACATGACCACCTGTGCGCTCGAAAGGTCTGAGTAAATGCGACATACCATCCACTGATGGGCCTACGTTTTAATATTTTAACTAAAAAAATCCACTCTGTTCACCACAGAAAATAATGATTCATCTAGTGTTTTCAAATATTTTTCTGAAATCATCCTATTTAAAGACCTGCTTTAATATCAGACCACAAAATCTGAATGAAACAGAAACAGAAGTAAGTTTTCAACTCAGAAACAGGTGGTGGAGAATTTATTAGTGTCTACCTCTCCGAAATCCTGTCCCCCCACACCTACAAAAAAAGTATTATAGTAAAATACTGTAGAAATAGATTAGAAGCAGCGATCCTTTTAGAAAGTGTACATATGGCATCCAAGTTCACAGTAGAATCTCCTTCTATTTGAATAAAACATGGCATTTCAAAATAAATTAAGAGAAAACAAAGGAGATGAAAGTGGGAATATCTTATGACTTCCTTAAGAAATGTTGTTATTTCTTCTGTGCCATGAAAATTTTCAGTGTCAAAGCACGACATCAAAATACGGGTATATAATATTCAGTTAACTTCTGATAAAGTCCACATGAACATATTCACACAAGCACACAGAGTCCTTGGAAATGTTACATTTTAGTTGGAAAAGCTGGGGAATAGTCATTAACTTGTTAGAATGACCTTTCCATGGCCAGTCTTCACAGCCTTGGGAAGCACAGGAATAAATGCATGAGATGAGAAGAAACGTGAAGACAACTCAGGAATCAAAAGTGTCCCACACCATTCACGCTCACTGAACTCAATGAGTCTGACGTGGCATTGCTCTCCTAGAATCTCAAATCTAATTAGGGTTTTTGTGTTTCTTTTGAAGACTACATTGGTCCATTTACCGTTGTTCTAGTTTTATCTTCATGAGCAGACCAGAAACACTCAGGTGGTGGGTTGTAACGTTGATCTGCACAACAATCAACACACAGAGAAGGGGGTATTTTACTGCGCATCAGCTGGTTTAGTCAAAAATCAAGTCCCACTGCTTAACCGTAACGGTTGCAGAAAGAAAGTGCCCCAAAATATTGTAGAATGAGCCCTGAAAGTCCTGAAACGATCTTTAAATACAGACAGTCCATCACAGGGCTATGTCTTCCAAGAGCTTCCTCTAGCTCAGCTGCACTCACCTCAACTTCTCTGCACCAGCCACAATGAAGAAAAATATTTGTGCAACTGGTATACAACACACACATAGCGCTGCTACTCCTTTCCTGGAAAGCTGTAGGTAGACAGCAAACCAAAAAAGTAACAGGAAACAGTATTTCTTATCCTCTAGGTTTTTTACATGACTTCTCCCTCAGAGTAGGTCCAACGCTGAGCTAAAGAGGCTGCAGCCTCCTCTGGCAGGTCACCAGATTTGCTGTCTTCACTGATTGCTGTACTGCATGGGGAGCCAGGCGCTTTTCATTTCTGAGCAGGTTTCATCTCAGAATTAACTTTATTCCTCTTTATTGGGGTTAAATCCTTACCTGCTGAAGTAAGGATCTTCATTGCGTTCCTATGTATAATATATCATTTATAAAATGAGGCACTTGCAATTCATGGTTTGTTAAACGGAAGGAGGAGATTAAAAGTGGGCTCGTTCAGGTGGGAGTCACCATTGGTCTTTCTGTCTTTGGCTTAGCACTGTCTTCTCAAATATTGCTTTCTGCAGCAAACCACTGTCGCTACAGGTACGTCAGTGGAAGTTTAACTAAATTCTTGCTAAAATACAACAAAACCATTGGAGCCTAATGACAAAGCCCACATTGTTCTTAACGAGAGAAGGCTTGCCCCATTAATACTTGGATGACCCAGGCTGTCTGTCACTCACTGTACCGGTGGATTTCCTTGATGGATTGGTTTAAGCGGACCTGCTCTGGTTTTTAGATCAGTGTAAAATCATAGAATTTGGCCCAAGGTACTGTTGATTTTTTTTTTAACCTATAGGCTTTATTTTAGACACCTGAAGTTACTGAATGCCAACCCTGCGGCAAACAAAAATAGAGCAAACATTTCTTGAAAAATAGAACAAGTTGTGTCACTTTTTGTAGAAGCCAATAATGATATGTGAAACAAAGAAATCCCATACTGGCCACAGATATTATAAATAGTGCAATGCAATAACCGGTGTACAACAAAGAAAGAGCTAAACCAAAAATAAAGCCAGAAATATCCTTATACCTGGGGGGGGAGATGGTGTCTGAAGGCTGCAAAAGTAAAATTCAGAGGAGTGTATATTATTGATAACTAAAATGATGACCTCTCTGGTCTTGCATGTTTTGTGATGTAACCCGTGATTTCTGCCAAGCACTTATAACAGTTCTCATCACAACATGAACTGATAGTGTGATATGTTAACATCACCACTAATGTACGCCAGCATTACACTTTTCTTTCTTCGATTAGACAGCTTTCCTTCAGGCCATCAGACACTGGAGGACTGTATAAAAATGTACCTCTTCAAAGCAAGCAAAACCCCATGAATTTTAGCACAATTAAACCAATTCTACATATACCGGTTTACTGATTCCTATTTTTTATTTGCAAATGGGCCGACGCGACAAAGTTGCGATTCAATGCCAGATTTTTAAATTGTTAGAAGCTCAATGACGTCTACATTTGCTGTCTCTTTCAGACCTATCTATAAATAACATTCAGTAAAAGAAAGGAGATAAAAACTAAGAATTTTAATATCCTGTTTTGCCATTTTTCTTTATTCTTTTCTAATATCAGATAACCTAATAATACAACGTATAATAAATATTTAAGGGGAAATAGCAATGAATCTGCATTGTGCTTTCTAAAGTCTCTTCTTGAAAGGCTGATTACTCACAAATTGTAATGGGTCTATTATACAAAATTTATCTTTCTTTCATGATGTGATTCTTTAGCCTTAATATTCACTTGATTCCCGCTGATTACAATAGAATATGTACAAGAACAACAGTAGATGAGACCAGATGGAGCTATAGAAATATTCTCTCCTTTTAGATACACGCACACACTTCAGTACCCAAAAAGCATAAACATGTCTTAAGACATGCTCCATGGTCCTTATTACCACCGTAATAAAAATAAACTCAATGAATGCATAGATTGCCAAAGCTCTATGCATTGGGCCAAAGAAGCTTTCACCTAAAAAAACCCCCAAACAGCACAGCACTGTTTTTCCCATCTTATCACCTCTCCCGTGCTCCTCACAGTGGTACCTCCATTCCCTCAAGTGCAGCTGAGCCCCAACACGCACAACAAACAAGGTTCCAACATTTCTCTGCTTACTTCTCTGGAGAACAAAAACGAAAACTCCAAAAGCACACACCTTCCCTCACTTAAATTCCCATTTCACTAAGGTTTTGGAATGTTTTAGTTACCAGGGCTTTCTTTCCACCTGAGAGGGAAACATGGATGGTTAAGTGCCACTGTCGGCATTTGGGTTCCTACTTGGCATACTGCCTGAGAAAGGCTATGGGTTTCTTCTTCAAGAACTGTTCCTAAATTCTTACTTTTTTTTTTTTTTTCTTTTATTCCTCCTCAGACATCCTCTTTCCCTTCCCAAGCGGCCAGTTTCCTTCATAGAGTGCCTTCCAATTCCCTTCCAAAGGTCTATCCGACCCTTTCATTGTCCTCTTGGATAGTCGAACACTGGGACTTCCTATCTCATTTCTTCTTCTAAGAGACACCACACATTTCTTTGCCCCCTAAATGCACGTTTCAACAAAATATGGAGCAGGCTACTCATCTGAGGAGACACGCAAGCACAGGAGAGCACTACAAATTATAGGGGTAAGTGAACAAAACTGCATAGGATTTCACAGGGGGGGGAAAAAAAAGAGAATAATATCTTTCCTTATGCTACAGGCATGCTCTGACATTGATATCTTTAACATTTTCATGCACACGGAGGACTATAAAAGCATTAATACACACAATGAAGATAACAGTTTACTGTAGTTCCAAAGCGTGGGTATAGCAACACAACAGTTAATAATACTTTACACATGTAAAAGCAGAAATACCGTAATCATCTGCTATTGAAACAAACAAGAAAACCCCATTTGCAACATGCACCTCTACTCCCAAATCATATTCAGAAAGAGTTAAAATATGAAATAAAATTATAAAGGCACCAATGATATTTTTATAACGGAGCTACCGCTAGTAAGCTGTATTTTAGAGAAACACTGCACATTTTGATGACTGTCAAAATTTACATAACTTACTCTACATGAATTAACTATGAGGTATAAAATGCAACTTTGGCTAAATAAACCCTCAGCAATTGTAAAGCAGTATTTCACGCGCTGCTAGAATAACACCAGACCGAAACATTAAAAAAAAAGATGAATATTGAGTGGAGTGGTCTCCCCAATATTTAGTTATTGAAATAAATTAAACAATCAGAGAAGATAATCTTTAGAAATACAGATCATAATTCTGGTTGCTATAGTACTTTTTATTTTTATTTTTAATGAGTGTTTGTCAATTTAGTGTCTACAATCAAAACTCTGACATATTAGGGTAATGAACTGGGTCCGGGAATTACCAGAAAACACATAAATACTAGAATTTCTTGAAAACATCAAGTGTTAAGAGAAACAAATTCCAGTCTTTAACATCTGTCCTACAGATTCTTACCATTTATCTGCTGATCAAAATTTCGAACGGTGCCAAAAAAAATCATGAAGTCAAAAGGACTTGGTGGGGGGATCTTTGTTTCTCTCTAAAAGCCTAAAAGTTATACTCAACTGCAGCACAAAGAGTAAAGAGGTTGTTATTCATATTAACTACATTTACATTCCTATCGCAACATCCAGAGAGCTAATAGTGGGGTTATTAACATAACAAACGTAAATGTTCTATATAAATAATACTGTTTCAGGCCAGCAACCGCTCATCTGACAGCATTTAGGCACAGGCTCAACATCTGTTTATGAACACTTTGCCTAATGATATCATCAGATATCATTAAGTGCGGCAGAATACAGCACAGAGGCAGGTGCAGCTGCCTTCAGTACCCATCACAGAGGAAGAAAAGAGCTGCATTCCCGATCCGAAAACCCATCATTAGGACAATTTTCTTCGACAAACCAGCCCTGTGATTTCAATCTGTATATCACCTGTAATTGTAGTTTTTAGCAAGAAGCTGATTCTATACATTTAGCGACGAATCACGTTGATGGCCTGAATACTGGAAACACATTTGTGCTACCAGCTGCGGCAGCTTTTTTTAGAGCCTGTGTTAACAAAATACTGCTAACAAGGCAATGCTTGGAGTGCAGCTTTGTTTCTCTTTCTTGTTCATAGTGTTTAGATGTGCATAATTATGGAGATTAGCAATTGATTGCTTCTCAATAATAATTGATTATTGGTCACTGAACCTTCCCCAAAGCACTTCACTGAAGGTGAGGACAGGTGATAAGTTCATTCTTAGCAGATCGAGGAAACAGAAAGGAAAGGTCCAAAAGAACCTTCGATTTGTACATCAGTTTCCATGATAAACAGACCAAAGGGATAATAGAATATCCCAAAGCCTCGTTTGCCCGGAGGCGAATTGTAGAGATCATAGCAAGCCTGCAGAATTCTCCCTGTGGACTATGTAAGAAACATACATCATTTTTATATATGTCAGTTGTTCTTTGATTTGAAAATATTTCTACCCATTTAATTTATCTTTTTCAGTCAGTTTTCTTAAATTGTACAATTTAAGGGTTATATCAAAGAATGAATACCGTTTCTGAATACCCCCAAAATGAAACAAACTGACAAAATAATGCAAGTCTCTTTAGTAGAAATGTACAAATATTGAAGCATCTATTGTCACTGACTTCAAAATCACTATACCCTTTTGATCTGCTTTATATCCATCAAAATTTTGGTCTGTAGTGACTGCCTTGATGCAACGTAACATAATGTTGGGAATATAACACCATGCCACAGCTAAAATTTAAAGGCGAATGCTCTTATTTTTGGCTTAATCACCCACTGTCAATTTGGACAGCAAATATCCAATTTAAATTTATTGGAGTGCATGGAAGCCACTCAGACAATAAAGTATCCGTAGCGTTCGTAAAATGGTAAACATCATTTCTTGTTGGCTATTCCAAAGTGTTTTGAACAGTTGAGACCAGTTTTTCTAACCCTTTTGTGTTTACAGAAAAATGTAATTGTAAGCCTGACATATCATGCCATCCATCTTTAGATAACCTTTTTTTTTTTTTTTTTTAATGCAGAATTTTACAAGGACGTGCCTTCTCTATGGCAGTGAACTTTACAACCTGATTCATGAAAAATGCAGCTTGTTTAAAGTTAGCCTGCTCCATTTCTAGAAGATTTTTGTGCTATAAATGGGAAACAGATTGCACAATTATGATTCAAAAGGAAAATGCCCAAGACAGAGGGCTGATGTTTAAGCAAGAGGAAACGCCGTGACCAGAGCCGGCGCTCGCTTTCTGCTCAGAGAAGTGTCTCACATAACGAACGCGCTCACTTTTGAGAGGGTCTCGTTCAGCCTTTGTGTTGCCTTCCTCAAAAGCAGCACAATGGCAGCAAATACTCAAATTACACATCACATGCGTGATCCAATCCAGCCCCAAGATATGAAGGGCTGTTCCTTGCTTACAACCCAACCACTTTTTACCAGCTCCTCCATGTGGACCTGAAAGAATAGAGAAGGTGCTCGGGCTGAAGTATTTTAAACAGCAGCGGGTATTTTTTGAATCTAGGAGTAACACTATCAAAGACAAAAATCTTCGAATCGTGGATGTAACATATATGCACACTCGCTTTACAGAAGGGGCTTTCTTTTTAAAGCCGCTTTAATCCAACCTCTGTTTGTGCACACAATTAGATGAGGAGATAATTTCCAAGCACAATGACTTGCAGGTGCAAATAGCGATATAGATAACAAACTATCTGATCTGCGGGCACAGATAGATAGTTAGACATCTAGAATCCTTATGTGCAGCCATAAATAATTGCATCCTCAATTATTTATACAAATAAAGAGAGAAGGCCAGCCTAGGGGGGAGGATGGGGGGAGAGAAGGAAATAAAGAAGAAGCAAAGCACAACGGTACTTGATGCAGAACAGGTTATTTTTGGTCCTAAGTCCCAAAATTTTCAAAATACAGAGGCAACATTAGGATTTCACGTTACTGCCCGTCTTATGTCAAATACAAATTGACAATCTTTTATATCATATTAAACATGAGGTCTTTTCAAATTTGAGGTTGCTGTTGGATTTGCACCACAGCAGATGAACTGATATAGTTGCCTTTGTGCAAAATGAAGGTATGAACCAGGAATGTAAACAGTGAACTGCTTCAGTGCATTTGATGGCTGTTTGAAAACAGTCCCTGCTACATTTTGCATTAGTTTTTAATGTGTCTGTTAAACAAGTGCATGGATGCAACTATAGAGATGCCTGACACTTTTCTCCTCAAAAATATCCTCAAAACAACTCATTTAGAATAGACAAAGGCTAAACAGATTTTTATAAAAATGGGAAGAAACCTCACCACGGACTACTCGGGCATACATGCGCAAGTAATATTAACTATTGCATAAATTATGCTATCGTACATGTTATAGACATATATGCAAACTATTATAAACATTATGAAGTTTGGAAAGCAAATTAATTTAAAGTTTGCATAATGACTGTGATCATTATCCATTCCCCACAAGCATATAGGTATATATATTCCAGTGATCTTTCGTCACATGACCACATATGCACATTTTCCATAGGCTCCTGCCTCATCCAGAGCCCAGAATGATCGGTTTGATGCAAAAATACCCAGTGTTGCATTTTAGCCCTACTACTCTCTCCTTAATTATACCACAGTGTTCAGGTTCTACTCTGTATTACAAAGCTATTTGTATATTTTTCTGCAGCATTCGTGGAATAGAACTTGAGAGTTCTCATTCTTAATTCATTTTACAAGACCCATTGGACATAAGAAGGTGTCCTCTCAGCTGAAATCTCCACAATGGGAAATTTCAAGAACAAAGAGATTAGGTCAGAAGTATCTACCAATTTGGTGCATCTCCTACAAGGAAATTAGAAGCTCTTTTTTTTGGGGGGGGGCTAGTGTTGGATGGTAGTTTATTGGGTCAAACGCAGACCCCCACTGATTTCAGTTAAAGGGGTGAGCAGCCAGAAGTTGTGTAGTGGCTTCCTGGGCTCTCAGGTGAGGCATCCAGCAACTGAAGAGCACATCAGCAGGGATGAACCATAAAGACAAAAGCAGAAATTGGGGACGGGAAGAGTTGATGTGAGCCCTGTGAGAGAAGCTTGGCTTCTCTCTGCTTTCCATATTTCAACTCATTTTTTTATGCAGTTCCCTTACTAATTCCTTGTATACTTTCAGAATATACAAGAAACAGTCAAATCCCTGATTTACCCCAAAGACTATTTTCTGTGCAGTGAAAGATCTAAGCATTCTCTGAAAAAGGCAGAGCGTGATCTCATCGCTGAAAGCTCTATCATGATACACATATGTGCATCCAGTGCTCATTTAAATTCATGTAGTTCTGATCTTTCCTAACTTCTGAGTGCCTTATTCAAACCACAATGACATTTTAAAATACTGGGGGTTTTGTCTTATTTTCCACTGCTTTTATTATAGTAAAAACGCCAAACCCAGAGGTGCTATATCGACACAGATATCAACCACACAGATTTCTCCTGCTCTCACAGTCTCTTTCCACATCCAGAAGAGCCAAGGCCAGTTGTCCCCTCACCCTTCCCAAGTTCTCCACTTGTGTATTCAGACAGCCATTCCCAGCTCTTCCCTCTTAACTTGCCTCTACGCATATGTCAAATCTCAGTCCTGGCAGTAATACTTAGGTTGGGGGTGGGGGGGGAGAAATCATCCATATTAAGCATTAAAAACAATGTCTTACTGGTGAGGAATTAGAGTATATAACTGTATGAACCTCTTCCATGGGTTACTGTGCAGTATGGGCTGAGAGGCTGTATGAAAGCACTCTTCTTGCTCCCCCTTCTTTCCTGTTCAGCCATCCCTCCCTTGATCCTTTCTCTTCTCCCTTATCTTCTACATCCCTTCTCTTTTCTTTCTGTTAATAAGCTTCCCTGTGTCCTTTCCCTAAACTTTACATTTATCCCCAGAATAAAGGGTTTGAAAAACAAAACAACAAAAGTACACAGCTAAGAAGACTGATGTCTTTAATTGTACAAGTTTCTCCTTTGTCTTCCTTTACATATATAGCTCTCTTCAGATGGCAATTACTCAGGGCAAAGAAAGTCCCTGGGCTCTAGATGTGTATCTTGGAAGTGCCTGGCATATTTTATCTGTTACTATTGGATAAAACCCACATAGTAATAATAGTCATTTTGTTTGGTTTCATTTCCTATGTTATGCATGCAACTATTCCTTGTGTGAATGCGTTGCTATGACAAAAGGCTTTCCCCTATGCAACAAAATTTGGCTTTGATAGCTCCTGCAGTGGTTGGAGAGGACCATCAATTGATCAGGTTACCGTTTTTAATTGATAGCTCATTGTGCATTATTCTGAGGCAGTCCACTTAGAAACATTACTTACCATTTACAACATTTGCCACCTGCTCCTCTTGCTTTACAATATTGATGGATCATAGCAAAGAATGTGCGCTATGGACATTTTCTGGGTTATTAGCAAATTTTAGTCTTATATTTTGTTTTAAGAATGGGTTGGAAAAATATAGCCCAATTGCTAGACATTCCTTTGTTTAACCTCTTTCCACACAAAATCAAAAGTTTTATTTCTTTGTCTTCTAGGAGAAGGCTGGCCTCAGAGGCAAAATATAGTGTAATATGTCAAAAACACTCAAGCACAATATCTGATTTGTATGTAGTTCTTAAATGTTATATTGTTTAAAAGAAAAAAAAAAGTTACTCGAAAACCTATTACAGCCTAACACAATAGTACAGCCTTAAGGAGGGTCTGATAATAACAATTGTAAACAGTGAATCTTCACTCAGGGTAGCATCCATGGCTCCAATTCAGAGGAACTGCAACCTAGAACTATATTTTTGGATTTTCTTTTGCTATGAAGAGGATAAACTGCTTTTATTTTTCCAGACAAGCATTTGTGCTCGTGGTAAGAGTTTAGAAAAGATGAAACCAACATCAACGCGTAGAGCGACGTCTGCCCAAATACACAAAGCTAAGAAAGCAGTCTCAAAAAATGCCACCAATTTACCCCACCCAGTGCTCAAGGATAAGCAATTTAGACACTTATTAAGAATAATTTAATTGCAACCTTATTATTCGTTCCCTGCTATCAGAGTAATTTCAAAAGGAGAAGAAGAATTTCAGATCTGTAGAACTCCTAGGTCGGTTACACTATTCTTAGCAGATCAAGGATGATTTCTGGAAGAAATCAGGTCTTCCTTCTGTTACAACCTAATGCAGTCCTGCACTCTACCAAAAGATCCAGTTTCTCTCTCTGTCTTTGCATCTCAGACAGATCACTAGAATCACGCCTGCTCTGGCCGTGCCACCAGACTGCTCTCTCCGGCTCTAGTGATGACTCTTCTTTCTTTTCTGAGCTTACCTATTAACGGAGGCAGCGTGATGCCGGACACAGGTCATTAGATCTGTTTACATTTCCAAGCTTTGCTCCTGCCCACAAATACTGAAATTTCCTTTTCTCAAAGGACAGGATTCTGGTGTTATGATGTAAACCTGGTGCTGTTAGAACTTCTGGACATGCCAGCGGTGGCTCAGCTGAGCTCCAGGGATAGGAGTGGAGATGGGGCCAGGGCGGGGGGGGGTCTGTCAGGGAGCACTCACCCACCAAAATTGCATCTCTGATCTGCTGCAAGGAAAATCTCATTTTGGTTCTCCAAATATCAAGCCTTGCCTTCTGGAAAGCAAGTAATATCATTTCCTCCATTCATCTTAATTTTGGTCCTGATGTTGTTAGAGACAACTTGAAATGGAAATAGAGATGGGACAAAAGAAGATCTTAAACTTGAGTATCTCGAACTTCAAGTGGTTTTAAAGCCATAGTTGAGTCAAATATGGATTTCCATAGAAGCTGTTCATTATTTATCCACAATAGGGGGGTGTCATCATGCTTAGGAGTCCCACAGTAGCAGATCTGACAAGACACACCATGGTTCTCCAGAACAGGAATCCATTTGCAGGGTTTTATAGGAAGTCTAACTTCTAAATCACCAACATTTTTCGATTTTATGCTTCCTTAGTTGGACGTGGAGAAAACAAAACTAATACAGTTGGATTAAAATGGTGGACAGTGGCGTTAATTAGAATTTGAACATTAGCATCATATTTTTCTCATTACTTTTTCAAGTAATATTTCTTACAAGCAGCAATACATTGTCAATACAAATTCTCAATAGGAATGTGGCTTAATACCATGCAATTGGCTTTTTATCAAATTCCGCTGGAGCAACTTCTCTGCCATCTGAGCAGGTTTTTTGCTAAATGCCACCAAAGTGGCGTCACTTCAAAACAACACTAGAGAAGGTTTTGTTTGGTTTTGTGCTTTGTTTTTAGCACGCAAGTGACTTCAGCAGAAAGCACCGCTGCCTGGAAATACTAATAACGAGATGTAGTACCCAGGAATTGCCATGGTCAGGTAGTGAGAGGTTCATGAAAAATACATATATATTTTATATATATAAATGTCATGTATTGGAGACCAACATCCATGTAATATTGTGAAGTACTCAACAACAACAAACTACCATATGTCATGCAACCCTGCCTACACTGTTTGGAAACCAGTTAATACTTTTTCGTTTACTGCTTTATCCATGAAGGGAGGCAGAGAAGGCTGTAACGATCAAGTCCTTTTTCCTGTTCTTTGAGAAACTTTAAGTTGCTTTAAGTAAACACAGTGATATTTATTCATGAGTACATGTGAAAACAACCTACAGACTTCAACTGCTGGTCAAACATGAAGGGCCCTCAAATACAGTTGCACCCCTCTTTTCCTTTGTATATATTGGTGCACACTCTGTTTGAGATAACTGTACTGAATCACATATAAATTACATTTCCTATCATTTAACCATAAAATATAAAATATTTGAGAAATCCATAAAGTTAAAAGACGTTGTGATACCCATGCCATTCAAAATTATGCACTTGGGAGGAACCTGCTCTCTGAAGAACAGATTAAAGGTGGCATTATCATCTTTTATTGAGAATTTCTCACACTTTATCAATTCAACACTAATTTTTAGCAGCATAGTAAATATGCTCTGTTTCTTTCATTTAGTAATAAAGCTGGATCTACAGAAGACAATAAAAAAACCTTGAAACCAAGAGAAAATATTTTAAAAATGAAGGCTAAAAAAATTTATTGCCAAAAAGAAAGAAGTATTAATACATGTAATTTTGATTTATATTGATCATGTCCCAAAACAACCTTAATTTAATAGATAAATCATAGCAATGATTTTGTAAATTTATAAAGAGATACTAAGGCTTTTGCAAAATTTGATGGGAAGATATGTTATCTATTGTTTCCACTTCTAATATACATGTGTAAAGCATTTACTAGTGTACTGCTTTATAAACAGCACAAGATGGAAGTATCTGAACACTTAGGTTGTCACCTTAAAACAAACTGTCACACATTTTTCTTCACACATTTGAAACCCAACTTATCAACCTTAACAAGTGTTGTTATCAAAAGAATTTTGGTGCCTTTGTTCTTTCCCTTTTGCAAGTAAATTACACTTTTAGGATTTATTAAGACAAGAAACAATTTTTGAATAGCAGGTCAAAACTCTCTATGGAAAAATTCTCATTACTTTCTAGCCTGAAGCAGTATTTACCACTCCAACTTATCCATCTTTTTCCTGTTTTTTATATATCTATATTTCCAGAATCTTGTTTCTGTGCCTAATGCTATAACATTGCAGCAGTTTGTTCAAAGCAACACTCTTATTTTTGCTCTTAGCCGGTGCTATACAAACCCTGATCAATTATTGAAGTGTAAGCCCTGAAGTAACACAGCCATTACTGCAGCAGGCAGATAAAAATGGAACACTTTTAGCTACAGTATATTTACTTTAGAGTTTCAGCAAACAAACCAACAAGTTAAACTACCTTGTCTTTCACTTTGTTTGATGTACTAATATTTCCTGCATGTTCAAAAGTCTTTCTTTTTAAACAAAGTTACTGAAATGTTATGGCTGCTTCTTTGTGAGAATACCTAAGCTTAAATATTTGCATGAAACAGCCTTGAGATATAGAAAAGGCAGCATTAAAGTCGCACAAATCTAATACAGAAGCTGCTATCTGTAGTGCCATAAGAGCCACAGTTTTTTATGAGCTGTTTGGTATTTTAAGTTCGCCAAACGGCAGAGCCTGCCTGTTGTAACGACATTAAAAATGATGCTGGGAGGTATCTTAAACAACAAACAACATCACTGAGAAAAGTATTCGTTAAAGAAAAGAAAAAAATCAAATTAGAGGTGTTGGAAATTTCTCATGGAAATCAACTGCTAATCACTTGTGGACTTTTCTCCTTCTGCAGCTCACTCCTTTACTCACAAAGGAGTGCCCAAGATGTAATTTTTTGTTAAAATGCTTTCTTATTTAATTATACAGAGTCTATTTGATAGCGACGCCAGTTCAAGACTACAACTATTCATCTTCTCATGGTGCTGCATGTACATCTGCACACAAGATATAATGTTTTTCAGTTTAAATGTCTGTTCTGGGTTTTAAGGACTAAATGATAGTGAAGATGACTGGAAACATTCCAGATTTTCCTATATAAACTGCTTAGCAAAACCAAAAATTAGTACTTATGCTACAGAACTAATAATGTTTGACATTTGCATTTTATCACTTACGATACGATGAGCGGGAAGAACTTGTCCCAGGAAGTTTGAGGGAAACTATAAAAACTCAGTTTTAGAAACGGGTGTTTAAAAAAAGATTGTATAGTTTTGCTCAGTTCTCAGCTGTACTTTTTTCTCGTCCCCAGAGGAGAGCAGGCTGCGTGGCTTGCAAACACCATACGTGAACAGCTTAGGAAAAATGATCTCATGAATACAGAAGTAAGTCATCACATCCCACTTGAAGGCATTTGATAACTAGATGTAGTAGCCGTAAGTAAAAAAAAAGCTGTATGTACTTAGGTGTTTTCACAGGTTTCGAAAAAAAAAAAACAACCAAAAATAGTAATATGAAAAAGTGTTCTTGAGGGTTTTTTTTTGTTTTGTTTTCTTTACAGGAAAGAGTGTATAACATTTGCATTTGTGAGAATATTCACAAATATTTTCACTGATCTTGGCAATACTACTTGTTCACACACGTAGTGTGTATAGAGCCACATAAGCAGAGATCCCATAATATCCTCAAATATCTGAACTTTCCAAAATTTATTCTACCTTTGAAAATATGACAAAGGAGGAACCATTCCTTCTCAGCCACAAAGCAAGGAAAGCAGCTAGTGCTATCTGCAAATTGTAAAAACCTGGTGCTGCTCTGATCCTATTAGAGGCACTCCAGCTGATAGGATGCAGCCAGGTAGGAGCTCTGTCCTTACCCAGACACGCACACATCAGCTCTGCTCTTTCCACGCCACTTTTTGCTCATTTCTGGACATGGGATGAACCCAAACCCTTCAAATGTGGGACAGGCAACACAAGTACGTGTACACACGGGCATGCGTTCATACAGATGATGTAGAAAGTACAATTTCTAGATAAAAATAACCGCAGACTTTTTTTTAAGCGGCATCCATGGGCAATTACTAACCATGTCAAACTGTCTCTTTTCACCCTTCGTTTCAATGCATCTTATTTTAAAAAATGGAAATCACAATGAACGTAAACAACTTCTTTATCTTCCATTTTATTTTTATAACCAGTGCATCTGAGCCTGGTAACATATTCAAGGTATGCCTCAAATACTTGGAAGCAAAAACCTTCTCATTTGAACATTCGATTCACTGAAAGTGAGGTAGCCAATTTGTTGTTGCAAGCGTCTGTGCTATTATTTTTAGAGCTTTCTGGCAGACAGCTTATGAAAGGTGGTTTGTATAAAGCAGCAACATAATTTGAAAAAGTGCAAAAAAGGGAATCTATAGTGATGCATGTCTTTGTGAAACTGCTCTTTATTTAAATGTTGCACTGGATAGTAGAAACAGGCTGACTGGATTTATGAGGTGTGAAGCTATGTCTCATAATGATTAACATTAGAATCACAATTTAGACCTGAGGTCAGACTCCAGATACTACATTAACCTGCTTATTTTTTAGAAAATCTGGAGCTCTCATTATTATTATAGCCTTTATTAAAACAAAGATGCTGTTGAGTTCACTGCTCGTTTCAAACGAGTCAGGAAAGTAGGACCTAGTCTTCAAAACTTTACTTCTTTTTATTACTACGCTCATCCACGCTTACCTTTTCTCCAAGGAACTCTGTATGTTTATGTGGGGAGGCACAAAAAATGCCCACTTTTCACAAAACTTATCTAAAATAATCCAAAACACGGGTGGCCTCTCTTGCAGTCACCAATTTCAGATAGATTTGAAATGAAATAGCTACTGTGCAACTTAAATCAGATAAACAGCCCTCTAAACCCTGAATGTTCTGTTATTCTGGGTAATTATCCTCAACACAAGAAAATTTGTGCCTATGTCCTGTCTTTTATAACTGTGTTCCCTACAAGCAGTGGGCAAGAACCACTAGAAGGAGGGCTGCCTTGGGAAGAGGGTCGCAATGTCACACCTGAAGAACAAAAGATCCACGAGCACAGGGTTCAGATGGCTTGGGAGAGATTGGGGAGGGAATGGAAATGAATGGATGCTCTGTTTTGACATTTATCCCACAGTTCACATGCCATCAGCAAGAATTTCTGGTCGGTCGGTCACTCCTAGAAGCCCTTCTCCAGGCAATTTGAGGAGTCACAAGAAACCTTTGAGTCTACCATGAGTACATAGACTGGTTATTCTGAGTGGACAACAAACGCTTTTTTGCATTTTCCAGGAGTACAAGGTCTATTGCACACGTGTACTACAATCCTTCTCCACACACGTGGTAAATCCGGCGATCCCTGGAGCTACCAGACTTACTTGCTTAGGACAAGCACGACCCACACTGACCTGCAGGACACCAGCTATTTCACACCCTCAGAAAACACTGCTGTGCCGCTCCTCCATGCGCCCAGAAAGACTTTTCAAGCTTAGCTGCAAATGGAAACTTCCCTCCCAGCCCCTCCAGGATACAACAAAGGGAAAAGGAAAGTTAAAACAGACAACGTGAGACTAACTCCATGAGTACATGGGAAACAGTTATTAAAACAACCAACCCAACTACTCCCTCAAGAACCAACAAAAATATAGTAGCAAGCTCGAACTACAGTCCTGCCATTTCCTCTGTTCCACCTCTATTCCTGTTACTTTGATTCATACTTCTTTCCCCTAGACAAAAAGAGACTGAATCAAATAATTTATATCCATCTTTCCATTTAGATTCAATTTACATAGTTTTACTTATGACTGTGGTTATTAAGTTGTCTATTTGAAGACGAAAAGTAGCTGAACAGGTGAATCACAACCCAGATCCACGTTTCCACAGGTTAGCCTAAGCAAGTCACAGGCAAATAGTTGAATCCGAAATCTATGACTACATAAAATATTTGTGAGACAGTGAAATCACTGCGGGACAATACTACAAACTTACCGACATCTCTTTTAAAGAAGAAGCCACTATAGAGACGTTAGCAAATCATCCCAAAATTTGAATGTCAAATTTACAATTCTAATGATGTCCCATGTAACAGCATCACTTAATGAAAGGACGCATGTCTCCAGGAGGTGACACTGAATGTTTTATTGATGACTGGACTGCGCAACACATAAAGATAGGGGACAGGACCAGGGCAACTGTAATACTGCAGGAAGTAAATTCAAAGGAATTTTTCAGGGAAAAAAAAGCGTGAACACCTATTACTACCTATGAATGCAAAGAATCTGTAAAGACAGATAAAATATCTCCATTTTAACAAGTTGTCCATTCAAATGAAAATTGACAATTTACTTCTTCATTGACAGAAGCTCCAAAGCGTATAACATGTAAAAAATCCAATTCAGAAACATTTATAAAACCTCTAGATTGCATACTAAGTATTCGCTTGATCTTATGACACTTGACCTACTGTGGGTACAATGGAGAATAACTCTAATTTTGAATATTCATTATATCTTTTAAAAAAAAAAAAAAAACACAACATTTTAATGTCACACAGCAACAAAAGCTATTCACGGGCCAAAGCCTAGTCACTTAGGCTTACCCTAGACTGATGATTATACATCAAAATGTCAGAAGATATGTATTTACCAAGTTTGATGAAGAAAATCTGACAAATACTATTTAAGATAAGTGGCATTTTCTCCTAATTGTTTTCAGATGAATGAATGAGAACCTAATGCCCTGCTACTTTGGTGGAGCACTAAATGGCTTCAAAAACTCATGTTTATACAATGTATTGGTACACGCTCTAAAAGGAAAATTGAAACAGTCGTGCCCATTTATAATTGTATCTTAGGTATACGTACTTGGAATTACAAAAGAAAATGGGGAAAAAAATCCCTAGATTAACCAATCATTATTTACGTTTGTTTGTTGTCTTTTCTCAGTTTGATATGTCGTCTCAATCACCCTCGTTTTCTTGGCACTGTTGTGGTTTTGAAAACTGTAAATGTTTCGGCTCGCATCAGATTTACTCAAATGAATCATTTACTATAGGTGGATCACATAGTAAAGACAAACTCTTTTAACAGCCTTCCAGGGCACAGTGATATATACAGATATGCTACAAAAAAAGCAACCAAATATCGGAAGTTGCTGTGTGTAAGGGAACTTGCCCACACATATTTAAACTCAAGTCCCTGTGTGCTTTCCTTACCGTTAACGGTTTGCCATGAAAAGAGTAGAGCTTGCCATTAGTGTAACGATGCAGGAAAAGAGATCGCTATAGTAAGAGGCCTTATGCTGAAATTTTGGGTTTTCCATAGTGTCTGAAAGAGGGGTTTCTCTGAAAGAGGGACTTTTTTTACTGTGCCCAAGCATACCATCCTCTTTGTGACCCTAGTTATATACATAGATATAGGTATATACATATATACCCATATATACAGCAATATATGAGCAAGCTTGGATACTTGAGGAGATCCAGTTGTAGCACCAAGGAATTGCTGCTGCCTCCAGAAAGTCAGCTAAAGCACTTAAAACTAGCTTAATTTCTCCACATTATAATCAGCTCCCTGATTAGTCTTGGGAGAAAATAATTTGTGGTGACCACGTAACCACTCTCCGCGTTCCCTAAATAACAGCTCAACCGCGTGGTTCATGGCATCGTGGCGATAACGCATCCCCCTGCTCACTCCATACCGCAACTGTTGATTATAACTCAATTTCAGACATTCTGGTTCATGGGTTTAAAGCTGAAAAATATGGATTCAACAAAAAGCTTAACTAAAATCCAGAACAGATTCTTTAATGGGCCTGAGAATTTTCAATTAGCTTTGAACAAATTAGTCATTCGATTTTGTACAGCTCTGGATAACGCTTCCTGGAATAGTCAGAATAAGAAGCAGAGAAGGCAACGTATTACAAGATGGACTTCTATGCAGTAGTATGACTTGAGAAGAAAGTACCAGAGGTCATAACAGACATTTTCTTATGAGTTGTCCAGCTGAATCTTTCATGCCAAAGAAGATTAGGTGAATCTCGGTGTTTTATTCCTCTGAGTCAGGGGTCTACTCCAGAGATCCGCACTTGGTACTTTCAGATTTTGGCCCTAGGACAGAACTCATTTGTTCAGTGAACTGGAAGACAAAATAGCATAGGACTGCATGAGGTACAACGGGATGCTGAAAGATCAGAACTAAATAGTATCAGCAAAGATATATAAGGATGCTTGCCTTCCACTGAACCTCTTAATTGCAAATATTCTCAGTCCATTATAATAATTAAGGAGTATTAAAGTTCTCTCTCCTAGGAAACTGGAAAGCCTTTATTACGTATTTCACCATGAAAATTGCCATTCACCACATCACCTGCCTCAGAGCAAGGGAGAATGAGGGCAGAGAGGAGCGTATAGCTACCTAACGCACAAAGTAATGTCAACGGGTGAATGAGTGTCAATGCTGTGGCAAACCCTCCTTTACGACTAGATGTGCACGACAGTGAGAAATTAGAGATGCTCCATCCCTTACTATGAAAAAGAATAAAGAACAAGAAATCGTCCCTGGATTTCTATCATCCATTTATTCTCCATCTTCCACCTACAAAGGTCCACCAGGAGCCCAGAGGACAGTCTCGCTGCGATGCGTTACAAGCACGGATGGCACTCAGTCTAGCGGCACTGCAGAAAATGTGGCCAGAACTAAACCCTACCAAATGCAATAGAAAAGTCCCATTCATTTAAATGAGACTTGGATCAGTCTCTTGGCAACTGGTGTGTCAGACACTCTGCCGAAAACCCACTGGCAAAGTCAAGCAGGATGGCTGAGGTTCACAGCCACACTTCTCGCAGGTAGCTCTGAAGGACGTCGGCTTCTGACCACGCCACTTCTCACGGCACTGGAGGTGACCTGAGTATCAGACGTGACCCTTTGCTGCCTCGGAGGTTGTAATGTGAACCCCATCACAGTTGCAACATCGCAACTTTCCTTTTGAGACAAAGTAAATCCATGCATAGGGGATGGCCCTTCTGTTTCCTTCATTCACTGTTAGGAGATGGTATACAACCACCTTTCTTTGACATGGAAGGTCAAATGCCTACCTCTGGTTTGCTCCCAGTAATGAAGGATCTGCTCTGTTGAAAGTAGTAATGCAAAATCACTTAATTAATAGCTGGACCGAGTATAATCTGTGGAAAGTATTTCTGACAGATGGTTTTCATTCTCTTTGCAAAGCCCAATGCTTTCAGCTGTCTTTTACAGTTCATACCTTACCAGGCACAAAATCATTGAGATTTTGTCCAATTAGTCCTTGTTGGCTCTTATAAAATATTTGGTATGACTCTAGACCATATAGATGTATCTCCCACACATGCAAATGATTCATAGGCTTTGACAAAAACGTCCTCTATAAATGCAAACATTTGTGTTCTATCACTGTATTTTGTTTCTACACAATGAAAGGAAAATTTAAAATATAGCCGAGAATGCCATCAGAATGTGCTCAGTTGTGTGATCATTTGGCAAAATGGACAAATGTCTCCTAAAGAGTATGTTGAGGTTCCCCAAACAAATTTTACTGGTAACATAAGGCAGGTTGGAGTAAATTCCAGCCATGAAACTCTAGTTCATTAATTTTCTACACCAACTGTCTCTTGCTAATTCCACTCACATAATAAACAGCCTAATAAAAATATACTTTCCTTCTCGGTCTACATCTGAGAATATTTATAGATGCTGTGTAATATTGACAGGGACTCGGTCGGTTTTTGTGTTTTAACACAAATTTGAAAGAAGGGTTATACTTGTATCAAAATACAGGAGCGACACTGTGCTTTGTGATTCTAAGGTGATGTAATTTGTCTACTGCTGTTTCTGCCAACTGGTGACCAGACACTAGAGCTGACTTAACCAGTAAGCAGAGTCTACCATCTGGTGGCTGGAGTTGCTGAATGTACATCCTACGCATTCCTGCATCTAGATTCAAATGGGACCCTTGTCGCTGGTAGACAGCAGTTTTCTCCGATGACTGGAGCAATGAGGCACCTTCCGTTTGATCATCTTGTCTCCCTTGAAGATTTTTTTTTTTTTAACGTGATTTACATCTACCTCCGTAGCAGCTTTTCCAAAAACCTGGATGAGCTTCTTGGTCCTTATTTGGCCACTCTTTTCCATGGACTCAGATTAATAGCCTTGTGCATAAAAATAGCTCTGTTGTATTATTTGGTGTTAATTGATCAACAAATTAAATTTTATGAAATCTTAATATCAGCCAAATCTGACAAATTTCAGGCTCTTTTCCTTGCTGTTCATTATCTCTGCTATACAAAGACTGATTCCCAGAATCTAATACATCACGATAGGAACTGCCGCTGGAATCAGTGAATAATTTTGAATGAAGCACCATTCATGTTGTACGGTAAATAAAGCAATATTATCTTTTAAACCAATGACCAGAGGTATTTGTGTATATCATTGAGGTACTGAGGGACAATCAAATTAAAAATCAATAAAACAAACTTGTTCTTAGTGATTAATCAATGCATACTTGTATTTCACATTCATCGAATCATACAATGATTGGCAGGGAGTGTACGATGTGAGGCGGCGTAAGAACTAAGATTTCATTTATCTTTTCAGATATGCTTTAAGAACAACAGAAAGCCGAAACTATCTTCACATTAAGGTAGAGGACTGAAATGTCTGCAAATAATTTAAACCATATTAGCGTATGATAATGTTGACAGTAACAAGATAGGAATGACTGAAACAATCTAAACACTGAAGCAGTAAAGTGGCTTTTAAGTACCTAAACAAAAGATCACTGCCAACCAAAAGACATCCAAAAAGCAGAAAAATGTGTGATGTTAAAGAAAGATATAAAGGATGACTTCATCACAAGTTTCTATTGTGCCTCTCAATGCACGGGCCAGCATTTTGCATATTCTCTTTTCTCTGCAATGACTGCACCCGATTAGTCTCTTCAACACACATTCTAACAATAGGAAATGCTATCCACAAAATGGGTTATTTCACACAATCAAAGAAAATCTTACTGAACTATCTTCTGAAAATGATGTACAAAAGGCTATTAAACAACATGCATCTGGCAAGTCAAATGGTTCAGATGGCATGCAAATAAATCCACATACTATTGCTGATTTCCAACTATTAAGACATCTGCTGAAAATCCTCCAGTTAATAGGAGCACAAAATAGCTTCTTCCAGACTTGACTATTTCCCTTATCTATCACGTAACCGTCGAAGGAGAGGGGATCAATCACTGTGTGTAACAACCAACTTGGTAGCTCTTTCTCAGCCACAGTGGGCAAAGGCATCGCTCATGTGGAGCTGCTCATAGGTACTTATTTTTCCCTGGTTCGTGTCCTGTCATTTTCCAGGGTCGGATAAGCAGGAACAGACAAAATGTGCTAATTGTGATTCTTGAGAAATCCATTGTAAACCGAAGAAGCAAATTCTCTTACATGGCTTTAACTAGATGGAGTTCTGCTTAGGTCAGGCACAAATAACCGAAAGGAAAAGACGGGAACATGCGAGTGCACAAGTGGAAGAGCAGAAATCCCTCGGCATCAATGCCAGATCCTACTGCCTTAAGATTCATATCATCATTCCATGGTTAATGCCTTACTATGATATTTTGACAAGGAGAGGATCTAGACACCGAGGTGTAATGAAACTGATTAAAGCAATAACAAAGTCTTACAAAGCAGCATGCAGAAACTACAACTGAAAACTACTGTCATACACTAAGTAAGAGTCATTTAAGGACACAGACATTAGCAACGAAATACTGTTCATGCAAATACAGTCAAAAAACAAAAAGCTCCCCCCAGCGCAGGTGCCAGCCCTGACTCTACCCATCTTCTGCCGACCCGAAGTGTAGTTTTGGTGGTAGGAAGGACTATGTTCTGCTTCACTTAAAAATTAGGGGGGTATCTTAGTTCACAGAGGGATACAGTATTCAGAATAATTTTTGTGCTACAGAAAGCAGAAACAGAACTGCATGATAGATATTCTACCTCCTCTATCTGACAAGCTGTGGAAGATTACTACAAATGGATAATTTAACTTTTTTTTTTTTTAAAGCCATACAATCAGTTCACAGCACTGAGTCTGAGAGTTTAGAGTCTGCATATTTATAGGGGTTGTTGCACTCTTATAGCTATCACTAAAGGGACTTTTAGACACTATATGGCATTTGTACTGAGAGCTGCACCTGTAAAACTATTTAAGTATACAATTGCTATCTCTAATTAGAGGAGTTACATGATTACAGAATCTGCGCTCACACCAGGTATCAGGTATCAGGCAGCTTCATTTTAATCAATTTTCTGAAGAACAAGAACTAATGCAGAGAGAGTAAATGAACTTAATTTGACTCAGCAGACAGAGGCATCATGGAGCACTTACATTGCCTTTATCATGAGTACTTGCATAATCTCGTTGGAATAACCAGTAAATCTGTACAGCGTTTCTCCAGGATTGTTTAACATTCCTTGCCTTACCAACCACCACATATATTTATGTTCTTGGTGAAAGCTATAAAGCAGGTGTGAGCTCAAACAGGGGGAAAAAAAAAATGGGATAGATTCTACTTATTTTCCTCAGGGAACAGGAAAGGTAAAGACAGCTCTGGTCAGTGGCAAAATACGGTGCCACTGTGGAGTCTCCAGGTGCTCAGGAATGTCAATGAGTAGCCCATATATTTGAGTCCACCAGGTTCACTAGAAACTCTCGCTGCCTCAAACCCCTGAAGACAGCACACCTAAGCAAAGACGATGAATGATGATCAATTTTGAATTTTCCCCATGAACCGTATTATTTTCATAAGGCTTATCGCAATGATGATATTTTTAAGGCTGTGTGATTTGTATCACAGCTTGCAAGAGATTATCTGACAAGACGGTTGAACATTATAAAAAGAGGAGGAGGAGTAGATGTAAAGGTGGGGAAAAGACAGAAGACAAGAAAGGAAGAATCAGAAGCAGAGAGAACAAAGGAAAGATATTCACCGAGTCATCCCTATCTTACAGTTCAGCAATAAAACATCGTTACCACCAATAAGCTCCTGATAAAACAATTGGAGGTGAATTAAGGAAGGTTCAAAGCAAGATGAGCAAAGGACTTATGATTATTTTCGTGTTTTGAGACTTAAGGGTGATAAGAAATACAGAGCATAAAGAGTTCCTGGTAGTACCAGTGCTGCTTTGTAAGCTGTTGTAGTTTGTGGCGAGACACGCTTGTGTCCAGCCTCTCTCTACCCTTTCTCTCACACGTTGAACATTTTTTCCCCATCCTATTGCACTGAGCAACCTTGCTTATCTGCTCATTCCCACGCCAGATTTGGGGTTTTTACCATTACCATAAAGTTGTTACTGCTGCAGAGTCTGCTTGGCCTCCACGCTGGTGCACAGCTGGGACAGAGGATGAGGGCTGTATCATCTCTTTTATGTCAAGAGTGAAAGAGCAGAGGAGAAGAGCAGTGAGGTGGAATAGCTTCTCCTCCCTTCCCCCCTTTCATATCTGAACATGATGACTCATTATGACAGAAGTGTAATAAACTTCTAAAAAGGCAACCACAAAACATGTATTTTTTTTTTTTTTCTTACAGGCACAGATACATTAAAAAAAAAAGCTCACACGTTCGATGATATAGGATTGAATTATCCACTGCCAGCTTTTGGGGCAATATTTAAACATTACATCCCACAGTGAAGCTCAGTTCTAAACTGCTAGAGGTAAACAGCAAAACTCAAAGTGTAACAGCACTGTAACGTCTTTATGTTGCAGCAGGGCTATCATTTCAAAAAAAGACTTTTTTTTTCCTTTTTTTTCCCCTTACTCTGACTCTAAACCGCACCAACCCCAGTGAGCTGGAAATTACTCCAAGCTTTCTCCTTAGAAGAAACTCCTCGCCCTCTTCTCTTGGTTTTTTTGGTGAGCGGCACCGTGCTCCGCGCAGTCTGGTATCACTGGCTCGGCTCCGAGGACCGGGACTTACATGGGGAACTTCACCATCCCGGTGGGTACTGGCCGGAGGCACCAGCTCGCCCGTGTGCTGGGGGAGGGGCTGCCCCCCACGCAATCCCACCGCTCCCGGTTCTTCAGGCAAGGTTAAGTACATGTAAATTAAAACTGCAAGCTATTTTTGTATAAAGTTGGTATTACTAATTTGTTAACTATGACAATTTCACACAGAAACCCTTTTGTTGGAAACTGAGTTTCTCATGTAATAATTAGCTGTGGAATATTACCCCAAACAGGTGTCTGTAGCCTGTCAAAGTCAGAACAGGTGATTTAGAATTAGCGTATTAAAAGAACTGTGAATTAGCGAAGCAAAAACGTGTTAATTTCTTGTTCCATCTGTTAATATGAATTCACTGCCAAATATTTTACTTTGTAGAACTGTGCTGGGATTGGCAAGAACATACACTATAAAAAAAAAGTTTAAAGGCCTGAATGTTTAAAAATCATGACATACGTTACAGCAAAAATAACTTCTACATTTGAGCAAGGTTTTTTCTTTTGTATCTTTTAAAACTTCATCGTGAAGAATACCATGTAATCCATAAAATTAAGCTAAAAACTCTTTCAAATAAACTTCAGGGCTTACAAAACCAGGTCTGAACACAGTGTCGCAAGAAAATGCAGGGAAATATTATGAATTGGCTTAAATAAAAACTACAATCCGTGTCTTTATTCTGCTTTTAAAATTGCCACACAAAGTACTGAAATACTTGAGATGTTTGAGATGTGAATTTTTAAACATAAGACTGGTGTCAACCTGAAAAGCTCTGTCCTGTCTGTACAGTAGCACAGTTCCTATGGACAAACCATTCCTGAAGGTCTTTTGTGATAACGGGCACGTTATGAGCTTTTTCTGTAAGCAATGGCAAAAAAACCTAGAAACTACCTCTCTTACACGTCTGATTCTTCACAATAGTATTTATAGCTGTATGAATGACATGTCTTTTTATAATAGTCCCCACCTTCATGTTCCTTCATCTTCTAACTAGAAGCTGGCGTACTCCTGAACTAATGGAGAGTCTGGAATGTGACAGGATGGTCAGTATTACAAAACCACTGCACAAGAAGAGGGATTAAAGATTGATTTTAGAGAGTGTATAGTTGACATTTGCTATTAGCAAAAAACAATGTTTTTATGACACTACTGTCTTTCAAAAAAAAAAAAAAAGACTATTTTAAAGCATTTTAAATGTAATTATCCAGCAATGTCTTTTATATACATCCATCAACTATTAATCAACATCAGGTATAAATGTCCAACTCCTAATATCTGTGACGAATGACCGCATTATATTTTCTAGTGTGGGTCTTTCTCTACTTTTCTGAGATTGCAGAGAAATGCAGCAATTATGTGTTTGCCCCCCAGTGTGCTTTGCTGCTTCTCTCACCCTGTACCCTGCGCCCTTTGGAGCCTGGCCATCGTGCAGCAGAGCCCACTCCCTGCCAAGGACCTCTTCGGCGCGCGAAAGACAGAGCACCGAGTACGCGCATGACCACTAAGACGGCAAAGAGATTAGAGCATCATCAAAATACGAACTGCCTCAGTGGTTTCAACAGCTAATTTCTTCTGTCGGTCACCAGTTGCCCTACCCTGGAGAACATCACGCCCAAGTTTGCTCACAGGTACGAACAGCGAGGTTACAGCTCCACCCCATATTTATAGGATGTCCAACTGTTTGAATTTGGTAATTTGCCCTCAACACTTTTTTTCCCCAGAGTGTGAAAAGGTGCAGAAGCTCAGAGGAGGATCATGCGTGTGAAGCAGATGAAGGAGAAAGCCAAAGTTGCGGAAATGTATAGAAACCTCTCCATGACCAACGTCTTGGTGCAATTCTCACCAAAAATGCAGAATTAAAAAGCTAATCCTGAGAGCACTCGAATCTGGTGTCCCTAGTTTTTCCAAGGTGAGAGGCAGCCAGCAGTTTCAGACCTGGCCTTCAGAGACATAAATCAATTTACACTAAAATTTTCTTAGGAGGCAAATATTTAAGCATTTGCTTGCCCAGTTTATCCCCTCATCACACAACCCCGATACAACAAATAAAGAGATGTGTAGACGTTTCCTTCCAGCTCGCATGCTACCGCGATGCAGCAGGGCACCATCCTGGCCCCAGGCACGTTGTTCCTTTAGCATCTTTCCCGAAATTTTATCTTCTCGCACGAGGAAATCACCGAGAAACCCATATTGCCACTTGGATTACAGGAGAGTGAAAAGATGCGCACCCAATTACTGCAAGCATTTCAAGCAGAGCTCAGAGATATGTAGCAGGTTCTTAACTGCAAATGATATGATAGGTAGTTTCTCCTCCCTAGTTTTCTGCCACATCCAAGAGATTAATACTTACATGAATCATCTGTAATGACTAGCATAATTTAGGGAAGTGAATGAGATTTTCTGCATTATTTATATTATGAACTCACAAGAATATGAATGGTGGCGTATGTAAATTCAAACCGTGTTTACAGTAGCAAAGTGCAGAGAAAGACCGGCAAGGGTTAAGCTGATATTTCCAGAGTTGGAGCTCTTTGTATCAACACTCTATGGCTTATTGCTTTAGTGCTGAGTGATGTGAGTTACAGCCTATGAACTACATATGGGAAACTTTTATTGTTTTCCACATTTGAATGGAAAAATAATTATGTTGCTCACATCTTTCACATACTTAAAGTAAATGCATCAAATTCTTTCTCAGGGTGTGGGCCTGAATTCTTATATTTAAAAAAACGAAGGCTGCCAAAGTTTTAACCTTCGAGTAATAAAGATATCTTTTTCCTTTCTTTTTTTTTTTTTTTTTTTTTNCTTGATAATTCAACCTAAATGTCAGCTTAGGCTTTAAAATAGAACACATCTATTTGCTCATAATATTTAAGAAATACAATGTCATTATGCTGTTATCAGTGGTAAAACATGTCTAATCTTGATATAGCATCACCTTTAACAAATGCTTGTGGGAAAAAACTAGCGAATGCATAAAACATTTTATGTAGTTTTAAAATATACAATACATTAAAGTTTTAGTTGACTTATCTGAAAAGACATATTTTTGGCACATAAATAAAAAAAGGCAAGGGAAGAACTTGTCAGAAGGCAAATAAAGTATGTAAATTAAATCAAAGGTAAGGCAGCTACACTTTTTGTATAAATAACTGTGTTAACAGATTTTTATGCATATTACAATATATTCAGATGTATTACTTCTGCAAAAACAAATTCATTGCTTCTCTCCAAAAAATGGATTAAAACAATTTATTTTATAAAATTTGGATGGATAGGATAAGAAATGTAATAGCTATCTATGGAAAATAAATATAAAAATTATTCAAGCTCCATCTACTTTATGTTAGTAATGAGATGCACTTCATTCAAATTCCTTTCAATTGAAACAGTGCTGAGAAAGCAAGAACATGATTCTGTAGGAAATGATTTCTAATCTTCATGATAACATACCAATATAATACAATTATTTACAATTGACTAAGAGTTAATTCCAATAGTATAACATCTTTCTTGCAAAAATGTCAGCTTTTATTGATGAAACAAACTAAGAATAAAACATTTTTACTTGTAGTCTAACTGTGCTGTTTTTCATTCTGTTAACCAAAACAACACAGCAATACTGTAAACAAAAAAATAGCATCAAACTGGCTGTGTTTGCATGATTTTATCAAGAATCATCAGCAGTAGAGTGAAGTGCTTTGGGATTTTTCAAACATTAAAAATAGTTTGAGAAAAACAGTATTTGGTGGGTTTTGTATTTTGGGGGAGATTTTTTTTAAGATAATAAACATGAATTCAGTCAGAAGATGTCATCAATGTCAATAAGCAGAGATCAGGTATCCTTGTAAAAATAACTGCAATCATGCTGCAACTTTCATGTTTTTAAATGCCCAATTGTCAAGATTTTTTTGGTTTTGGTAAATTAATGGAACTGACACTTAAACAACTAGTTAACATTTAATCTTTGTGTACTGAGTTTGTGATGTACATGACAGGACTGTTTTCACTGGAGACTGAATATTATCTCAACATTTCTAAGCATCTTTTACCAAAAAGCAAAGAATTTCCATTTGCTACAGAGGTATTTGTGCAGCGTTTTGAACTCCTTTGTCACTGCTTTCTGTTTTGCATCCTCTGAGGTTCACTAAGCAGCGTCACAACCACCGACGTACTGGCCCAAACCCATCCCTCCAGCTGAGCACTTGCTTTGCTGCTACAATACACCTTACATGAGGATTCACCAAGGCATTCTGAGAGGAAAAATATACTAAATCAGAAGAAAAATACTCAGGCTGTTTTGCCTTAAAGGACCACACAGCGCATGAGCAAGGGCAAGACATGGTCCTGGTCTGAAGGCCGTTGACGAATATTTCTCTACTGCAAAGTATGGATTTTTTTTCCCTCTCCAGATCTGCAGCTGTTTGAAAAGATAAAATTATTTTTTTCTTTTTTTCTTATGGAAAGGAAAGTTAAAAAAAAAAAAAAGAAAGAAACATAGCGGTGTGCCAAGACACAAAACCACAAGTAACTGAAGTTCATAATAAAAGCAGCTGCGTCGTCCAATTCACATGGGGTTATTCTGCTGAAGTCCTTCCACTAATATTTAAAAGCATGAACAAGTATGCCCTTATAAACAACATACAGCAACTCTGCCTTATCTCTTCACATGGGCTGGCCCAACAAACTCAAATGCTAACACAATAAAAGGAAACAGGTGGCTGAGAGAAATATCTTATATCCTCTAAAGCAGCTGCCCTACAAGAAATTCAATCTAGGTATCCCGAACAAGCTGCCTTTTCATCAAAGAACGCTTACGCGAGAGATGCACAGTGTACCTATTTAGAACATATCTTGTATTGTACTTTCTACCACCAACTGGTTGCCTTTGATTGGCATAATTTTGGCAGATAATAATATTTGTATTTTTAAAAACAGTATTTAATTTGTTTACGACAGGTGCTTACTTTCCATTTGCACAGAAGAGCCGTTGTTCCCAAAGGCCCGGGGATACGACTGCAAGTCTCACGTTACTGGTTTTCTCCTAGGAGCGCAGCGGCCATTAACATGCCCAAAGGGAACAGGAACGAAGGAGCTGACCTCCCAAGTTTCAGCAATCTGAACTATCTGAAGGGGAGGACGCAGAAATACCGTAGCAGGTTGGACTGCGTGAGAAAGGATATACACAGGTGATGAGTGACGGGGCATACCGCTTGCACAAGGGGAAAAGGGTTTACCCCAAAACTATGTATTGCTGCTTTACTGCCCTATTATAACGTCTGAATCCTTCAGGGCAGAATGGGAACTGTTAAACAGGTAGGGAATATTTCCAACTATTCAATTTAAAAGTTGGAATCCTCATTATGAAGAAAAACAGTCATTCCGCATAAACGCCACTAAAAATCCATAAGGTTGTGGTCTCCCTCTAAGAGTTCCTTACAATATTAACCACATAACAACACGGATTTCGAAACAACCACTCTGCAACACCCCCAGCCTAGAGCTTAAAATATTAAATATCTCTAGTCTTTTACTTTGGTCCTGAAACATGCATACTAATCCAAATCTGCCCGGGAAAGCATGGAGAATTATCTTTTCGATATGGATAGATATGTTTCAGAAATGCATCTTTGCTTAAAGAACTCTCAACTTTCTTTTCGATATTATACATAAAATATTTTCATTTTCTATTAAATCGAAGAATATATGTGTCATATATAACCAGAAATCTGAATGCGTTTCTTTACAAATCTGCAGAGATCTCGATGTTTAATATATGAAAGAAGACCTGTTTGAAGAATTTCAAATGCTAAACTTATTATTGAATCCATTGGGATTTAAGAAAAGTTGCGATACATAACGGTGGGAGATGAGTGCTCGTGGTGGAAGTGCTCTCTCAAAGAGGTACAGCAGCACATGGAAAGGCAGATGGAGAGGTTCTCTATAGGTAACTAAGGATGGAAGGCGAACACGGGTGGATGGGTATCAGCGATGGAGCTCAGACTATTGTCTTCTAAGTCATTAAAGTCACTGTACTTGTCATTGGTATGATCTTCATCCTACCCTCGCTACGGCTGCTGTGATTGACGAAAAGTCTTTTATTATCTCTCCTCTGGGAAAGAGGAAGGTGGGCAATAGACTAAATAGCGATTCTTGACAGCATGCAAGTTATCGATTGACAGTCCTAAAATCTAGCAATATATCTGTTCAGTCGAGGCTTTATACACACCAGGAAAAATGTTACAAATGGAGCTGGAATGGTGAAGATTTTGTGGAATAACTTAGATAACCACACATTTTACATTTCGTTGTGTTGGTTTTCACTGTGCCTTGAAAATCCAGGTTTCTTCATTGCACTACGTACACATCTAAAGAGAAAATATAATTATTCTAATAGCAAAATATCTGAATTTTTGAAAATAACTACGGATCATAGACAGCAGCTCTTAGCTGCAGCTGTTTCCATCATGACACTAATTCGCCATTCATTTGAATGGGGCTTAATGGTGCTGTCATAATAATCTTATTGTGACACCAATGGAAGTTCATGGAGACAATGCAACAATGTTAAGATTAAATAAATTGATGTCCCTACTGTGATATGTTTAGCATCATATTCTGAAATTTCTATATTTGGGGAGCTTAATTATATAGAATTTATTAGTCTGACATATTAACCTCATTTTTATGGCTTCCTCGAATGCTTCCAGATTTAATTAAATAATTCTCTATAGCTGCACAAGCTATTGACTTCTCTTGAATGTATTCATGAGTCTTCTCTGTTCTACAGAAAACGTAGTGTCGGGTTGTAATGGCAAAGTATTTTTGGCATGTCATTGTCCTATCAGAAATCCAGAAGTCCAGCTGGCTGTAGTTTTTGCGTACGTTACATTTGCGAAACACTACACTTTACAGATGATTAATGAACCACTCCATCAATGGCTGTACAAATACAAAACCTGGTTTGGGGCAGAAATACCTGAGTATATAGCAATAGGTGGGAAAGAACTTCCTGAAATTTGAGAAGCCATGTCAAATAGAAAAGAAACACGTAGATAGATTTTTGGAACTGACCACAGCACATATCATAAAAAGATACAGATCAACCCCTCAAAACTTTAGACTACAGAATTAATAAGTATTTTTTCCACTGTCAAAAATTTAATCCTATTCTGATTATATTTCACATCTCTGGGTAAACCTTGCATTAAAACGAATATTGGATGTTAGCTCAATCTGTGGAAATATCAGTTTCAGAATCAGAATCTCAATATGGGTGAACTGTGCACTTCATTTCTAAAATTAACAAGTTTCAAAAAAAATGTAAAGGGAACAACAAAGTGTTGCTGAGCCCTGATCCTTGTCTGTAACCACAGGTGCCCGCTCTCCCCAAGGCGGAGGTATCTCGCAGCGTTTGACGAGCGCTGTAATATTCCCTGTCAATTTTACATTCTGCTTGGCAGCAGCGGAAACCTGACAGGCATCAGCAGAGTGATTGGCAGTACCATGCCTGATAATGCGAGTCAAAGCAATTGGCAACAGCACCACTATCCCCCTCGCAGGGTCCAGAATTTACTTATAAGCTCACGGGTGACCTTTGATGATACAAGCTGGAAGGGCATGGAAAGGAGAAGACTTTTTCTGTCCCTTAAAATTTATGGCTGGTGTATTTTTTTTTATACCTTATTAGACATTGAACTAAAGCAGCCCCTGATCTGGGATACTTCAGCTGCAGACACAACTCCCATCACTTTGTCGGGGCTGCATTGCCTCGGACCAAAAAACAGTAACTCTGGTTTAATAACGTATGTAATTCCCCTTTTCATATTTACATCTTTGATTTCCCCAAGTGCAGACAAACGTGGTGAAGCCTTCCTGCATCAGGACATTTCTGTGAAGATTAATCAGTTAGCGTTCATAGCGAGGTCTGAAAGATAAGTCTTACATACACTCATCACCACTTGACGTCTGTCTTGCACCTACCGTTAGGTTTCCACGTGTTCACAACATTTTTTTTGTCTGAGAGCTCAATCATGAGTCTCTCTGTCTCAAAATCCCAAAAGAATTCAAAATTTGACACAAGAAGCTCAAGTTCTCAGACCTTACAGTAAGTATTGTAGTATTAAAGCAGAGGGGAACATGAACCTCTCAAGAGGAGCGAGGAAATGGGAACAAATTTGTTCCGAGGTGAACAAAACCAAATTCACAGAAAGGCTTGGGCTGTTCTCTTCTTCACCCTCTACTCCTACCAATCCAGCTGTCCCTCCCAAATCACAACAGCTTTCCAGTTGCATTTGACATACGTATGAAACACACGTCCAAAACCATCCCCATTAAAGCACGGATATTACCTTTTGTTTAGATTTCATAACCTATCACTTCATATCTTATGGTTTTGCGCTCATGAGCACTTTATACGTCTGTTTCAGAAAGTTCTGCTGGGGCGGAGGGAGAGATTTTGATCACTGGAAGGCAGAATTAAATTGGGAGAGACAACTGGACTCAGTAAAACACGCCTTGCGTTGCTGGCCTGATATGCCAGCTCTCTCTGTTGAGGTACCTAGAAACCAGAGGTTTTGAGAGGAATGTCATCTAATGCTATTTTCTGAGCCCCTAAAGCCTTTTGTCCTCACATTGCTTGTCACCAAGCAAGACCCTTGTTTGACATGACAGTAGGCTTGAGTAAAGGCGTTCATTATGCCAAGATATTCTGATCCCTTATGCCTTTCTTTTCTTCATGAATATTTCCTTGGTTTTTTCATATTACACTGAAATTAAAACAAGATGAATTCTCCCTGCATTTAATGTCGTCAGGGTTAGACGGTTCCAAGAGGAATTTTTCAAGATTTTTCTCCAACTGCACTTACTTAACTCTCTATAAATTGGATTAGGTATGTATTGCAACACCTGGGAAAATCAGGAAAAGTGAAGAATAGCTTCGTTTGAAGCCTGACCACTGCACATCCTTTATGCTTTTCTTCAGCCAAGGTTTATACCCCCTGAACTGCTGTGGTGCAATGTTGCAATCCACAAAGATTTAAAATTCATCAAACAGACAAAGTGTACATTTAATACTCACATGAGGGAATACAGAATGCCTTTCAATGCATCAAACTCCTAAACCTTTTACATCTTTCATTTTTAAGCTACATGGATTTTGATTTGTACAATTTTAAAAATATTCTGAAGCCTAGTCAATCTAACACTAAAAAGCACTGTTGCACAGTAAGAAATCAAGAAATACAATTCAGCAAACCTGGTATAGTTGGTCCCCAGGGAAGTTTTTTTCCAATTCTGTTTGTCATAGCCCAGATCCATCATGTCATGCTAGCCTAACTTACTACTTCTGTCTTTTTTTTCCCCCCCCTTTTTTTTTCCCTTTTCTTTCTCTTTTACCCTTTTTTGGCACACTCCAACTATTTTCTGTTAAACTAGTGCTGTCACACAAGAAAACATATAAAAATGCTCTTTTGCAAACATACTGTTTGGTCTCTACTGAACTCTCCAGAGCCACGGATTTCTCTCACTGTCTTTATCAGGGGTGAATGTTGACAGATCACTGAACCTTACTGTCAGCGGTGACAGGCTTAAAGCTGTTTTGTGCAAGGTGGAGAAAAAACAAAAAAGGTTTCTGTGCCTTGCATCTAGAAGGTCCCTGATTTAACAACAAAGGCTTATGTTCAAAGATGATTAGCTTAAAGGCATTTCAGAGAGTTTTGATTGTAGCAGCAGTTGGGTGTCTTGCTACTGGGTGAAATATGTATTCCCCTGAGAACAAAGGCGGCAGCAATCCTATTCTGCTGAGATGGCAACTTTAATAATTCCATGTATTTATCAGTATTGTGTCAAGATCTTAAGGATTTTGCCCTTCAGGTGAAGTTGGAGGTAGATGGAATAGATACGGTGCTGAACAATCCCACTAAGATATACATGGAAAATGTCCCATAATGTCCTGGGGGAGAGATAGAAAAGATTCCTAAGGGTCTGAACACACATAACATAGATAAATGTCTTCGAGGTTTACGAAAAGAAGGCTGAGATTTTTACACCGGGCTTTAGCCTGTGCAAAAAGTGGTGAGACCAGGTGCTTTTTCTCCATGCAGAGAAGCATTAAAGAAGTATTAATAGTGTAAATTACCCAGCTGTATTTTCACCCAGAAGTTAAACCAGAGAAAAATTAGGAATGCAGATTAACTATGGAATGCATTGAAAATAATGTGTCATATTTACTGTTGGATCTCTTCTAAGAGACCCAACTTGAAACGTAAATAATGGGATTCGTTTAAAAAAAAAAGAAATAATTGGAGAGATTACCGCAGCGCATAGTGGTATGGGGAGGGCTTGACTGAGCACTGATATTACACGTAGATAAACTTACACAGAAACAAAACACCTCTTTGCCTTTGGATACACAAATGCTTTCTATAAGGTTACTCAACGTGCCCATGTCCGGCGACACCAGGACAGATTTCACTGTCCCACAATGATAATGACCAACAGGGAGAAACTATTCATTTGGTGAGGATATATCTATCTCTTCATGCGCCATCAGAGAGATATAGGGGACTTTCAGAAGGAAATGCCTCCTAATTAATGATAGTTCAGAGCCTTATGAAGTGTGAAAGACCGTCTGGAGGAATGTGTAGCGTAAGCATCATTCTGAAGGGCCCGGTAGTACAGGACTAAAAAGCAATAAAAATGTAGGATTAACGTGCAGGATAGGAGGAGCAGGAGCTGGAGGAGATATAAGGTCAGATTTCAAAATATTTGGATGCCTTAAACATACCTATTTGAACAATGATAAGGTCACAGTAAGCTTTTCTCTTTCAATGCCTTGAAAACTTCATATTTTAAGAGAAAAAAAAAAATCACCACATTTTCCTTGACATGTTTACTCCCTTAAAGTTGGTGACTTCTTGGCCGTGCTTCATTAATTAAGATCTCATGATGCTTCAGGAATTACCATGGAGTCACTAGTCATACATGCCTTGACACTGCAGTGGTTGTATCAACCTATTAGTAGGCAGTTCATATTAGAAATAATTTTCACCAGTTATTTATAAGATGCAAATTTTCATGTTATTAAGGATTTTTTATAGAATTGGATGGTTATAAAAGAGAACATCTCTATTCCTCTAAAATCACAAAACAGGAAAATGGCAGAAATACCCGAAAGAATCTTTCTTAAAGCAGAATTTTCAAACATATCAATTCTGTTCTGACATGTTTGTCTTATGCTGTGTCAAGTGGCAGAGCTGTGCCACTGGCCACCGCTGCCCAGCTAACGTCAACGTGTCCCTTGACTTTGCCTGGCAGCAGCTGTGCCCGCAGCCTTTCCGGTTCCCAGTACCAACCAGTGCTGCCAGGAACACGGCTAAGCTCTGTGGTGGGAGAGGACACACATGTTGGCAGTTTCTCAGTAGGCTGAGCATTTACGCAGACTCTCTAGGATCACGTCTAAAAAGACCTGTTTTCATTTTGTGCAAGGTTTGGTGATGGTTAACCCAGAGTGAAGTGGTAAGATCCAGGGCAATCATTTCCACGCCAAACTCTTTTCTTTTTTTTTTCTTTTTTTCCCCTTTTTGGTTTGGTTGAGATTTTTTTTTTCTTTTTTTTTCCCTTTTTGGTTTGGTTGATTTTTTTTTTCTTTCTATCTTTCTTTCTTTCACTGCATGGGTTTCTGGCATGTATAGGTGCCCCAAGTTTGCCAGAATTTAGCTACATATCATCAAATTACCGTCCCTTTGTAGTTCAAAATAGATCTGTTTTCTGCAGGCCTATTTTCCCTCCCAACTTGATTCATTATTGAAGCTAAAGTTCTACACTGAGCCTCTGCTCTGATTACACAGGCGTGGGATTACTGGGGTGGCTGCAGCCCTCCCAGGAGCCCTATTCCATGGAGCATTCACCCACCTATGCCAGGGCCGTACCAGGGTAGAAGTTGTGTCAATGGACAGTCCTCTCCTCCTTCATCCCCAAGCATGGTGCAGCTGCACCAGCCCCTGGATTACAAATCTCTCATCTTCATTTTTTATTTCAGAGCTACCATAAGGTGACCGGAGCTGGCAGGGACTCCCATGGTCCAGCTGGTGAGAA
Source organism: Anarhynchus alexandrinus (assembly GCA_008711295.1). NCBI lineage: Eukaryota > Metazoa > Chordata > Aves > Charadriiformes > Charadriidae > Anarhynchus > Anarhynchus alexandrinus. Next base: position 3,326,577 of record VUYV01000047.1, read on the forward strand.
ACAGGCTGTGGCAAGCAGAAGTTAGCTCAAAACAGACAGAGAAAAATTCATTTCTGGGGATGGAAAGACCTAAAACACCATTCCTTCAGACAGTCCCCTGGATAGAGACCCCCAAACTATCTAGCAGTCTGGGTTTTAAAGATATTCGCCACAAGTTGAGGGCCACCACCAGCTGGAAGCAGCTCAACCAGTTGAGTAGGTATTTTAAGACCAAGTTGGTATTTTAAGACCAAGGTGTGTTTAATATTTTAGGACCAAGGTGTGCTGCTATACCTGGAGAGGGTGATTTGTGTTCACACCTGAGCCGGGCTTCTCTCTCTCCCTCCCTCCCCAGTCTTCTTGCAGTGGTGGCACAGATGGGGACTCTCTTGTGGGACGGGAATCACTGGTGCTCTGCCATCCTGCAGTGCAACTGCTCTGCTTCTATCCAAAGACCAGCAATCTTGTTTTCCTAAAAGCCTTTTCAAATGATATGTGCACATGGCATCTGTTTGCAATGTATATTTGCCATTAGTGTTTTTAAGTAGGAATGGTAGAGTCCGTATGGCACAGAACATAAGGATTGCCATGGTAATTAGTCATTATTTGGACTAGCAGAGTAACCGCTATCAAAGACTCTTAACTCACTCATATCCTAACGTACTCGACATGTATTTTCTTTGTTTCTGCCCTTTATCTAAAGTATTTTTGCTCTGAAAATCCCGTTGATATTTATCATTTTCCTGACACATTAATCTATACAGGAAAATTAAGTATAACATTTTTAGGAAAGTTTCCTTTAAAATTTTTTGAGGATTACACATTTTTCATTACAAAACAGCATCTTTATAACATCTCTAAATCACCATGAGTTAAAGGAAGAAAGAGTAACACCTCCATAACAAAGCATATATGTATCTCCAGTTGATCTATGAAGAACACAAAAGTGATTATTTACCTGCAGCTTTTGTTCTCTGAGATGTGTTTACTGTGTATATAGTCACAGTCTGTGTCTTATTTCTGAAAGTCAGATTGTTTTTTGGTTTTTTTTTTATTTCTCAAGCAGCCGGCAGGTATGCCCCAGCATGCCCACCGCCGCAGAGCTTTCCTCCTGCCCGGGAAAGAGCGTTCCTAGCTCAAGCTCAGAAATACCGTGCTGAGGAGGGCTGTGATGTCAGTAAATACACTTCAGAGAGGAGTGGCCATAGGTATGAAACTGTTCGTTTTCCTCTGACCACCTGTATGTATTTCGGAGTGTTCCCCAGTTGCTGCAAAGTTGAGGAAGGGCAATGCCTCTGCACTTGGTGAGAATACAGTGGAAGCTCCAAGTGCGAGTGGTTCCATGCCACATCAAACTGGAGATGGATGAGCCTGACTGTCCCAGGCAGGGGACAAATCTCAAAGGCTCAGGGTTGAAGACTACAAAAGCCCTCTCTCAAGCTAGAAGGATGGAGATCTTAGAATCTTACTCCAACAGAAGGAAAGGCTCAGCATCTTCGTTCACAGCAAGTCACCCAGGCAAGAAAGTGGGGTAAGCACATAAAGTGGGACAGACACCAGACAACAGAGCACTCTGGTCCTTTTACCTATGAAGGGAGTCCTTTTTTTTCCCCCCTTAATGAAAATATAAGAATTTCCTCTGAGCTTCAATGCTGTGCTTTGTGCACATGGGGGAGAGCTGCTTGGTCTCGGAGCTCCCCCTCACCCACCTGCACTGGGTGGGAAGTGGGGCAGATGCATGGGGTTGCAGGAGAAGGTTTGCAAGAAACCCCCAAGTCCTACAGCACCCGTGATGAACATGGCAGGCCCTTAGAAGAGCACAAGGACTGTCCTTGGAGGCTTTGAAGTCTGGAGATGAGCAAAACAGTGTTTGATGCTTAGTAATTATGCTAAGTGGGCAGGTGGGAGCCAGATGCTAAACAACAGCTTCAGATGTGAAGGCACTGGTGCCCCAGTGCTCTGCCTAGACCCGTCTGTAAACATTAAAAATATTCAAACATTAAAAAAAAAAAAATTAAGATCTGATCCTGAAAGCGTGCTAGTAAGCAGCAGAGTATGTTCTACTGGTTGCCATATTGGCGTGTCTAGAGCATTTGGATAAAATTTCTACATTTGTATATTTTATGTTGGATTATCATTTCTTACAGTTTCCACATGTTCTTTCATCAGGAAAATAATGCGCGATCAAATGGTAAGTCCTATTTTTAAACTGCCTTTATGCAATTGAACTGAAAATATTAGTTTATCTTGTGCTATTCTGTCAAGCAGTATTATACTGATTAAGTTTTTAAAATATTATTGATGCAGATGGAGTATACATAACCTGTGTTTATACTCCATTTCATGTGCTTACATCTTGAATCTTGACAAACTTTGAATTTTTGACCGTACCCTTGTGAAGGATCAGAATGTCGTAACCCCTTTAGTCAATATTTTGAAAGGCTAATTTGAGTGAGTAATTGCATTCCAGTTCAGAAGAATATTAAAATAACTAGTTTATGTGAACACATCCATCCTAATGGAAATACACATTCCAGAAGAGTTGGAAGAATTAGCTTAATATCACTGCTGTATAAAATTCAATGACTTGAGCTTTCAGGCAGGGCTGCACAGGCAGACTGAAAACATTTTGGCTCGCTTGGGTTCGCATCCACTGTATCTGCTTCCAATCTCAAATTCCAATAAACGAACAACAAAGAAATCAAAAGGAAACTGCGTGGCTCGCCAGCTTGAACCTTGCTTGCAGAGAAACCAGACAAAACCACACAGTGTGAGGAAACAAACATAAAAACACAGTGTAATATGTTTTCTATTGTTTCTGCCAAAAAACATCAATGGGTCCAGATCCACACAAAATCTGCCTTCTTCTGCTTAAATTTACCCCACGCTCACTGAAGGACTGGTGAGATTTAGTGAACTCTCAAGTAAACGAGGCCAAGTTCTGGTGTAACCTTCGTTTTCTTTCATTGTAAAAATACCACACACAGCTATCTCTCGGAATTAAAGAGACAAATTCCTGGACAATTAAAACAAACCGTTATGCTTATGTTCAGCTCACTTTTTCCTCTATATAATGCCTGCTACTTCCATGCATAGTTGGGAAATTAGACGATATTATCCAAACTCGTAGCTTGAGCGGTACAAACAGTACAGTGGCACAAGCATACATGCAACAATGAAATCCTCACAGCATTACATTTTAAGACTGCTCCTAAGCTGGCAGCGTCTGTGGCGCAGGAATAAACCTGATGGCGATAAAAATGTATGGGATATATACCGGATGCAAGTTGCTGCTATGGACTGTATCCCTGGTGTCGGGCACATACTCCACTCTGAACCAGAAGAGCATTTCTCCACAAAATTGTTGGAGAAAAATTATATTCCTTTAAAACATGTTAGTTCGATGAATTACCAGGTTTAGGCAACAGGACTTCCATCTAGAAAATTCTCTATCAATTCCAGACCTCCATTCATGGACCGCTTCAGTATATATACCTGCATAGATACTGCCTCTGCCACCTGAGCGAGCTACTACAGTGAGCAAACCACCAAGAAATGATAAAAAGCCACCTCTGCCCGGTTGACGCTCTCCTGGCATCAGCACCTGCAGCCTGGAGAGGTCATTAGTCAGGAAGACTTACATACATACAGGTATACAGCCATATATATATATATATACACACAGATATAGTCGCTGCTTTGTGTTGGCTTGGTCTTGAGTTAGGAGGAGAGCTGATGACTAACGTAAAGATACATTAGGCAGAATGTTTTGGGGTTTTTTTTTAAGCTTCTCGTGTTGACTCATTGTTAATCTAAAAGTCTCAGGCTTTCATACAGACCGAAGAGAAGAGAAATTCTTAGTAACAATCACTGTCCTGTTCACAGTTAAATACTGTTACAGATGGGAACAGAAGGACTTATTGCTGCAGGACAGTGATCTTGCAACGCACATCTGGAGCGTGTCGTCTACACCCAGACTGGCAGTGGGGACTGCACGCATCAGATGACACTAGGCAGAAAATGCGTTAGCACAAAGAAATTATGGTAAGTGCGCAACATGGTCAGACGTAAGGAAAAGCACCATTTGCAGATTTGTTAGTCAATTAGGCTTTATTTCAAGTGATTCCCCCAAGGCTTCTTGAGGTAGGAACATTTGTTTTCCTTCATTTCACCTAGGCTTGCTATATAGAAGTCTACAGTCACTGAATTGTAGTCTCAGTATTTTTATTTTCAGAACTGTCACTCAATGCATCGCCTGTGCTTTGACCTCTCTCCTGATCCTTCCTAAGCAACCACATATCATCCAAACACAGATACCACAAAAAAAGCAGAGAAACAGTGCTGCGAAAAACTATCAACCTTTGTTCTGTGACTGTTCTCAACCTCTCACTCGTATTATGAATTAAGTCAAGAACACAGGGTCACCATTTTGGTTAACAAATAGCATTCACCAAGACAGATTGCTCGCAACACCTATACGAGTTCCACCTTTAGGAGATATGTGACTTTTTCTACTCTTTTTCCTACTCTAAAATTGACTTTTGGAGTTTCCAATACCTGAAAAAACACTCTTCAGCAAACAAGTATTAGCATACAGAAATAAAAGGCACTTGTGCACAACCCAGTCAGTTCTAGTCTCTAGTGTTTACCTACCATTAAAAATACTGTGTCTTCCAATCAGAGGGTAGGTTGAATGCAACAATACCACACTGTGACTACCAAATAAATTAGGCAACTAACAGAACAGGTCATAGGCTGAAATTGGTTGGCATCGCCCGATTAAACTGTTATAAAATAGGAAACAAATTCATAGCAATCTAAGTCAATTTGGTAAGTGAAAGACAACTGAGGAAGTTGGATCGTTCGCTTGTAATGAATAATCTGAATAACTATGCTCTGCAACTTCAGTAAAAACGCTGCAGATATTTCAAAGTTACATATTTACTAGAAAGATCTTCAAAAATCTTTTTAAAAAGTAAAATGTGCGCTGAACTTTTCTGACATTTACAAAAGTAATTAATTAATATGATTAAGCAAATTAGACTGAGCCAAAGTCTGACTGATTGTAAAGCATGCTGCAAGAGCCACCTGTTTGCTAGAAAGATTAGATACTATGGTGCTGGCAGCTAGAAAAAAAAACAGAGAATTACGAAAGATAAGATAGAGAAACATCTATATATACTGATCTTTCAGATCTGTCTTGTCTAACGTGCATCACCAGATTATCTCAGCTTTACCTGATAAAAGAATTGTCCATAAGGCATTTTTACTTGGAAAAAAGCCCTGCGGATTAAGTTAACACAAAGTCACTGCTAGCTAGGTCCATAAGGGTATTTAGGAATCTGATTCCTAATTAGGTACCTCAACTCCTCTGCGCATCTAGCTCGCCAGTTCCCAAGGTCCAGGAAAATCCTCAGCGCTGGCCATCTTCTCTCTAGATTTGCTTTCCTTAACCTTGAGGGCAGCAGTGTGTGCTCCTGCTGCAGAGAGACAATATCTTTGCCCAAGTTAACATTTAGCATTTAAGAATCGAACTTCCGGTCAGCAGTAATTACTATGAGATGCTGTACAACACACAATTATAGAGTATTCATCCCTGGGCACCTTTTACAACTTTACAAAACTTAAAAAATAAGGCAGAGAGATGCTCCCTTGTTATCTCACTCAGTTTTTATAGTTTGGATTAACACGAAGCCCCAGTTGTGTACCTTATAGTGTCAGGCACTCTGTACACATGGAACAAATCCACCACCCCTGTCCCTAAGAGCCTACAGTGAAAGTATAAGAGGAGAGACAACACACCCAGCTTTAAAGGACTTGCAGAAGAGTAGCACTGGCAGTACGGCACAGAGCACAGACCAGCTGCTAAAGTGCTAATTCAGGTTAGTACTTGATGAGTGCTGGATTGACTAATACTTGATAATTGTTGATTTTGAGATCCATACTGACCCCTTTACTGCCCTGGCTACAGTGCTACTCATACGGAAATCGGATAAAGTGAGCTCTGCTGTAGACCATTGGCACGTGTCCGGATTTGAGTGCAGAGCTCTTCTCCAGGCACGCTGAGCTTGTCTTCATGGTTAAGTATGAGAAGATTTCAGAGAACCCACTTAGTATTCAAGTCAGGAAGGGGATGAGGACTGGAGCAGGAGCACAGACTTTTATATGTATAGTGCAGACACAGTACCTCAACTGTGCTGGTAAATAAGACTGTCCTGTACCAGCACTGGNGTAGACTTTTATGTGTCTAGTGCAGACACAGTACCTCAACTGGTAAATAAGACTGTCCTGTACCAGCACTGGAACAAGAGTCTTTGGAGTCTGGAGAAAGGGCAGGAGATGGAGGAGAATAATTTTCCAAAAGCCAAGCCAAAGGAGCAGATAAAGACATGGAATTAGAACAGAATCACAGAAGCCCTGAGGAATAAGGTTTTGAGAACAGTTTATGGTGTGGGAGCCGGTTACCAGGCTAGGAGAGAAGGGCCATCAGTTCTGCGCAGTTGTATCAATCCCATTAACTTTCTCATGGAAACGATGCCTTAGTGCTCACTCTATGCCCTCGAGCATTAGCTGAGGGCTAGCATGTTGCCTTGTCTATTAGATTACCATCACTAAAAGAACACACTGGAAACCTGGGTAATAACGAACTTTGCAAATTACAATTCCTGCAAAGAGAAAACGCGAACAAATGGACGTCTCTGTGAACAGAAAACGCTGCATATAGAAATTAGCAGAGCTGACTGCTAGGTATGCTCAATTAGGAGCGTATATGTGGACTTTTATAGAAATAGCTTTAGTCACGCTCAGCCCTGCTGCTTCTTCCATACAGATTAACTGCACACAATATTAAAGATGCAAAAAACTGCGATTTGAAAGTTCTGACATAAACAGTCCCTGAAAAAGAAGCAAACAGAGCACACATTGTCTATGCCATTTGTGAGCCAGTGGATCTAATGGTTCACTTACTTTACAACCTGCTTTGGAATAATTTGGCACATCTCTAATTTTAACAAGCTTCAGTGGGATTAGATAAAATGCAGACTTTGTTTACATCAATTAACACTCAAAGAACTACAAAAGAACTTGTTAACTGCATTTATGAACAAAAAGTAACAAACTGAGAGTTTGTCCAAATGAAGTTACTGTACGACTTGCTCAGATTGGCACAGTTGTCACTAAAAGACTAAAACCAAAACCCCGACAACTGAACTGCATTTTCAAAGAGGCAGATGTGTATTTTTAATTACATCGGCAGATATAATCTACATTTGCAATAACGGCATTATCAGGTTTGCATACATCAAATTCACAAAAATGACTGCTTTCCTCCACATGCCATGTACGCATTCACTGAGTTAAGCGGAAAACCAAAAACCATTGCAGCCGAGCTGAAAAATACATTGGCCGTTGCCATATTATTAGTATTCCTATTTCCAATTATTTTACCTTGGCTGATTATAAACACATTCTCCTCTACGTGCTACAGAGCTGGAAAGAAAACGTGGATGACCGCAAACCCAGCACCAACCATCTTCAGAGATAATAAATGGACACATCACATACTCCTCATGAAAGGTTTGCAAATAGTAAAGGAATTCATAAAGACACAGAGAGGGAAGAAAAAAGCAAGAAGTAAGACAGTTAAAAACATGAGAGAAGGAGAAAAGTGCACTATGGAATACACCATACTATATACTGTAGTTTGTATATATATACACTCCTGTATACTGTAATATATAGTATATATCAGCTACACCTTCTGAAAGGTTCAGTCTTTTGGGTGAGAAACATTTTGTCCCCTGTATCATACCATTTCCATGGGTCTGCGTGTGTTCAAATCTCTAAGTAACATAAGAGATACCTCCAGAAGTTGCTGGGTTTTTTTAAACTCCTTCAGGACCGGCCACTTCTAAGGAAGGTTTCTGTTCCCTGCTCAGGTGGGGAGGAACTCGCGGAAATCTTTTCCCTTTATCTTTCCCCATTATTAGCTCACAGATTCATAAAACAGTGTTGCCACCATAATCACAATGTTCTTAGTTACATTTTGTGTGTAGCCAACAGGCCTGGACGCTATATAAAGACATTTTTGTTACCCTAATGGCATGTCATTTTAATTAGAAGTGATGCCCCAAAACAACAGAATTGTTCTGCTCGCACGCGCTGCCGCTGGTGAGAGCACTGGCTGGTCAATACTGCGTTTCCCTGTCCTGCGATACCTCAACTTCTCCCTCCTAATATGACAAAATTAATTCTCACAACCTGATAACAAGGCCATTACTATACCGACAACGGTAAAAGGTGGCTCTGCTGGAACAGCCTGGTGTACTCGAGCATTTTGGATCAAAGGTCTATCAAAATGCAACAACAAACAGAATCAATTCCTTCAACTCTTTCTGCATTTCTAAACTTGCAGTGGCACATCTCGGATTGTGACTTAACGAGGCTCAGGCGGGGGGTGTCGTGGGAATGGCCAGCCCTCCTCCAACCACGAGACCTAAGGGAGAGCTCTCCCAACTGGGGAACCTGGCCACCGGCTGGAGACACCTTCACGCTCGAGGGCAGTCTAGGTGGAGTTCGCTCTTTTAGCCACAGCAAAGAGGAGGCGGCAGGAACGGAGGGAAATGTGCAGCTGACTATAAAGATCGACTAAACCATGCGAATCTCGGTGGTCTCTCACCCTGAACTCCAGTTGTGCCCTCCGCCTGCTGACTCCACCGCACCGCCGCTTCGAAAGCCGCGCTGATGAGCTGCAGCAGTTGTGCCAACGGAGAAGCAAGGGAACAGTCTTTAATCAAGGGGGCCACAGGAGCTGTATTGCAAACATCATTCCTTAAGGTAGGGATATTAAGTGGAAAAAAAAAAATATCTATTGTTTTTTAAGGAAATAGAACAAAGGAGAATTCAAGAGCAGGAGGAATTATATGACATCAAATGTCATATATGATTTTTCTTTTTTTTTTT
>VUYV01000047.1:3344580-3421541 GCA_008711295.1 Anarhynchus alexandrinus
GGGGAGGCAAGGCATTCACAAGTCTTGTATTTAGGTTACAAAAGAAAATAGCTGATATGCGGAGAGGTCAGGAAATTGTCTGCATCCATCCATTAGGTTTTACTGAACATTTTGGCAGGGGCTTTTCTGGAAAGGTCACTGACAAGGCATTTAGTTGAAAGATATAGAAACACAATACAGAAACCATTCAACATTGTTGTATTCAAAATCTCCTACTTACACCAATAAAAACACAGTACTTCTTACTTAAAAACATACATTTGAACATCACTAAGATGATGATTAAGACCATTTCTTGTGTTTTTTTAAAAAACTAATTATAAGTTTATTATTTAAAGAACCTCTTGCTGACACCATCTAATAACTGTATGACATGGCTAAGTCTTTTAATTAGGCAATAATATATTCAGGTCCCTGGGACAGAAATTAAACCACAACCACAGCAGTAACCTCCAGAAATGGACAAAATGCTATGCAGATGTTTCAAAATCACAACAGGTCCATCCAACGCATGTCTAATTCAAAGTCAGCAGAGGTTCCTGCGCGCCTCGGAGGAGCTGCAGGTAAGAGAACTCTCAGGCTCAGCTTTCTCCGGGGCAGGTTCAGGATGGGGAACATGCTCCAACTGCTGATAAGGACCACCAGAAGCTTCACGTCTCACTAAACGCAAAGTGCCTTTCTTAGATTTGCCTCCTCCGTACAGCATTTACGTTCAAAAACACACAAAGAAATCCAACTACCAATCCCAACCCAAACCCCGCCACGTTGCACTCGCAGTGCTTCCTCTGGAGAGCTCATGGAAAAGAAAATGATCCCTCCCATGGCAAAAAGCGGTGACTTAAAACATTCCTGGGAGGCATCCAGATACTATACTGATCCTACAGTATGTAGAACAAAATAGCTTATCATTCAGATTATGCTCTTGGACAAAGCTGGATAGCTTCAAGGACGAGGGAGTTACCCTAGATCCGCGCCATAAATGTTATTATATATGAAACAGCTGCAAGATAAATTCTTTCGTATTACACATAGGTACAGTTGTACTTTCAGCTGTCTCACTGTTGAAATACTGTAGGTCTTACACGGATTTCTCTATTTGTAAAATACACTTACAATTCTTAGTTGTGCATGAATGAATAACCCCTTACAGCTGCAATATATTGGGGAAAAAAAAAAATATCCTGCAATATCACACCAGATCTGTGGCAAGAGCCGGGGCATCGAACTCCAGAAATTCTTCATATGAAACCTCCCTAAAAAATGAACTTGGTAAACAGGGAAAAAAAATAGTACTAAAGAAACTTAAAAAAAAAAGTCTGTTAGTTAAATGAATAGTGCTATTAAGAGAACAAAGGAGCTTCACCGATTCCCAAGTATGCTGCTTGTGACCTTTTTTTGCACTCTTCACCTCTCTCCTATTTTTCCTTTTCTTTTTTGAATCATCTGAGAGAAATCTTCCGAAACCTCTTCAAGGAAATAGTCTACGGCCACAAGACTTTGTGCTAATGAAGCTCCAGAACGATGAAGCCAGAGGTCAAGAGCACGTCTTCCACGACGTCTGGCCTGAATTTGAAATTAAAAGGGCTGCTTGACTTAGAGCAGAGGAAGAGTAAAGCAGGGGAAAGGGTAAACTCCAGTTGAAAAGTTTACTAGAAGCAGAAAACATTGAATATTCAGAAAAATCTGTAAACCTAGTCACTGGTGCCTCAGCAGCCATACTAGTAATGACTGAAAAGCAGCCCAACATGTTATTTTCTTTTTTGATAACCCACATCAAAATGCACCTACCCAATATCAAACTAAGCCAAATAAAGCAAAGAGGAGAACGACAGAGTGACACCGGCGCTGTTTCTGTTCCAGCTGCTGACTGACAACACTGCCATCCCTTAACATGGTTTTATTTAGTTATTACAACCATCTCTCTGTAAATGACACTTAGGATTATTTAAGATTATGTTGTAATCCTTTTAATCCTCAGTGCTTTAAATTTCAGCCTAAACACCAAAGAGCAAACTAGCACTTAGCAGAAATATTTAAAGCATGTGATTTGAACATAAATCTTCTTTTATTCACCACTCCTCTGATGAAGACCTAGTGCACCGCATCATTCAGCCAGCGAGAACAAACAGCACGGCATCTCACTGCAAACTGCTACGTTTCCCCACATCGTGTGAAGCTGTTTCTAACCGGTTCTCTTCCTTGGGGCTGGCTATATCATCGATAAAATAAATGGAGGAAAATCAGAAGGTTATCTTTTATAAGATGTGCATATTTTCTGTTACCATTAAGGAAAACTTGAAAAAAAGCTCCATGTAATATGTTCATCAAGAACAGAAATAGATTGCATGCACAAATTGGATAGTGTGAGAGACGGATCAGACTTATCCTGTTAAACAGGGAGTAGCTCAATTAAAATGAGTGGAGTAACACTGCTGCAAACCTCATGATCAAGACCAGAAACCCAAATCTTCCTGCCTGAATATCATTTACTCGCAGTTTCCACTTTTTTTTTCCCCCTTCATCGATCATGTTTCCAATTAGTTTTCTTTATGATACTCCCATACTCCATCTTCTTGTTACCATCCATTAACAGTCATACGCTTAGATTTTAAATTCAAGATTTCCTTCTTTTTCTTCAAACCAAAATCTCAATAGTCATTTTCTATTTCTAATCTATAATTCATGAACTCAAATTGAGCACCCAGGCTAAATCAAACTCAAAATTCTGCATCTACTCCTAGTACAACACATTAGCAGAAAGCAACCATTGCTCTGTTTGAATCAGAAAATAATGTTTTATTATTCAGAAAGTAATGAAACAAAACCCCACCAACTATGCCTTGTCGCCACGCTTTGAAGATATAATCACACTTCGTTCTGATCATTTCAGAGTTAGGCAGCTAATGTATTTAATCAAATGGCAATGTGATGCATCTATATTTAGGTTGCAAAAAAAAAAAAATTAAAAAAATCACCCATGTTCTTTTCATTTCGACAAATCTATGAATAAGTAGACATATATTATCAATCCTATTCCCACCCACTAGGGATAAGTAGATCATCAGAAGCGTTTCCTGAAATATTCAGTATCCAGGTACAAACTGACCTCTCCGCTTTCGAACTTGCCTTGGATTCCCTCCAAACTATCTCATAAATCTTCGCTCCCTCTCTCTAGTCCCCTTCCCACTCTATCTGCTCATGTAGCACCAGTCTCGTTCAGTCCTTTCCTTTCCCAAAATGTCACCACTACTGATGCCAAAGCCTTCTCCTCTTTCGCTCTTACCATCTGGCATAATCTTCTTGTAGCTCTCTGTCTAAACAATGCTCCATCCCTTTTCAAAATGTGTCTTAACATATGTCCTTCCTCCCATGCTTTTACTTCTTAATGTCTCTCCCACTCACTTATTGGCTTGATGAAGACACGTTTTAATGGGTTCAAACAGTAGTGCATGAGTTTCCTTTCTCACATTATTCTGATTCAGTGGAGTTACACCTCACACTAACAGAAGTGAGAAGAAAATGCATTGCAAAGTCTTCGTACAACCAGTTTGGTACATCAATAACAGAGCTTCGTTTGTCTTTACATTGGAAATGTATTAGCTGCAATGAATCACCACTCCGATATGCATTTCCAAAGAGAAATTTTGCTACTGCAAAATGAGAAATAAACCCTAGAAGCTCAGAAGACTTGTCAGTGTGCTCAGGGGGCTGCGGGAGTGAAGGCTAAGGTTATACTTAATCACGTTCCAAGTAAAAAAGCTGAAGATTGACAGCAAAACCAAAATATTTATTCTAAAAATACCTAGGAAATGACAAAGCTCCAAGTGTTGTCTCAAGACAACCTGAAGGATGTGGGGGGTATAGAAGCCTAAGTCTCACTGTCTTGAAGAAGAGGAATATGGCTAAATATTGCATGTGTTTCAGAAAGACGTCTACAAAAATAAACCTTGAAAAAGTCTCTGTAACACCCAGTTGACCCAAAGAGGTTTCTTTTCAAGAAGCCATGTACGGCCCCTTAGGGGATTTTGTGTGTGGCGGTCTTGTCCTTAAACCCCAGACCCAGGGGTTCCTCCAGCGTGTCTCACTTGGTGAGGATGCCAAAGGACTATCTGGTAACTAACAGTATGTTGACCCTGACATGTTCCCTTCTGTGTCTCTTTTTCCTTTATTGTTTGTATTGTTAAAATTCTTAATGTTAGAACTCTGGGAAACAACTCCGTTCATAGAGAATAATATTTTGATGTGGCTTGATGCAATTTTAGTGAAATAAAAAAAAAAAACCCTTTCTACTGATATTCATGAGAGCTGGACAATGTCCAAAACCTGAAGATGTTGCAATAAACTATTTTAGCCCCTAGATCCTGGAATGTTAACCTCGCAGTAACGCTTTTCTCATCCTTTCATCTTCTTGGGCCTTGATCCTCCCTTTCAATTCAATGGGATTTAGATGAAGTAATTAAATAATATTATTTTCCATCAATGAAGAATAGTCCTGTGAGAAATGCATGTCCTTCTATGCTGGCCCTGACAGAGGCAGGCTTTTAAAATCCTCCCCTCCCCTTCCAGAAGTGAACCTGGGTCATCACCGTCTGAGGACCCTGAGCAGCAATAAAAATAAACAGAGTAACCGCACTGTGTTGGAGCAATGCTTGTATAAGCAGTTTGAAGAAGTTGTGTTTATGGAAGTCCTTTAGGTCAAGATTCTAGGCCTGAACCCAAAGCAATTACCTACTAAGTTTTAAAAACAAATGGAATATAGAGCATTAATCAATAAATCAACAGGTTCTCAAGTGTTTAGGAGACTCAGTCATCAGAAATCCTTCTCTTAGAAAAATAGTAAACCGACGCTTGATAAAATGTTACACTCCTGTATTGGTAAGAAAAATGCTGTATTAAATCAGTCTCTACTTATTAAAACCAAGGAAATAAAACCTACCTCTGAACTTAACAGAGTTTATCCTCAAATGAGCAATGAAATGCATGCGTTGCCTCTTACCTGAAAGACATTCTTCCTGCTGGATTTCTCCGAGGTCCACTCAATGCGAGCACCGCACAAATCCACACACTCGGGTTTATATCCCGGTTTCTGGGAAGAACAAAAAAAAAAAATAAATAATCAACCGTGAATATGGCCTGACTTCTCACAAATGGGGACAGTTATCAGATAAAACAAGAATAGATCGAGTTCAAGTGACAGATTATGGTAGCACAGCTGCTGGTGTTACTGAACAGAGTTCATTATTTCCCGGTATTATTAAATAACCACTCCTGAGGTGCCTTAACTCAGAAATAAAGTTCTTATACAAGATACATAATTTTAAAAATTGTTAGATGGTTTGAAAAACAGTCCAATACAACATACAATAGATCAAAACACAAATGCATACACATTGACCAGATATTTTAAATGCTTACTTTGCAAAACCTCTTGAAAAGCCTTTGAGTTTAAAAGGTAAAGTTTTGTGGGTTTTCCAAATGCAAATTTAAACTGATGCAGTTGGAAAGGACAGAAATTAGACGAGAACGTACATCGTATCTGCAAGACAAGCTATCTCCTTTCTCCAAACAAATTATCATTTCTAGCTCCTAAAAAAAAAAAAAGAAAAAAAGGCTTCAAGGGCATGTGTGACACCCAGAGAGAGCTCAACACGAGGGAAGCTCCACACACTTCGCTCCTTCGCAATGTCAGTCCGTGCATCCCGGAGTGACACAGCTCTGCCTCCCCAGCTCCTCCGTATGGATGCAAATAATTCAAAGAGCAGATTTGTTTGCCTGTATCATTTACGGTGCCGGGAGTTGGTGTAAAGCACAATAATCCTCATTTACCATCTAAGCTTCTTCTCCAGGGACTCCGCCTGCGCAGCAGTTCTGGCAAAGCCCACGTAGTTTAGAGTAGCCTTTGTAGGTTAGGGTACTGCACATCCCAGACAACAATAAAAATACTACTGTTAACAGTATAAAGCACTAATAAGTCCCTTTTGGGTGGGATATGGAGTAATAGCCGCATAACATAATTAATCAGCTTGATGCATCTTTTTTTGCTCTGTTGTTCTTAAACCATTTCGCCTTAAAAAAAATGGCATTGGTGATAAAGAAAACAGACTTAATAGAAGAAGTTGCAGTGGCCAGTCCAGCATCAACCACATTATCAGCTTTCCAAAGGTTGCTCACTGAATTTCTCTGATGTTGTTATTAAAGGCTAAAAAACCCCGTGCGTTCTCCAGGGTGCTTTTGAGACGGGTAGAAAAGGACCTATTTAGGTTAAAAGAAGCAGAGTAAGAAATCCTGGTCAAGTAATTTGCAGCCAGAGTCTCTGGCATTTTTCAGTACTGGAGTTGTAATTATCTTCTCCGTTTGCCAAACCATAAAGCCACCATGGTTCAGCTCCTCCAAAACTGACAGTCCTGTGCGTCTTTGTTCTTTTTTAATATTTTTTCTATTATTTTTTTAATAGGAAAAGTATGCTATTCAAAACAGAAGGATGTTCTTGTGGTTGAACCACTGGAAGAGCAGGGTTTGGATTTTTTTCCCCGACTCTGCCTCAAACTTCCTGCCTGGCCTCTGACAAGAACTTAACCTTTCTGAAGTTTTAATAACAGATCAAAACTGCAGTAGTGACAGTTGACTTTACAAAGAGGTTGTGAAATTTTATCCGTTAACATTTGCATGGCAAGAGTGACAGAGTTGAAAAACAAACAGGCAAACATCGACTTATTAATATAAAAATGAATTTTCTGTATTCCAGTGCTATAGTTTTATAAATAGGGCTATGGTGGATCCTTTGACTAGATCACTCTCCTTGGCCAGAAGATACCCCAGGGAAGTTTCCTCCTCAGAACTCCACGCCATGACCAGGTCTGTAACCCATCACGAACGCACAACACAGCTTTGTCAAAGTGGGTCACCTTGTTTTCCTTGAAAAAAATTGCCCAAAAGGACAGCTTGAGTCTGAACACACTTTAACAAAGAAGGGCAGCTTTATTCCACCAGCAGAAAGAGTCAAGAAATTTTGGAAACACATAACGAGATGAAAAGAAGAGATTAAAATGTAGACAAAGAATCAGGGAATAGTTTCTCGACAGCGAAGGCTACTGCGCTGCAGAATATTTTCCTCAGGAGAACTGCCGTGGCATTTCACAGCGAAGCGAGAAAAAACACTGAAAAGCCCAGGGAAGTTTTGCAGGAAGATGGAATAGTGAACTCTACAGGGTTTTACCATCTCTAATTTCTATGATTTTACAAAGAAGTATGCAGCAGTTGGACTCCTCTGCGCACTCGGCGCACACGGTTTAATTTTGTTGTTGCAGTAATGTGGAGTTTGTTTACAGCTTTGGTTTTGTAATAAGCAGAAGAAAATTATAAGTATGTGCATCTCCCTCTCCAGAAAGGATGGAATGCAAACTCATGGTGTTGCAAAGATGAACGCCCTTCTGCTGTGTACAATAGTCAACTGGAAAACTTAACTTTTGGAGAATTTAGCAATTCTGCCCACAACAGGATACGAGGTATCTATGAACACCACACACGAGACTCACGGGTATGGCATAGCGTATGAAGCTTCTGATGAAAACTACACGCAAAACCACCCAGATCCATCGAGGTTGAAACTGTCCATCGTGCACTTCAGCCCTTCTTCTGCACTTGGGGAGGTCCACACAAGGGGAAGCCCTGCTTAAATCCATAGGGACCGCAGGAAAGTTGCCTAAAAACTCATTCTGCCCTGTTACATAGGGGTTTTTTCCCAGTTTCTGCATTACCCAGAGCCAACACAAGAGAGGAAGCTCAGTTACCGGGGAAGCCTGAGCCCTCCGCGTCCTTGCTTTGTGTTTTGCAGTCAGAGCAATTATGTTATATCAGTGTTGTTGGAGGGGGTTACGCCGTAAATTGATACAAGTGTCTGCTACAATGAAATCTTCCTAAACATGAATATGGATTTCAGCAGTGTTTTCACTCACTAAATTACTTTGCGGATGGGCTAATAACCTGAGGTTAAAATAGCCTCTGTTGAATAAACTATCTCAGGGAATAAACAGACTACTTTTTCTTGGTCAGAAAGACCAACTGATAATTTAATGCTGGTAAGAAAGAATGGAGCTGTGATCCTTTGAGATCACAGTGTCCTTAATTTAAAATGAAAAGCAAGTTATAACTCATATCAAGGCTAAAAAAAGTGTATCAAAAGCACGACCACAAACGATCAAGCCAGCAGCAAAAGATGATGATTTAACTACACGGCATGCAAACTTGAATTTTCAGTAATATTTGTAAACAAGCTAATTTTCTGAATCTCTCCTCTGTGTGCTTTAATTGTTGCGTTCCAACTATTACTACTAATAATAGCAGATATTTTCACTACCTTCAGCAGAAAGCTATGGATCCCAGCCTTCTCCTTGCAAATCAATAGGAAAGTTGTTATCCTGAGTCCTACATCTACGATCGTACGAAGGAACAACAAAAACTCCTTTTAGCTATTACTAGTTCTTTGCATTAGAATATTGTTAAAGACTTTGGTAAATATAATTTTAAATCACCTCTAAATGTTACCCTATCATCAGAAAACCAGGCATGACTGAAACGTGCTTTCATTTCCCTCTCTCCTGTTTTCTTTATTGTGAAATATCATTCCTTTTATAATGATGCTGTCTTACTCTAAATTTTCACTTCATGTACTGTATTTAATAGTTAATAATTAATGAATTAATATCTTTACAATACAAAGGAACATTAATCTTTTTGTTAAGTCACATCAGTTTCCTGTTAACAATAAAAATGCTTTGTTACGAGTCATACTGTCATGAATGAACATTGCCTCTATTACATTATTTAATTAATGGTTCAGCTCCCCTTTGTCCAAAGTAAACTGCAGCCGGAAAAAAAAGTAAAATCGGTAAACAAACGATTTCTAATGAAGCCTTTTTATATTATTTCCTTTCCACTATCAAAATTATATTTGGTTAAATGGTTTACAAAGGAAATAAGCATTGCATTTGCGTTATCAGATGAGAGCAACATGCTTGTTTAGCTTTTTTTGATGTGTGAAATTTGGGTTCAGGAAATTAGGTTACAAGATTTTGAATACTGACAGCTTTTGTTGTTTTCAAGCTTTACCCAATTTGTTTATTTACCATTGCATATAAGTTATGTGCAAGAGACTGAAAAATGTAACTTTAACAGCTTCTTCTAACCTACTGAATGTTGAGTTCATAGCCCCAGTGTTCAGATCTAGCATGGAATAAAAACAAACAAACAAACAAAAACAAACAAAAAAACCCCAACAAAACGCTTTTGTTTTTTCCTCATAATGAGCAAAATAAGGGATCAATATATCTGTGTTCTTCCTAATACAGGAGGCAGCAGATGTTATCTCACCAGTTGTAAGCACTGGGGATGAAGTAAAACTTCAGGGAAAGAGACTGACTTCTCAGAAGAGCCTTTCTCATAAAACACCTTAATTTTTTTGAGTTAAACAGATCGAGATCTGGGCCAGAGTCATATTCTGCAGGCAAGTCTACTTTAGCATCTAAATCCTTAAACAGCCAACGGGAATTTTAACCATGTAGAGGAGTCTCGGAGCAAAATAAAGTCTCCTGTGTGTTGAATTTCTGCTGGTCCATTTATCTTCCGGGATTTGGGTGAGTGTTTGCAAAGAGAGAGGAGAAAAGGTAGCAGGTAGACGTGTAAGACAGCTGGTAAATTATAAGCTTAGTTTAAAGTTCACCTGAGATTTTTTTTTTTTTAAATAACATCTAGTTCAACTTTAAGGAAAACAGATGGTTCTGAAAAAATATTAATTCAAGCTATACTGTTTTCCTGGCTTCGGAAAAGCAGTATTTTCCTGCTGTACTGGCGCAAACACAAGCAGAGAGTACCAGATTTCATCCTTTCCTTGCTTTTATTGTTTCATCTATTCTTATTTTTCTGTGATCCTCATCTTCTTTCCAAAAAAGCAAGGCATGAAAAGGTGTTCTTTAAAGCTGATTTTATGGCAGGTGGCACGAATAGATCAAGATATATAGAAGAAAATGTTTGTATTACCTGCCACGGAAAAAAAAAATAGCTTATTGTTTGTGACTCCTGCCAAAGAGAGCACCTTTGTGGCCACCCATCACGCCAATGAGATTTGGCAGGTTTGATCAGGCCTTGAGAGCCTTTCACAACGGGGCTTTGTCAAACCTGTCCCTTCGCTGCCCACAGTGTCACACATTTACTGAATTCCCCCTTTTGTTGCCCACATTCAGGTTCGTAGGCTCGAACTCGGCAGTAACTAGCACTCAAGGGGTACGCGCCGTTATTGCTTGCTCAACGTAGCTGTCACATCTCTGAAGACTAAGATCGGTGGCCTTTCCTTGGGGCACAATAAAAAGGTACTGCAAATTTCACTTTGTAGTAACTACAGGCTACAGAAATTGCATTAGCTGCATTAGATGGAGTCATAGAAATATTCAGGAAGGTTAGCGGGATATGGTAGATGTCACATTTATACTATGATAAAAAATCACTTTGCTAACTTATAATGTTTTCTGCTTTGGTAACACCCTATATTAAGGTGCCATTTATACATAATTTATTATTATTTATTAATGTATAAGGCACTTTATAGCATGGTAGATAACAACTTAAATTCATGTATTAAAGATGCACATACATGGTTTAATACAATTTACGTCTCACAATATCCTTTGCAACAGATTCTCATCGCATCATCTGTTAAGCATTTATTACTAATGCATTTTATAACATACTTTATAATACATTATTTGAGGAAGTAGCTGCATTTAGCGATCATTTTCATAAATAAGAATAAAGCATTTATAAGTGGCACCTTAATTTAAAGTGTTACCTTCACATTACTGGATAGTCACTCGCCATTTGTCTCACTTTGCAATTATTCTGAAAATGCACCTCTTAATAAAGGACATGCTAAGTCCTATTTCTTCTCATGCACTCCATCTGATTAAAAGTTTATCAAGGCATTTTCCTTCAGCTGCTCTCAGACCTTTGAAGGTTGTCAGCTCAGTCTGAATCTGTCTTATGTAAACACCAAACTTTTTTATACTGAAATAGCGGTTGCAAGGAAGCCGAGGATATTGGATGGCTGATTGCCTACCAGGTTGGCCAGCGCCGGCTGCTTGGATTCCTTGTAGAATTCCATTTTCCGAGCTGTGAGAACAATCCAGGACGTGGACCAGTTTTTCCTTAAAAATAAAATAAAATTTTAAAAAGGAAAAATTAGCAAGGCATGCAAGCAGGAGGTAAAAGATGCTCCATTTGTAGACTTGTGTTTTAATTATTTCATTGCAGAAACAAAAGCGGCCTAAAGTCAGTATCAGCAATGCACTTCCACCAGTATTGATGGAGTTGCACCGTCCAATTTACAACTGAATGTGGCCCAACAAGGCTTGAAGGCCTTCTTTCTCCTCATTCATGTTTTTCAAGCCTATCTATGTTCCTTTTCCACCAAGGTGCCTTAAGCACAGGAAAACAGTGGGATTATTCACACATGCTTAAAGTTCACATATGCTTAGAGGACTCCAGTAGCTGGTGCCCTTCTGGTAACTAATATTTAAAATAGAACCGAGAAGGAAAAATGTAATTTTGATCTGACTATACAAAGCTCAGAAAAGGGTCTATTTCTAAAGGTCCCAAATACTCCATCCTTTCCCTAAATTAAAAATTTACAGGAGGGCAAAGAAGATAAGAACGATATCTGAGAGAGGTTTAAGGAACCATTAAACATCAGGAGCTCATGGTACAGCCCTAGAGAGCTGGCAAACTGCTGGGGCCAGGGAGAAGCCAAAATACACATGGATATGAGAAACAGTGTCTTCTGATGCAGAAGAACGTAATATTCAACTCAGAAGAAAATGATGTTACATATATTACATATAACACAATGTTTCAAACCACCACATGATCATAAACAAGTAGATCTGGTCTGATAAAAAACTGCTTTTATATTAAGGTTTCAAATTTGAGCCTCGTATTTGAGGGTCATAACACCTGATCTTTACAAAAATACCCATAAACCCACTCTTTTAGAATAAATTTGAAAAAGTGTATGATAAAAAGGTTGTTTCATGTGTATGTTGCAGTGCGTTAAAGAAGAGGGAGTTGCCTGTAAGGACACCGAAGGTCCAGGGAGGAGCTGTTAAAAACCCTTTTTCCTCTCTCTTCTCTCTTCCCTAGTCCCTTTGAGTTTTCTCTATTTAGGTGTTCCTAAGTAACCCAAACACACCCAGTTTTTATTCTAGCGAAGCCTGGCTGTGTCGAGTTTAAAAGCCTGTCTGTCTTCTTCGCGATGATCACTTCCAGATCCACCTCAAAGCTCTGCTGCACTCAATATCCCATCAAACTGCACATCAGGCATAACAACAGACAGTTTTTCTATTAATGACTTTCCTATCCAATATGTTTCGGTCATCAGCTTAAGGAGCATAACCGATATTGCAGATGAAGCCCTAACACCACTGCCATTATCAGAGGAACTTTCACTGGCTTCAGTGTGGGCACGGTTCCACCCAACACCATCTAACGATCATCCCTAAAATATGGCCAAAAAGAGGCAACAGTGAAAGAAAGTCTCTGTAAAGGAGGTGAATACGTTTGAAGAAAACAGCTCTGCATTTTTTTATGCCATGTTAATGAGGAAACAATAAAGAGAGAGACATTGAGAAAGAGACAGAAACAGTAGGGTGTTAGAAAAGTACCTGACCATCACTGAAAAATATTTTCCCACAAAAAGACAGCGTTTGTAATTCACTTTGAAATTTTTACCCAAATTTATTGCCACTATAAAGCCGTATCCTTAGCTAATGCGAACTATTGTCATAACTGTGGATTGTGCACATTGGCATTAAGAACAGTTCAACCTCAGCTAATTATTTTTTAAAGTATCTTTAGGAAACAAGTGCTGTAGCTGAGAATCCGCGTCAAGGTAGTGAATCCAAATTGTCTATTGGCAAGTACAACTTCAGTTCTTTTTAACTTCCTTTTTGGGTTGTTTGGGTTTTTTTTTTCCTACTCATAAAAGGTCTTGTAAGCGCACAGGGAAGTAAGTGGCCAAGTACGCTGTGTGCCGGTTTAAACAGATTTCCTTATGAGTTGGATATCCTGGATAAATCTGGATTACCAAAGGATTAAAACCCTTGGGACACAGCTTAGATTCAGTACCTGGTTTACATCAAATGCTTGACATTAGTTATGGAGAGGAATGTTTCTGTGTCATGGCCACTTCTACAAGCCAGAGCGCTGCTTGCTCCGGCTATTTGCGGGGCAGGTTTTTCTACCTGAGAAATACCAATCAGCAATTGCTTTTTGAGGTCCCAGGCTTGTGTGCAACCTTCTTGAAAGATTCAAATTTCTGATCAAACTAACTGGGAATTTTGCCAAAATTTGAAAACATTTCATTTCAATCTGGACCTCATTTAAAAAAAAAGAAATGCACTTCTATTTATGGTTTTGAACTAAGAAGTCAACAACAAAGAAATAAAAAGTCAATTATAAGTATTTCTTAAATTATATCAGGTGAGATGTTTTACCTAAGTTTCATTCTGCATTTTAAGGAGAGAATGCTTTAATTCCGTCAGGAATAAGAAAATTTAGTGGTTTTGCAAGACACTATAGGAATTATTGAAACTATGAGAATGCAACTGAATTTCATCATATTATCTGCAAGAGTATTTTCTTTCCCCTAAATTTAAATTCCTCAGTTCTTTTATTCTAAAGTTGTTTCATTTAAAAAGTGACATTTTAAAATAAAAAAATAATTACTTTTGTGACCTAAAGATAAAAGGTATATAAACTAGACAAGCTTTTTATCAGATTTTCCATAAAGTCATCTGTCAGGTTAAAAAAAAAAAAGAAAAGAAAGAATGCTTTAAAGTGTGTTAGTCTCTATACAGTTGGGCACACATTGTATTTCCTAGGAAAAACGAAGGTTTTCAAGCTCTTTAGAAAAGTCAGTTCACAATATTCTAGTTTTTACTGTGTGGCATCAATATTATGCAAGAAACCACTTCCAGCGGATGGAATTTAGGTAAGTGAAAGGAGTCAGACAAGGTGTACGCAGAGCAGATGAATCCCCACTGCCCATTCTCTCTGTACAAAGAGCCATACGTATCAGCATGCAGAGAAGACCCAGCTGGGATTAACAAGGATATTGCGTGAATTCGTCTATAGCCACAAGGTTAAAGCCGTGGTTGAAAGCCGCTGCCGGAGAGCCCCTGCGAGGTGCGACCGGACTCGAGAGGAGCATATGCATTTGCATTCTATCAAACGAACACCTGATGGCAGCACGTTATAGCTTCAGTGGTGCTCACAATCTCTGAGGCTATTTAAAAATAGGAGATGGTTCAGGGCTATTTAAAAATACAAGTGGCCGAGGTACGCCGTGCCCACGCTGAGCCAGCGTGCAATGCCACGCCACGGAGATGCTTTGTGCTGAGGGCACCCGATGCGCTGGGAAGGTAAAACTCCCTCCTCGTCTGGGCTCGTTCAGAGATGATGCCCAACCGATGCGCACTCTGCTGAAGCTGCTGCCGGTGCCCAAAGTTGGGAATAGAGTATTACTGGTTTCAATGCCTTTTCCCTAAATACCAGTCTCCGATAGTACTCATCTGCAGCAGGCTTGGCCAAGCGTTCACAATGTTCTCGCTTCAGGTGAGTGGCTGGACTAGGTGACCTCCAGACTCCCTCTTCAATGAGTGTTTCTAGGATCGTTATGGTTTAGCACTATATAGGCATAAAAACTTATCACTTGGCTCCTTTCTCCAGGCAGAAAATGTAATATTTCACATTATTCTCTCATTCTCGTTGGTAGCATACAGTGCTGGTCACATCACTGTTACTCCTTTACAGGCATCTAAACACAGCAAACCATAGCAAATCCTTCCGCAAAGGGCAGCATTAATATTCACATTACTTTCAACTCAAACAGTGCTAAGCGAGTAAGTGCTGACCGCTTCTGACAATCTTGCCTCAGCATCTCTGTGGCATCACCACATGGTGGGTTCCTACATCCCATCCTTGACCCCTCAGCCACACACTCGACACCTGAAATTTGCACACTGGAAAATATATTCTTGGTTTGCCTGGTGCCTTAAGGTTGTCCTTAATATGTGTATTATACATATATAATCCAGAGGCTAACATTGACATGTGCTCACTGCAAGGAGCCCAGTGGCCGCTCTCACTTGGTTTCTGGGACCGTAATCATGCATTGTCTCTGATTCTGAAACAATAGTCATTTGGCTATAAGCAGCAATAATGGTTATATATACTTAAACATGCATCAACTCTGAATTTTGCAACTGATAAGTTCCATAACATTCATATATAGTACCTTAATTTCTTGCCACCATCTGCTATTTTAGCTTTTAGAAGATATCCTTCTTTCTCCACTACCTACAAGAAAAAAAAATAAACATTATAACTACATCATTTATTCAGACAGATGAATCCACTTAGTACACACGTAAGAGTCTGCACGTAGCTAACCCAGTGTGGGGGTATTTTATCACTAATCAGTGATAAAACTGAGATATCACTATCTCAGTTTAGTCACTTTTCTTTTTTCCGTACAGTAAGTTCTTTTGAAAATTTACAAACAATGTTTAAAGTCAATTAGTACACAGAATTAACCTTAAAATACCCCAATAATATTCTATTCATTGAATTAGAAGAAATTTATTTTAATGCAAACACAGTTTCTAGCTATAAGGAAAAAATGGGTTGAAAATACATTACAAGTAAATTTCATCAAGGTATCATTTCATACACCAAGTTCCATTAATAGCTACGAGGAACACACCATACTTCTGTGGAAGCCTCTTGCTGCTTATATTCTAAAAAGAGCTGCGTTTAGGGGTAACCGATGTCAGAGCAACATCAAATATCTGTGCAACAGAAAAAGTTACATTGCCGTCATAGGTGCCACATTCTGCTTTGAGTCAGCACTAAATCAAGGCTCATGCAAGATGCTAAAAGGCATCACGCTTTTAAGTGGTGCTGTCTTTCGGATGAGCTCCGGTATCGAGGCGTTCACCCCTCACAGCCCTTTAAAGGTCACACTTCATTGGAGTGTGCGCATCCACGTCCAGGGAGAACTTGTCTTCAAGTTTCCGGCTGAACTAAATGATCTCATAGTACGGTGCAGAAAACCAAATTGAGCGGGTCTGTCAATTCTCGACATACAATCTGAAACTGAAATTATAAACAAGGGAAAGCACAGCTGTGTTGCGCGTTTTCCAAAATACACCCTGAAAAGGCAAACCCTGAAAAGGCAAAGCCCTTAGCAGTTACCTATACGAAGCAGTATGTGATGTTAGCAACCTGATATCACCTTGGTAGATCCCTTACTCTGCCGCTGCTCTTACTGAAACCTGGTCCCTTTTCTGCGGTGTCAGGACAGGCTAAGGACTCTGCTGGCTCCCACCCTGCTTGCAGAGTATCAAGGTTGCACTTGAGTTTGAGGATATCAGAAGCGAGCCATAGGCTCGGTCGTTTGTTTTCATTTCTCCCTCTTGATTTGTGCTCCTCTACAGCTCTGAACACATTTTCCTTAAGCCAGAGGCCCCCGCAGATACTTGGTTCTCTATGATCTGCTGAGACACCCCTTGTATAGCTGTGATATACAATTTGGGATAGGGCTATTTTTTGGCTATTTAAATTTATATTTAAAAATTAAAACCCAAAGAAAATAGGAAGACTGGTCTTCAGCCAAACCCATCGACCTGCCTTCTCGTCAGATCTTATTAACTACCTATGTTCCAGCTGTGTCACTAATGGGAAAAGAAGCAAAACTGTGATTCAGAGTGGGTTTGTTTTCCCTTTCAAACACCACCGATTCTGTACCTGACCAGGATACTGTAACTCCACCAGACCTTTACAGCAAATTGTGTCACGAGGTGATTTTGTAACAATTTCAATAGAATTTTGCTCTCTGCAAAGCAATTAAATAGCAATAATACATGTTTTAACAGGCAACACAAGAATTTTTAAATCAAACATATCTGTTATTTTGATTATACAAAATATCACATTATTAACTGTAATATAATTAACTATTTCCTTAGATTTTGTCTGTTGCGGGTATACAACATAATGAAATATACACTGTGTACATATCTGCTTGCACCTATGAAAAGGTCTGCGGACAATGATTTAGGTGACATTCTCAAATGGGTACATGAAGATTAGTGTGTGCATTTTCTATAATTTGTACTTATCTCATGCAAATTCCTGTCATGCATATGATTGCCATAGAAAACCCAGAGAGAAAGTATGTAGGGATTATTGTGCAGAGTCATGTCACTATTTATCTAGTGATGGATGGGTGAACTATTAGAGCTAAAATAAGACTTAATCCCCATCTCCACCTACTTTTTTTTTTTTTTCTTAAATCAAACTTCCTTTACATCTTTCGATATTTTTCTTCCCCTTCTAACCCTTCATTTTTGTAGCATAAAACTTCTGGTGCTTGGCCAGGGCCAGAGATGCCAAATAACATATGAGAAAGGTTATTCTTTTTAATATTTCTATCCATCTGGAAACAGAAATTGGGAGGAGCATTGGCCAACCATTCAAGCTGTTGATTGCTTCTCTGAATCAGACCCAAAATCTCATGCTTTCAAAGTTTACCAACCACCCTTCCCAAACTGTTATTTTAACCAATCCAAAACTGAAGGCAAATGCGATTTTCAACATCAGATCTGAATCACCTCTGTTCTCACGTTTGGGGAAGTTAAAAATTGGATGTGCTTCCAGCTGAAAATGTTGCTGCTCAGTCATATTTTCCTTATAATTGTCTTGAGCTAGGATATCAAATCCACTAACAAATGTTGGGCATATAAAATATCCTGATTTAAATTACATAGCTCATATCCGCCATTTGTTTTAAATTAAATGTCTCAGAATTAAACAGCTCAAAAATAAAAGGTCTTCAGTTAATATGAGACCTCTCAGTGCTGAGCAAAGTAACTTTCACATATATTGCTTTAATTGAATTAGTACAGGCCCTGTTTTTAAAAAAAAAATTAGCATGGTCTTCATTAATTGATAACATGCGCAGTTTTCTCTGTAATTAATATAAAGGCCATTTACGGAATTACAAAACATCTTTACCACAAAGACAAATAAAAAGAATTCTAGGATGACCCCAATATTTTTATAACCTCTGTTTGGGGTGCTTTATTCCCCTTGTTTAACATCTGTTAATATCCCTTATTCTGTTCTAGTTGTTTTCAAGAAAAAACTTCCAAGACAGTTCAGGATCAATTTACGATACTTCTGCAACTGGATGATATTAGATTAAGAAGAATACCAAATATATCCTTATATATCCTTATGATATGCTCTGTTGTTTCTGTCTCAATAAATATCATCATATGTTGTTAAGCTGCTGCCCTTCCTGCACCTTTTCAACATACGGAACTGTGAGAAAATGACCCAAAATGCCCTGAAGAATTAGCAAAGAAATAAGAAAATTGAATTATTATGTGGGGCTTCGTGATTGTTGGGTTTTTGTCTCCTTTTTTAGAAAAATATTAAAGATGAGAGTATGTATGTGTAAATATTTGAGTTTCTAAATAATAATTTAGAAAGACTCATGATCTAGCAGTATTAGAAAATATAAGGAAAAGTAATTATCACTATATCACAGATAGACTCTATAATTTTCCTAATTAGAAGAATTCAAAGTTTCTGAAACTACCTATTCCTGAAAAATTTGTGTAGGTACCACATTTCTTTCCGATACCAACATTTCTTTCATGATTCTGTATTTGCATATTCATTTTCTTTTAATAGAAAAACCTCTATGCTTCTCATTCCCCCTAGATTCTTTTAATGTCAAGGAATTTTTTTTAAATTTTGTGATCAATTTTATTTATAAAAATTGATCTTAATGTTAAAAACACCTTAATATGGGCAAAGACAGGACAAAGACATGGTCGCATACGTCCAAATTAACAGCAAAGTCAAGCTACATGAATTGCTTTGTACCTTCTAAAATTATTCTTTTTATTGATTAATCAAACTCCCCTGAATCCCTTAACATCTTGAAGCATCCAATACCTCATGTATTTATTCTTTAATAAAGCATGTGTAACATTTATATTATAAACATTTAAAATAACAAGAGCGATTTATCAGCTCTGCAGAGCAATTGCTTACCGTGTGGTCCTGCGTACTAATGATGTCTGCAAGCGTTAAGTTATGTTGGGAATGATTTCTTCTATGACGATTTACCTAAAATAAAAAAAAAATATATTCAAGGATTTAAATTCAGAGAGGATTCATATACATACAAGTTGAGACGGACCAACAAATTTAATTACTGGGTATGCACAGCATGCATTAGATGGAGTTTTGGAAACCTGGTTTCTTTCATTTCTGCATTTCTGTGAAAACTGGTGCTCCTCTGAGCTCTGCGTATTTGAAATGTACAGCTACCAAACTCTAAATATCTCTGGTAAAAATGTGTTTCTTTGTGATGTCACATTGGCAAATTTACCTAAAAATTAACCAACTGCTAATAATAATTTTAATTTATGACTTTTCCATCAGGAATCTCAAAAATGATTTAACTGGTTAGGTGCTCCTAAACCCATTTTACAGAAATGTGAAAGATGCTAATTATAACCTCAAGGCCACAAGGCAAGTCAATGAAGAAACTAGAAAATAATTGGGAACAAGCGCATCATATATCTGATATGCTTAAACGGCTTTAAAGGCTATTTCTGAAATCTCCGTGACTGGAAGGCTACAGCAATACTGGACTCCGATTCTAAAACTGTTCCCAAGTACTGAGTCCTTGATTTCCTCCAGTTCCCTCTTTTCTAGGGGGAAGCCAGTATAACCATGTGTGACTTAGCTCTGCACAATTCTTGCATTATACCAGAAATTATTAAGACTAAATAAAAGTTTCATCACAAATCAAGCATTTGGCAGAGCTCAATAGCATTTTACTTCCTTATAAATTCACAAAAAAAGAACAGGTCACCCAAAAACATGTGTGTGTATATATACGTGTATATATATATATATAAAAAATCCCAACCTTTTACTCTTTAAATTCAAAGTCAATCAATAATAATATAATTTGGAGTTGTGATCCTGTAAAATTCAGTGATTATCTCCTCTTTTAACTGAAGTCAAAAAGCAAACAACAAAATATAGTCTCAACTAGTTTCCACTGTATTCATCATAATGCATTCTCTTTTTCCCTATTAAAGCAGAGTTAACCAGAAGTCATAATGTATTCTGTTTATATTCAAGTGTCTGAATATAGAAAATGTTCTTAATTAATCCAGAGGGCCACGCTCAAAAAACAGTTAAACATATTATGATCCCATATTTTTTCTCCACACATTGCTTTCATGTTTATTTGTAAGCACTAACATTTTTAAGCCTTGAAATCTATATCCTAGATATTGCTCTACTCTCCTAGTCAGAGCTAATGAGCTTAATGAATTACCAGTTCTAAATTTAATACAAACATTTCAAAGAAAGAGATAAAACATTCTTCACAATTCAAAAGTTTCTCTGACCTATTTATGAAGAATATCACTTAACAATTTCATTAAGGGTGAGTAACAGCTGGTGACATGGCTGTGTCCTAAAGTGTTTTTCTCTCTTAATATTCTGCATCTTAAGCAATCGAGCTTTCATAAGAAATACTTTAGTTAGTGGCAGTCCCTCCTTTGGGGAGAAAAAAAATGTCAGACCACATTTTCTGTATTTTGCAATCTTGTTTTCAGGAGTGTCATGTTCCTGTTTTATTAGCATGTAGGGTAAACAAGAATGATTTGCTGATGCTATTGAGAGAACTTCTAAGATTACAGTCTTTCTATTTAGATTTTGGATGGAACTTAATATTAATGCAGGCAGAGGCATGTATATAAATTCAAAATAAATTAATGCAATTTATCTTTTCCTTTATCTTTACTCTTCAACAGCTCTGAAGGTTCTATGGTGCTCAAGACATATAGCTAAACTATTCAGGTCTAGATCACAGAATGTCTTTCTTACCCAGATCCCCCATTCTAATTATTCCTTAACGTACAACAGAGCATATTGCCCAGCGAAGCTTTCTAAATTACATTCTTCCCTCATCCAAATTAAATAACAAGACACACCGCCACTCCCCAGCATCTATTTTAACATTCAGCTGCTCTCTCCAGGAATCATACGTGTCTGTTGGGGGCCCTATATGCAACTTTGTGAAGTGTACGGCACCGATCAGAGCTTTCGGTCTGGTCTTTGGTTCAGCGATCAGAGCCTTAGCGACAGAAACGCTCACATTGGACACACGCTAAAAAGAACATATCAGAAGCACTAAATCCATCCACAACCAAACCAAGAAAGGAGATAGTAAAAAGTACTGTTTCAGTAGTACTAGCATATTATTAGTGGTAGCGTAATAAAAAGACAATAGTAAGATTTCCAAGAAATATGAAAAGAGAAAAAGAATATTAAATTCCAGTTATAGATGATATTATGTGCTTCAAAATCCCTTCGCTCTATGCAAAGCAGAAATATTAAGGAAAACTGCGTGTGTAGAAGGAGAAAGAATACACCTACCTGATCATTAAGGTGATACTTTTGCTAAAAAGTTGTTTCTCTTATAGGGCAAAAATAAAAGAAATTACACTATTTTGTACACCAGCAATGAGCGATCTCATGTAAGAAAGTCCGGAAGCTCCAAAGTCTGAATCTAGTTACAGAAATACAACCAAAATCCACAGCTATGTAAGCCAAGATCAAACTCTTCTGGAAAAACACCCCAAATATTTGGCTTACAAATGGAATTAATGGAAACTTCAACAAAAATCTTACTCATTTCTACCAGCCTCTTGATTTAGGAATGGAACATTTTTAGAACGGAATCAAAACAGCTTGAAAAAACTCAGCAACAACAGAGGCAATATTAGACTGGTGAGACTGATTTTCATAAGACTGATTTTATAAAATTCCAGCAGGCCTTATACAAATTTGGTCTTAAATATATTTTATAAATACTGCTGAATGAGTTAGTCGTATCACTTCTTTTGCGATACATTCTGTTCAGTGCTAAAATGTTCTTAGCAGGAGAACTGGGTGACAGTAGTCAACACACCCATCTTTCAATATACTCACAATTTTCAGCGGTGTACCAGAATATTCAAAGGGAAGTGCAGGCTCAATTATTTTCATTCTTTCATTCAGTGTTTAATAGACAGAACATAAAGGAGATGTTTTGAGATTATTTTCTCCATCGTGCCATTCGATCACCCTAATAAACTGAAGAAAAACCTAAATAATATCTGTCACAAGTCCTCTACCTCACCTCCCAGGGTATGATGAAAGGCAGAGATTTACAGAAGTTCGTGAGATCCTTTTTTGGGAAAGGCAGCTCATCAGCAGTTTTCTGATTTGATGAACATTCTTCAGTCAGCAACAATGTCACCTGCAGCATTAAAAATCCACTCTGCGAGCGCTTGCAAGTCTGTGGGCAAGTCTGGTTTTGTTAAATTCAGCCTCGGCAGCCCCCCCCCTTCCCTTAGCTAAAGGGTATCCATCTCCTACCAGAGTTATTCCAGCATCTAAGCACTAATCCGTCATCATCCTTTCTACAAAGACAAAGCCTCCGTTACATATGCCTGGTGTCCCAGCGTGAAGGGACAACCATCTGACAACTGCTGTTTTAACATTGATGAAGTAAAATACAATAACCTGATGTTTAATCTCATTTCTTTCTGTGTTCCCATTTGTTCTTTAAATTCCCCTTCTTTTTTTTTTTGTGGGAATTCATTACGACTAACTCATCGCTAGTCTCTTCAAATAGCGTGGCGTTGATTTAGAAAGAGACTTGGAGGACTGATTTGGATTTTATTTCCCATTACAAGCATATTTCTGACCTAATTCATCTAGTCAACGAGAAGCAGCATACTTCTTTTTGATTTCAACCAAACCTAACAAAACGAACTAGCGTTCCTCAAAAGGCCCAGACAGGCTGCTCTAGTGCAAAGTACAGCAAATAAATTATTTCCTGAAACGTCATTCTTAATTCACTTGTATCCCTCAACAATTAAGATAATTCTAAGACACTTCTAAGTGGTTTCCAAGATAATCAAGTTATTCACCACAAGTTATTTACCCACAAAAGTCACCTACAAGTAGCCTGGGAAAACCACAGTTTCTTCAAACAAGCGGCACCTCGTGCTGCAGAGCTCTGCTTTGGATGGGAAACCCTGGGATGACACCTACCTGCTGTTTTCTCCATTAATCACTGTACTGCTCCACCAAGGAGAAGGTTCTCGTGGAGGCTTTGTTAGATTTCTACCAAAAATATTGTCACACTGTTCATGCTTTGACCTTTCTTTTTAGGAGTTTAACTATTGTTTTGTTTCACCCTACCCACACTGCAATCATGTACGTGGAGATTCCTTTATAAACACCCAAAACAGAGAGAAAGCCCCCACTGTTGAACCCCTACTACTGCATGTTGCTCTGCTCTGGACCTGATCCAGCAAAGCACTCTGCAATGGGCTTAAGTGTTTTGCTGGGTCAGGGCCAGAACACTCCATCCTTTATAGGATCGAACTTACTGGTGGCAGCTTGAAAGTTTGCAATAAAAGTACAAACTAGTCACATAAACTTTCATGAAAACCGTTCCCTCAAGAGAGAAGGAGGGGTGACACCTGATTTAGTGATGTCTGTGGTCATTTCACTCCCAGTCACTCCCATGCTGCAGTGACAGCTCATAATTGCTTAGATAGAGAAACTTAACAAAAATGTATTGTTGCATTTCTTAATGGCCCCATCCCTTGAAAGACACCTAGACCATGGCAAGAGAAAGGAAAATCCTGTAACATTTCACTCACTGCCGTGCTCAAAGTGATTTGTTTCATTTTAAAGACTCAGTCTTAGGCAGCATGGCAAGTCCATCATTATCTACAGAAATTATTTGGAAAGCGCTCTGCTGTGATATGGTTTCTCTTCTGCTGTGAGAGGCACTGAGAAAATCCCACAGGGCTCTCCGCTTGGAGATGCTTCTTTGTCATCTCAGCAGATAAGGGTTTTTGTCCATCCTCAAGAACTGAAGGCTGTCAAGAAACAGCGGGAGCAACCTCCTTCCCCTTCAGCTTGCTGCTGTGGGTGCTCTTGGTGCATTAGAGCTGTGCGATAGCTCAGCGGAAGACCCCGTTCAGCCCCAGGGATGCCACCCTGTGTCCCAGAAGGCTCCTTCCCCACAGCTGTGGTCACTGGTGGTCCCAGCTTGCTCTGGAGGCCTCCTAACACCATCCTTCAGAGGGTTACGTTGGACTCACATGGTTGAGTTTTTCCCTCCTTTCTTGTCCCAAATAGATTTCTTCAGA
Source organism: Anarhynchus alexandrinus (assembly GCA_008711295.1). Lineage (NCBI taxonomy): Eukaryota > Metazoa > Chordata > Aves > Charadriiformes > Charadriidae > Anarhynchus > Anarhynchus alexandrinus. Next base: position 3,368,937 of record VUYV01000047.1, read on the forward strand.
AGAAAAGGTGATGGAGAATACAATGCAGCATAGCACGACATTAGGTCTTTAGCTTTTTTTAGCTTTAGCTTTTTTTTCTAAGGCTTGCAGGGGGAGAGAGAGAGAGAGGCACGAAGCGCAGTTTCAGTCCTGCCCCCACCAGCCCACGTTTGCTCCTCACCCTCCCTCCCCATCCCCAGACCCCCGAAAACTCATTACTACGCAGGTGACCAAACGCTTTGCTGGGGAATAGGAACTTGCATGGATGGAGCTTTTGTGCGCTGGCTACAGACCAGATAATCTCTCCATGCATCATTTAATAAGAAAACCACTTCACGGTCCTTACAGGCTTGAGTTTGTTACATATGACACACTCTCAGCAGAATCTGCGGACTGAAGTCAGCGGGGGGAAGAAAAAAAAGCAAGCGGGGTTGTGTTGCATTCCCCCCGCGTGTCTCCCTTTGAGCACACTGCCCTCTATATTCAGTTCAGATCTCCAGAGCCTGTGAAAATAATGATAATGGTTTTGCTTCCCTTGACCTCTTGCTCCCTTATAAATCAGAATCCTATAGACCTCTCCCACAGCGCGAGGGTCCTCCTTCGTATTCCAGCCTGTGAAGGTAGGTATTTTATATCAAGGCGGTTTAATCACGTGGGCGTGCTCCCTGGCTTCAGGACTCGCTGCAGACGAGCACCGCGGCGCCTTTGCTGAGGGAGTACCTCGATTTATTCAGCCGCTTCATTCACGAAATAAGAGCACAATAATTATTCGGCTCCTAGTTGAAATTTCAGCCAGCGTTAGGATAGGCTGATTCCCTCTGGTCAGAGAATAAATAATCATGAGTTTGATTACAAAGCGTGGTCTGTTTGAAACCTTCTTTCCCAAAACTGTTGGAGGGGTGATCCAAATTTGGGGTACCCGGTTTGGGCTAATATTTTGACTCCACGGATAAGCCTGCATCAGGCAGTAGGTACTTTTCTCCATTAATGGCTTGCTGTTTCCCAGGAGCAGATTTTCCCTAGAGTGGGAGCCCTTTTGTTCCTCTCTAGCTACTCAAATGAACTTTGAAATTTGTCCAATTGATCCTTGCTTTGAGGGAGTCCCAGCTGATGTAGTTGGCTTCATTTTTAGCCTTTTCAGGAGTAGGAGATCTGCCAAAACCATATGTAGAAGAGGAGACAGCTACAAAAGGTTCCTACCGCCCATATGAGTTCAAGAAATCCTAAGGCTGCTCTAAATTTGACTGCGGGTCGCTCGGATTCGCGTACCTGGAGATCAAACTATCACAAAGGGACCAACAGCTGCGTTGCCGCTAATCCTCAGGATTTCCAACTGGAAATCAAACTGGAACCCGGTCTCAAAGCTTCAATATGCTCTAATTCTATTAAATGCAATACTCACTGATTCAAGAAAAGAACATTTAAAGGGGAGACTTTTTTATGTATTTGCACTAACCTTTTCTGTTACAGCCTGTAACGGGTAACAAAATACAGCAACGCGTACACTGTGACGGTATTCCTCTAGCCATACATAAAAATTTATGTCATAAAAAAAAATATATTGATAAGTTTCCTGGTCAGATTTTTCTGTTCATCATGCAGTTATTACGTTCGGTTCACCATGATATTAGAATATATTAATCTTAACTACTGCAGGTGCTTTGGTAAAATTACAGATGAGTAGTGCACCAATGGTAGAGGAAATACAGAGTAAAAACAGCAGGAAGAAAAATGCAATAGACATCAGTATTTCACCGTTCTTTGCCTCTGACATCTATGTCTGCAAAAATGTGTTCTTTGATGTTATGTCTATAAAAGGTAAAAATCAAAGTTAATACAGACAGAGAGTAATGATAAATTATCTTTTCATGTCCCCCTTGGATCTTAGAAAAATAAAGACAATAAATGTGAGAACTCAGCTATGACAGCAAATTGTGTCAGCAACTCTGACCTGAAATTGCACCCCAGAATAGTATTCTCAGGGTAAGGGGCAAGCAAAAAAAAAAAGAATCATTAAAACTTAGTAAGTAAATGTGCAGAAAAAAAATCCAAAAGAATTGCCTTTACTAAATCACATCCAGCACATACACTACAATCAAAATGCACTCAAATGCTCAGTCTCTCCTGAAAGGACTGTCTTAACAGAAAGAACGTAATTAACATTGATGTCACACTCCTGCAAGTCATCAGTTACTCTGTACCATATAAATACCCTTGTATAAAATATTATTAATATTCCTAGACAAATGCTCAGTCCTCTCTAGTGGACCCTACGCTAGTGCATCTCTTTATCCTGCCTACCTAATCCTTTCTTTCGGATTTAAACAAGCCAAAAACTCACCTTATGCTACTGCAGAAGCAATTTTTATTTTTGAAGGTTAATCCAACTCAGCAGGATTTAGGGATGGCACTTTTGCTTGGTCGTAGGCATGTTGGCTCAGGCCAGACAGCTGTTTGGACATTCTCCACTGGGAATCTTGCCCTCAACACCCACAGTTGATGCACATACATGGTCTACTGGCTGCCTACTTCCATGCCCATCTGTTCAGATGGCATGGTGCCCACTCACAAGTTCGCTGGATCCTTGCCCTTAGTGTGTAGATGCCAGGCAATGATGGGCTTAGATGGGCAGCCTGCAAAATACTGAAAGTGATCATTTTTTTCCTGTAGGAAGTCCTTCCTCTGCGATAGCACTGAAGCATGGACACCACATGCTACCCTACACTTAATAACACCTGTGGACATATATGTGCCAGGAATACAAAGGGAGGGGGTGGAATATACTGGGGGGAAAAAAATACAAAATGGAACGCTACAAAAAAATTGCAAGGATTCTTCTGTAAGAATATGCTCTAAATTGTCGATGGCAATGGAGGGATGCCCAGGTTAACCTGAAACAAACTGGCTCAAGCGTCAGAACAGCGTAGCCGTGGCCACAGGAACCGGAGCACAGCCTGGTTCATACCGCTTCCCAGGCTAGCCTGCCTCTGAGACCCAACCTAGCTTACAACTACCTTGGGCACCACACATCACTCACTGGCCACAGCGCGTAAAAATCGAAGGCAGATCATCCTGAAACCAGCGCGAACCAAACCCAGACCTGTCTAAAATTGTTTACCTTCACTGCACATCGCATATATACCACACCGCAGAAAATATTCTGTGGTAAACTATGGCACGAGTAAGGTAGATAGTAAAAAAGTCATTTTAACAAAGATCAATTTTAATTTGTGTCATTGCCCTTTGAAATAATAACTCAGAAAACCCTACTTAGTAACAAGAGATTATTTTTATAAAAATTAGTAGAGAAGATAAGCTTCCCTATTTTTTTTTTTTGAGTCCAAAAGTCAACCTTATTGTGGATATTTGAGTACAAAGCAGCAATGTTAGAATTCACATATAATTTTCTTCCCAAATATAGTTTGATTAACAGCAAATCAACATATAATAATCATTTTATTACTTTAATGAGCTAATTTAAAAATTATTATTTTTTAAAACTATTCCAAAAGAATATATTTTATTACCATTCTAACTGAAATTATTTGAACGACTTTACTTGTGCATATAAATCCCACGGTATTTTTACACACCATTCCTAGTTTTTAGCTGTCCTTCACACACTGTATGGAAGCCATTAGAAAGGTACATACTATAGTTTCTGCTCTTTGATTAGATGACTGAAACTTTTAAAAGGAGGGAGAGGAAAATCAAAGAGATCTCTGCAGCAAAGAGTATTTCCAACAGAGTCTTCCAGGACTCCTCCTTTCTGCCAACACTCTGGCGAACAAACTACCGCACTTACAAACGCTCATGGAAAATTAATAAAATGAGTTGCAAATACCCGTGAAACATTCGCAAAATTATTCTAACAAGTGTTTTTCTCTTTTTTCCTCCCCCTTCCCCTTGCAGAGCGCGCCCCAATACTGCTCTAACGATTACGGACGCTTGCTAGCAGGCTGAAAAGAGATATAAATGCTGCGGCATGGCTGGATCTGCAACTTGGCTTGGGGCTCTCATCTAGTCAGCAGTGGAAGCCTGTGCTCGAAGGCACATTTAAGCCGCGTCTAACTTAGTGTTTACTCTGGGGTGACTGGATTTGAGCGCGCTGTCCCTACCCTAGAGAATTGTTTGCTGCACGGAGACATCAGTCTTGTCTTTGAGCATGCTCCACCGAATCAGTCATGTGTGACTACTTGATCTGTTTTGGTCTGGACATATTGTCAAATCGTTGTGTCCAAGTTTCACAGGAGCTATGCCGAAAAAGTCCTGGCTCCGGAATGAAATTAGATTTATAAGGAACACAAGCCAAAAAAGTCGCTACGAACGCCCAGTCACAAAAATCAAAGAACCTGAATAAAAACTATTTTGCTCTGACTTCCAAGCTTAGTTCAGCTTCTTTAATCTGAAGGGAAAAAACCCACTAAGATTACCTCCTTTCTAACTTTTAGGTTGCTGATTCCAGGCAACACAGAGGTAAAACATTGGCTTTTCCAATGGAAAGTCCTTTGTTTTTCTCAGTGCAGGAATTTTCACAAAGTACATTTTTAATGTGATTGGAAGGAACATCTTCTAACGCAGGTCACGGCTGAAAACCCCATAGCTAAATCTTATTAAAAACTATTCTGAGATCAAAATTAGAGACTGTAATACAGAACCACTTGGATACCTGTCAGATTGATAATATCTAGATGGCCATCTAACTTGCCACCTGCTCCCCCTTCCCTTTGCACTAATAACCTGAGTAAGCTTGTGAATGCTTTTTTTTTTTTCCAGCCCTGTTGGCTCATATTAGTCTCTGATATCATCATGACCTGTAATCTCTTAAAAAAAAAAAAATAATCAGGATTGCTTATTAGCCCTGTTCAGAGGACCAAAGTGCATATGCAATAGAAGAAAGAATGAAGCGAAGTTTTCAAACAGATTTTCCCAGGTGTCATTATAAACACTAACATGAAAGAAATGGAGTAATCAAGATAATAACTGATCTACTTCAAGCAGCTTTTTAAGCAAATGGGTGATTTTGCAAAGGTCAATTAGCTGGACGACTCCTTCCTATTCTATTTGACATCACGATGCTCTGCTAGGAAAAGAATCAAAACATTTAAAAGTTTAACTTTTCTTCACTCTTCCTTTGAGATTTCTCAGTTTTATATTTGATCCCAACCACACAGCAAACCAGGTAGGACAGCAGTGATTGCTAATACCGTTACCCAGCTCTGGGATTCTCCACTGGCAATTTGCCTTCATCACACAAAAAACTCATATCGTAGCACTTTTACCAAAACCAGCTGACACAGTAAAAGTACTCTAATGCAAGGGTTAGGGTTTGTTTGTTCTTTTTTTTTTTTAAATACCAAAATTAGTTCTTCAAATCTGTATTGAGTTTCAGGATTCTTGATTTGATTCTTNAAAAAAAGAAAAAAAAGAAAATGTGTCATCCATTTGTGTCTTGGCAAAGTAAGAACTACAACTGCAAAATGCCATTGTCTGTATTGCTTAAGTATTATTTCATTATTTGCCCTTCCTAGACAAAGAAACATTTCAAATAATACGACACTCCCTTTTGAGTTCACTCCACAAATTGGTCCATGTGCTGAAGACAACACATAGGAGAGGGAAGTGCGTATTTCAGATCCAAACACACGGAATCTCCTGGTTTTACTCTTGTGGTATTACATCGACAGCAAACCACATAATGCTAATAAAGCAGATAAAGAAAAGAAGAAATGGAATTATGCTGTTTGAAACTTCTGAGGCGTCTAGACAGACTGGAAATTGCCCCTGATTTCATTTTCCTCATTCTGTTCTGATAGAGAAGTCACCTGCCTTACAGATAAAAGAAAACCCTCAACAAAACCAAACAAGAATGATACACTGCCATTCAAAATGTGGGCAGGGTATGAAAACAGTACTTACTGCAGATATGCTGTCAGAGAAGTCACTAATTTTATAAAAATAAACAAATAAATAAATATAATTAAAAACAAACAAACAAAAAACCCAAGAAAACAACCACAAACAACACCTCAAGAAAAAAAAATAAGCCAAATATTATTAGAAGCTTTGGTGGTACATTAAAACAGAACTTTGACTGTATATTTCAGTGCATACATACCATGCTGTACATACAGATATACCATGCTGTCAGAAAAGTCACAAATATACATCACATAATGGAGAGGAAAAGGCTTTGATTTATCACTTGTGTGTTTGGTTTCTTCCTCTTTTGTCCCCAGTTCAATGAAGGCTTTCAAATAGCACCTGCCCCTCCATCTCTTTGCTTCTCCACCCCTTGACATGGATGAGGAATCAAGATGGCACTGTTTATAGAAACGTTTGTATAAATATTTTATCCAAAGTACGCTGGACTTAGCCTAGGAAATTTCTGTTTGATATCTCCCTGGAAGGGATCCATTTCTTATTTGAAGGCATGAAAAAATGATGAATTTCCCAATTCTCTTGGTAGTTTCCCACTAGTCTTTGCAAAATGTACTGTAACTCTCATTTTATTTTGGGGGGCTTCCAACACTTAGATGTTTCATCTTGTATTGCCTTTTTCTGCTACATTAAAGAACCGTTTGGTGCCCAGTGTTGTCCCTTAATGTAGGCAAGTATGAAATCAATTGCCTTTCAATTTCTTTCAGATAATTTAAACATGCTGAGGTCTGTAGATCCTTCAGCAGGCAAGACAATTTTCCTAACCTTCGATGCTTTTTATTTTTGCCTCTTCCTTGCATTATCTTCATTGTTTTTAATATCACTATTCTAGTTTCCTTTTCATCAGTGCCACTGGCAGACACGAACCTTTGCTGTCTCTTTTCTTCGTTATCACACGTAAGGCTCAGCCTAAAATTTTTGACATCGAAACACCCATAGGAGCTACGTTTTGCAGTAAAATCTCAGAATACAGTTCCCAGTTCTGGGAACAGCATGGCCTGTGTTTCCCATATATACATATATTTGGATAAATTAAAATGCACTTTCAGCCATTAAGCAATCCAGATCACTCTCCACAAGTGCCTTTACCCAGACCTATTTGCCAGTCCATCAATCTTTGCTTTATTTTAAAATGTTATTAGAACTGTTCTATTTACTTCCCTATCATGGATAAAAAGAGTGATTAGTGTCAAGCTTAGTACTAGTCCCCGGAGAACAACTCTAAAAATTCACCCAGTTGATGATGATTCTCCAGGGACTACTTTCTGAAACGTGTAAATTAATCAGTTCTTAATCCATTTAACGTGTGCTTCACTGATACAGCACATAGCTAATATTTAATCAGAATGTCACGTACTATTAAGTCGAGTGACTTACAAACTTTCCGTATACTTCACAAATATGGCTGCCTTTTTCAACGAGACTTGCATCAAAAATAGTGCTGGGGTTTTTAATTTTTTTATTCAGTTATGATGACTGATACCAACGATATTCTTAACTTCATGGTTTTATTAATTAAAACCTGCAAAAACTTTTTCATTAGTTGACCCAATACTCTGTTAGGTTAATCTACCTATCAAATTTTCCAAGTCATGCCATTTTCACTTTTGAGTACTGACACAATGCTTGTCCTCTTTGAAACTTTTGTCATTTCCATGAAAACCCAATATTTATTTAAGACTGAAATCAACAGGCACAGACTGCCTCAGAAACCTTTAAGGCTCCAACTTGACTTTTTTTTTTTAATTTTCCTAAAATTTTGCCAAATTGTGGCAATTTTTCTAAAATTACCGTCACTGATACACATAAGTCAACATGGTTTTAGTCATTAATAGCATAAAAAATTCATCATCATTCTTGTAAACAAATCATAGAATCATAGAATCATAGAATGGTTTAGGTTGGAAAGGACCTTGAAGATCATCGAGTTCCAACCCCCCTGCCATAGGCAGGGACACCTCCCACTAGACCAGGTTGCCCAAGGCCACGTCCAGNCCCCACCATTTTTTAATCAGACATTTTTTAATGTCTGATTTCAGACATTTTTTAATCAGACATTTTTTAATCATACATGATTAAAAAAAAAAACCAAAAAACAAACAAAAAACCCCCAAAAACAACCAAACACAAACTCAAACCAACGAATATTTATTTACTGTTACTTTTTTTCCTGCATCACTATTAACGGCTGCACGATCTTAAGAGTGTGCCTGTAATAGCACAGCATTAAGCTCTTAAAATTAGAGACAAAACAAGATTCTTGAAGTTATTCCTATGCACAGAGTTCAGAACTTAAAGAATTCGGAAAACTCCAGTACAAGTATCAGTGTGGTCCAGCACTGCATCGCTTGCAGGATTCCCCTCAGCAACACAATATCTGGGGGAAAGTTTGTTAAAGGGAAGATTTTATACACTCTTTAGCATTTGGCTGCTTTTCACTGTGTAAATGACCTGTCTAGCTCTGTAACCAGTGCCATTGCAAAAAACAGTCAATTATCAGTATATCTCGTTCTGTCACTACCCAGATTCAGTGACTATAGATTTATAAAATGGGGAATGAATTGCTCATTGCCTTACAGAAGAAACTACCTGGAATCTACAATTTCCATGTGCTAAAATAATGAAGTTGATGTCACAGTGCACTGCATTTTATACAATCATCTCTCTATCTGTAAGGAAAGTCACCAAATCAAAAATGGGATAAATTCTCTCATTTATACAGGTGCACATGCACAGACATTCAGAAAGGCAGAGGCAAGCTGGCATATGGCATCATGTTGGTTTTTAAAATATCTGCTTATATGTTCTTGCAGGTTTAAGCAGGCGTGTGTATTAAAATGGAACGCAATGGAAGATAAATCCCTGTAAATTATAATTTATAATATAAATTCAGTAATTTATTACACATTACTGTAGAAACTAATTTGCAAACTATTTTCTGTGTAGCTCTAGAAGTATCAAAATTTAAACAAGGCTCTGAATAAACACCTTAAAATATTCTAATGTCAATATACAAATAGCCATTCTCTTCCAACCTCAAATATCCAAAATGCTGCAAAAGCAGACTGACCTAAAAAAATCCTACTCCAGAGTTGAAGATCATCAGATCTATTACACAAACCCATTCAGGCACAGATACAGTGGTGGTTGTAAATGTTCAGAAAAATTAGCATAAAGACACGTGTAACTCTAATAGGCGCTTAAGTACAACCAGTGGGAAGTGGAAATGGTTATTTGCATATGTACTACTGTGAGAATTCATCTATTTATGGTGCAAATGCACACAGAAGTGCGTGATGATGCATTTTCTCCCCCTAAACTTTACTCTTTTAATAATTACTGAAAGGTTAAGAGGTAGTCAAATGGTATAAATGGACTTTTCTTTTCTTAAAATTGCTTGCATATGCTTTGTAAGTGATATTTTTCTGAGCCTAACACCCTCTGTTTTGTAGGTCATACGGATATCTACAGACTGTGCAGATACTGAAGGCGCTTGTCCTTTAGCCTTCTGCCTCACCACATGATTGAGCATCCATATACCTTACAACCATACACCCTGTCGAGTGTTATTCTCTTACATATCACAATTTACCTCGCTTTCTCCACTCAAACATGCAACCAAGCTGAGCAACAAGCTGCTTCAGCTGCCATGTCATTTCAGTTTTTACACATCTTCTCTTTTTATGTGTGCTCTACATCTCCGTGATGTCTCATCTCCCCGTTCCACTGCCATAGGCTACAAGTCAGGAACAAAGCTGAGGCTCAATGTCAAACAGAGTGAAAATGGGAAAATATCATAGAAGAGAAAATTAATGGGCACAAACACAGCTCTAAAACTTCCATCCTTGTGGGCTTTGCAACTTTCCCTCATTTCTTGGCAAAATCCGAAGTAGAAGAGAGCAATAGTATTTGTGTAGCTAAATACCTTTTTAAGGTATTTTCTAAGGAAAATACAAATCAAAAAAATTCAAGGTGGAAGAGTTATGCTTGCATATTAAGGAATAAATAACCCCATGATGTGTACAGTCAGCCCCATTTTATCTAAAACATGAATTTTTTTCCTCTCCCCCCCATTTTCCTGCCCTCCCCTTTTCCTTGCCTGAACCACCACGGCTTGTGGAGGTTCACATTTCCAAAAATACCTCAGCAGTTGATAGTCCCAAGTCTAAGACAAGGAAATGGAGGCTGAGGCTGAAATCACGGCTTCTCTGCCTGAACCGAGGCCTTTCTCTCATTTCAAACAAGGAAACGTCACAGTGAAAGACACGTGAAATCTCTATCGTGTCAATAGATTCATTAGACATATCTTTAGAATAAAAATATTACCTTTCATCTTTTCATATTGATTTTTTTCTGTAATAAACATTTTTGTTTTCCTAAGGAAAATACGTTTGCAACCTATGTTTAAAAATAAAAAAATAAAATAAAAAAAAAGCCACCAAACCCAGAAAATAATATTTTAAAAATGATTGATCCTACCCACATTGACACAGCCAGCAAATACACAGATTTCCATCGCATGTAGTCATGGTCTCATATGTCATTATTCATTCAGTTACTATGAAATCTAAATCACGGCCTAAGACTTTAAAAAAAAAAAAAAAAAGGATTGTGTATTTCTGTAAAAAAAGTAGAGGTCTCAGAGCACACTACTGCGTAAGGAAAAGGGGATACTTTGGTTTTATTCCCACACTATAGAATTATCTTGTTCTAGAAAATATAATCTTGTTCAGTACCCTGTATCTCTCATCCTCAAATGAGTTTATTTTTCAAAAAATAGCACTCTTTCTCTTTCTGTAGATCCTCAAAATCAAATACAAGAGTAAATACCAATAAGACAAATATTGACACTGGTATTTTATTTGGATCCAAATACTTGATTTATCAGCTGAATTATTTGTTCAGGAGGTAACACCATGCTTTATGCAAACCTGTTTCTTATTGTGTATAGACCTTACCTGAACACGTTACATGTAAGCTTAAAAAACTTTCACTTTTACATTTCATTACTTCATCTTTTCACTATTAGAAGCATATTATTTATGGTTTTGAACTAGCATGCTCTAACTGAGCTTAACGTAATTTTTTTTAACATTTTTCAGATCAGCAAACCAGAGTTGAAAAATAAAATGCCTCTTTTTTTGGGGGTGCGAGCATTCATGATGCATCTTCAGTCTGTTTATTAAGTAATCATATCTGGGTACAAGTGTCAACACAATTTACGTTTTGAATAATGTGAAGCAGATAACCTCAATTAACAAGTAATTAGAGTCATTTTCCTATTAAGCAGTTTCCCTAATTGTTTTTGAAACCTGGAACTAAAATTGTAATAAATAATAAGCGGCCAAAACATGTCCCCGCATTAGCTTAATCCAGGCTATTCCACTGGAGCCTGGGAAAAATGCAGCAGACATAAGGGCTGAATATCCACGTGATGTTGTGAGATGAGGGAAACGCCGGTTTATGGCTGTGGACCTCTGTATAGTCCACTTTTTTTTTTCTGTGACGGTTTTGTGGTGTTTGGTTTTTTGCTTTCTTCAACATGAATCTCTTTCCTTTCCCTTCCCTCTCTCTTTTCACCCCCCTGATTTCTTATATGAACATTTAATGTATGAAGCATTTGACTTAATCATTACCGCGGATTGACTAGAGCTTATCAGGGAAACGCCACCCCACAGTGAACGCGTAGGGTATCATCGCTGTTGAACTACAGCTTGCAGTAGCACAAATCAGTTTGATACCTCATATTCTACCTCCCCAGCATACTATACCTCTGTTTATGTAAAATAATAAATATGACCTGGTTTCCCCAAAGAATTTGTATAGAACAATTTGTGGGTTTGCTTCTGGTTATCAAAAAAAAATGCCCTTCCCTTTGATATCAGTCCTTAAATAGATACACGTCACACGTCAAGTACAATAAATATGCTCAGAGATCATAAAAATTTCATGTGTATTTCTCTGCTTATACTACATGAAATCACGGAAACCACCTACGTTGCATTCTGTCTGCCATAGCCAAAAATCAGGAAAAAAAAAAAAATCTAGTTAAACACAAAAAGAAATCCACCCTAAGCCAAAACAAACAAATAAACTAAAAACTAACAGGAAACCTACCCAAAAGTCCCAGGGAAAAAAAAAAAAAAGCAAGCACAAAAATATTCTTTTTTCCGGCAAACTCCAGCCCAAGTCAGAGCCTCGGGTCTTGCAGATACATTTATCACAATTGCAGCTGGAGAGCTGTACTGATAGGAGAGACCGTTTTCGCCCGAAGGTAAGGAAAGAGAGATTTCTTATAGTCCATGAAGGAACCAAAGTACCCGCGACTACTCAGAAAGGCTCTTCGTTGGTATATCTCTAACCAGGCTGCCCCCACTGCCCCACAAATAGAGAGAACAGCAAAGTGTGCGTGTCTACAGGAAACGTTGCCAGCCTTGGAAGAGTAAGGCCCTTATATTTCCTCCATTTATCCAAAATTTTCGATAAGGTGATAAATCAAAACCAGACCCCTGAAATTAAAAAATTGAAAACCATCGGAAGATACCCTGAGAAATTCCAGGAAAAACTCTGGCAGCTACGGGAGGACGTGAGCTGTTCAGAAGGAACACAAACATTTAAATAATATATCTTGCTGGAAATTAGGCTTTGTGAGAAATCCCATTGATTTCTTTTAAGTCATTTTATTAAAAGGTCTATTAATGCTTGGCTTGCACTTTGTGGCTATGAGAGATGTTGGAATGAAGAGCTATCAAAGGTGGCTATCAAAGTTTTTCCCTTTTTTCCATTTAACTTTTTCTAACTATTAAGCTGCTCATTTTGTGGAGACAATCATTAGTGTCTTTAATGTGAAACAAAGCTTCTGGATAAGAGCTGCTAGCTGAAGATCAATATGAAAGATATCATTTCAGTTACAGCTTTAATAACTGTAACAATAGGGAGCCTGGCATCGCCGGCTTTATGCATTAATGTAATTTAGAATCTACCAGGTACAAATCTTATCAAACATTAGCAGTGGCTGCATTGGGATTTTCTAGGTAAGGAAACCGCGTGATAAATGGGAAGTATTTTAAAGGTAAACTTTCATGTAATCAGGCTCATCTGCCCTAAAACCATGAAAATATTTACATGAATAAAAAAAAAAAAAAAACCCAAAAGAGATTCTTGGGAAACGATGGCAGTTTTTAAGGAACTGGTGGTGCACGGGCACATAATGTGCTCAGAGTGTACTAGGATGTCTCTCTTGTTTAGATCATTGTAAAAATCATGCAACCCGCAGGACTGGAGGATTAGGAACTTCAGCCAAATTCAGTGCAATTAAAGATTTTCTACAAACCGCCATATGTAGAAGCCCACACCTACCTGAACACACACCACAGAGCTTTCAGCTAAACCACAGAATAGATGAGGAGTTTTTTCCCAGGCTGCCAGCAAAGCACCAGCTCTGCAGACCAGGAGAATGACTCTTCCTCCAGCCAGGACCCACAGCTCCACACAGCTGCGGAAAATTCCTCTTTCCCACCAGCTCTTTTCCACCCACTCTTTTCTTCCAGCCCACCTGCCTCCAAATTCCTCAGCTCCCTACTTGCTCCATGCTTTTCACAATCACCAGTCCCTTACCCCAACCTTTCCCATGCATTTGAGATTTTCATGGTGGTATCATCCTTATTCTTCTGCAAGAGTTTATCTACAGCCGTGTTATTTCTTTTCCCAGCTTCTCAATTTCTTGATTAAAAAAAAAACCAAAAAACCAACAAAATAAATAGATCACACACCACACCACCCCACACCCCCCCCAGAAAAAAAACAAAATCAGGCCTGAAAATATTAAAATATAAATTTTGGATCTTCCCTGCAAAGTTATTCTTAAAATCTGATTCACCCAATTGGCAGTTTCTTGAACAATTTGTTTAACTTGTGTCCAAATGTCTTCAGGTTTTAGTGCTTACAGGTGGCCACTTCAGATTTACACTTTAATTTTGAGAAAGATCTAAACTGGGAACACTGAATTTTCAGTTTATCATTTGCTGATAAAAAATGGAAAGCTCAAAGTTGAAGTAGCCAACCACTGAAAAGAGTTGGCACCTGGCACTTTAATTTTTAAACACTGGGGGTTTTTTTGTGTAATGAGGTTATAAAGTATGAGTCTGACTTCAGGACCACAATCAAGAAGAATGAGCTCTTAAGGATGACAGAACTGCTGATGTGAAGCTCAGTTGGTCCAAACCCCAGGTTTGGGCCAAATAGACACACAAAAGTTTGGATGCTCGTCTGGGTTTTCTACCTGCCTTGGGGCTAGAGATGTCATGAGAACAGATTCGCTCATCACAGCTGCAGTACTTCCAGTTCTGGCCATGAAATATCCAGGAAAACAATCTTTCTTGCAGAGCTCTGGCAGGGTTGTGGGGGGAAGTATGGGAAAATGGGACAGGGTATTTCACATCCTTTCAAATTTAATTCCAAAGCTGGCGGAAGATTCGGAGATTAGAAAGGATACCACTTTTTTTTTTTTTTTTTGCTTTATTTGGGTTTTGACTGTACTCTTAAATGCAAATTTTTACTGTAACTGTCAGAATATGTGGCAGCTCAGATAGTCAATAATCATGAAAGAAAAAGCATAATTGTTTCTAAAGTTTAGGCGTATTCTGTACTGTCCTAAAGTAACAAACACAAATTAGCAATATTGGTCTCCGAAATACAAAGAAAAAGAGATATTTTTTTCCCCACAGGCTGTACACTGGAAAACAAAGCTCCTTCTTTCTCCCAAGGTGTAGGGTCTTGGGCCCTTTGATGAGGAAGGTTGCAGTTCCACTCTTGCCATGGCTGTGAAATCACAGTGTGCGCACACCCAGAAACACAAAATCGCACGTGACCAAACCCTATTTCCATTAAAGCTGTGATCGTTACCAAACAAGAAATCAAACAGAAAACAAAATATTACCATGTGAACGTGACTGGATCGGATCCTGCACTTATTGCTCCCTCAAAAAAAACCCAACAAACTGACTTCAAAGGGAATTTGATCTGATTTAGGGCAGGCGAATGCTGCTGTCAACTATTTTTCTAAGAATAGGCGTGTTGCCTAACAAGGACACTCTATTGCCTGTTTCAAAACCTCTTCTCACTGCGTTGAACACCATTTAGTAAGTGCGTCCGTATATTGTACAACAGCACACGTGTTTAGGGCACGCACAAAATAATTCGGTCCCCATTTCATTGCATCGGTAGTGCAATTATTTCACTGCCGTAGTAAAGGAAACAACAACAACAACAACAACAAAATAAAAATCCCCTGGTTCTTTACCTCTCCTGTCATGTTGCATCGGGTCACTTTGTGTCACATGATGTGATATAATGTAACTCAATGCAAGGAGACACATGTCCCTTCTCATTGGAAATCTAAAGAAATGGAGCTTACTTTTCCCCTGTGGGAAACTATGCGGGTCAGGTGCCCAAGACTAGCTACGGGAAGTTTGATATCATCTCAGTTTCAGTACCTACATATCTCAAATCTTATGGCATTTTGAAAGGAAACGTGTTAGATGCCACAATTTAGCCGTAATACAGCACTTAATAAAGATAGCGTAAGAGGAATATGCTTATGTTCCTTGTCACGGTGTGCACTGACACATATTGCCAAAGAGACTCTCTTAAACAATACTTTTCAGCACACTTTTTGAAACGTACGCTATAAAACGTGAAAGCCCTCAGAGAAACCGAATGCCGCTGAAAAGCACATGGGTATAGAATCAAGGGAACAGGACCGATTAACGATGAAGCCAAAACAAGACTTTTTTGATGAAAAGTAGTGAAATAGTTAAGCACAGAGAATATAGATAAGGAAAATGTACAGGACCTGGGGCCAAGTTTCCCTCTGAGTTACACTAGCATAATTGTGGAATAATTCCATTTCAATTAATAGAGTTAATATGATGGGAATAGAATTATCGACGTAATGAGCATGATTGAAACATAACAGTCGACCCAGCTCTGAGGCAGACTCTGAAACGTGTTCAAAGGAGACACGCATCATCCTCAGTCCCACTTTACAGGTGGAGAAACAGAAGAAAGGACCAAAAATCTCCTGGCAGGCCCATGTCCAAGCTGGGGCCAGGGAAACATGGTGAATTCCAGCCCAGCTCCTTCTCCACTTGTTTGCAATAAATAAATCCAACAGAAGGCTATCATGGAAGCCAAGTGGAATATTACGTATATAAAACATTATCTCTCCAGCATCACGGCATGTTGCTATCTCACTCCTGAAGCAAAGAGGTGTAGCTTTATAGTGTGTTGGGACATTTAGCACCAGGATAGTAATTTCAGTGTCATTAACATGCCTATATATTTGAATGCCACTATTTACAGGATAAAATAGCAGAAAAATTAGAAGCCTGAGAAGCGCATTCAGAACAGATGCAGGAAATAACTTTTTCCTACTAGCAAAAAACACAAGGGTGTGTGGAATGGACTATGAAATAATGAAAATGACACAAAAGAACTGGTATCATTTCAATTTGAATTAGATGTTAAATTACAGAAAATAATACTATTCAGGGGTTCTGGTTAGTTCAGAACCTCATGTCTAAGTTTTCTAAGTCTGCTTAGTTTCCTTACCAGGACAGCTCAAAGGCTTCATTTTACAGAGTTTTGGAACAACTGAGTTTTGAGCTACCAGCGCTTGAATCAACACCGTGATTGTCCTTTGGCTTTGAAAAAGATAAGGCAATGGGAAGAAGCATTTGGAGTTGTTAAAATTCACCCTATTAAATATCAAATTCATTTTTTGTGAACATTTTTGGCAGAAAGAACAAAAGGGAGAGGTCTTTTTTTTCCTTTTTGCTTCTGAATTCTTGTTGGTTACACAGCCCCGCTCACCAGTTACCACCGAGTAAAGGTAACCTCAACCTGCAGCTGTACCCTGCTCTTAAAAGAGACATCACATCTTGTGTGATGTGGCCAAAAATTGATATTACCATAAGTGTCCACTGGTATTCCATAGATTGCGGTAAAACCAATAATTTCAAAAGAAGCAACACACGTTTACCCCTTGCATTTCCCTGTGTTTGCCAAAGAACTACCAACACTAACCTAGAATATATTTTTTGAGTGTTTCTTCATCTGCTTTTCTATCAGTTTGGAAAACCATGGTTTTCTTCCCTAAGTGCCTTAAAGAAATAAAGGGAGTCATTGGTAGAAAAGAATGCAATAGTATTTTCCTTTCCCAGAGATACTTCACAAGGCAAGTGAACAGTAGGTAGCACTGGACTGAAGGGAAGAGTGTTCAAACCACCCTACGCCACAGCATCTGATGAGGGAAAGGATCACATTTTAAGGGAACCACCAGCTGGTTAGGCAGAAGAACAAGATCTGGGCTGGACTGCCCATCATCGCCTTTCCAGCAGGCACACATGCCTTGGTGTCACCAAATGAAGGGGGAAGTCTGGCTAGACATCTTACAGGATGCGTACGGGGTTCCTGGTCCTGCCCCAAGCTCTTGCACCAAGCAGTGACACCCCAAAACACCAAATCCTTGAGAAGAGCCAGCACCAGCATCTCATATCTCCACAGCTCACTGAGACAAAAAGGGTTGTTAAGAGGCAAGCACAAATGAAAAGAAAATATGAAGCAAAAGAAGTGGAGCATGGGGTTTAGATGGTAAATTAAATAATATTTTCACAACCAAGTTTTCTTTTTTTCCCCTCAAGATATACATTACAGTAGAGAGAAATGCCACAGCTGAAGAAAAAAAAACCCAACTCTTTAATTTTTTTACCCTTTTGTAGTTTGTCCTATCAGCTTAAAAATATTTTTTAAATATTTACTCCACGTTTTCTGTGAAACTCAAAGGGATTTGCAAGATGTAAGGAATGCATTTGTCCCCCAAGTTGTAGACAACTCTATTAATGATAATGCAAATGTTTCATTCTTTCACTAGATGCTGGGAAAACGATGGGGAGATATTCACAGAGAGGATGGAAAACTTCCTAGCAATGCATTCAGTTTGGAAACTATTTCAATATTAAGCATCTCTTCAAACAATCGTACTTTGGAGCAACAGATGATGGGAACGTCAATGTTTTGGAGTCAGCAGCTCTTCTAGCTAGCATCTCCCCGGTTTTTAGGGGGGGGGGGGGGGGGGGAAGAAAGAAAGAAAAAAAAAGCCATTTGGCATAGACTTGTGCTTCTGTAGCATCAGCTGCTTCACCTGTAATCTCTAGTGCTGCTCTGCCCCCTTGTGCTGCTGCAACTGCAGAGCAGCGCCCGCGCCTTTGTGCAGGGACCGCGCGCTGAAAATCCCCCCACTGTCACTTCTCACTTCTCCGGCAAGTTCAAGGTCAGTGCCTAGCTATTTTCAGCTCATCTCTTCTTGATCCATGCAGAGAAATGACAAGGTAACGTGATTTGGGGTCAGCTGTATTACAGGAACCGTTACATAAACGGAGAAAGTGGAAATCAATCCTAGCTGACAGTGTCTTCAGGATAATCAGCGCTCACTCCATGCCGCTGTCAGCTCTCCTGCATCAAACACCATGTTACTTCTGTCAGATCTCCTTAACAAAACCATATTCTCACTTTTGGCAAAGTAAATAAATATTTCGCCCGGGCTTGCATTTAATTCCTTGTTTAGAGAACTTTAACACTTTGGACTTGCAAAGAGTCCCCATTTATACGGGAAAGGACGTCTTAGCCTGTCATGTCCATTACTGCCTGCAAAGGGCGTTGGCAAAGATACAGTCGAGGCTTACGAAATACCCCATTCTTCATATTTTGTGCTTGATTTCTTCATGCGGACGATTGTCCTCCAATTCTCCGCTACCGAGCAGACCTCGGCTCCCCAAAGTGCTTACCTAACCCACGGTCATCCTCACCCCGACCGTATCAGGGCTTTTCCTCTAACGTTTCAGGACACCTTCCTCAATTTGTTTGATTATTATTACTTCATCTGAACCATTTCCTCCCCTAACTAGACATCTTCCCTAACGCAGAATTATGAACATATCATTTCACAAGATGTGCCGCGTTAGCCGCGTCTCGATGACAGCACATGGTATGTCAGTTTAGGGAAAGAACAGCGATTCTATCCCACCCACCTTGTGCTCCCACGAAACTGCCAAGCCCGCGGTACTCCGCCGAAGAACAATTTACCATAATATTAGTTGTCAGTAAATTCAAAGACGGAACTCCTAAAGCTATAAAATGGATTAGAAGCAATTTAAAAAAGAATTAACAAACTAGAGTAAGAGTATACTGTCAACAAACAAATGCTTCATCATAGCACTGTAATTTGGAATTTTAATTACCCCTCTGCTTCTGTAACAAAACAATGTCTGAACTGGCAGCCATTTGAATCTCTCACAGGTCATTGAGCATTCTAGTTAATTACTCTATGAATAGCCTGTTTTTCTCCCCTCTGGAAACACGTTTCTAATGGCAGTCAAGGTCTGACAAATGTGTCATCTACATAATTAGCTAGGAAGCAACACAAAACATTAAACATGCTTTGTGCCGACAACTATCAAAACATTTCATTTGTTGTCAATTATTCATTACTTTGTAGGTTCTGAAGGGGTTGTTATTATGGAAATAAGTCCAGATGCTAACAAGGTTAGAGTTTTTTATTCAAATTAGTAATCAGAGGACTAACTTTAAAAAATGTATCCCGTGTACATTTATGGCAGCGTTCAATCAGTACTAAATTATAAACGAATTTAGTTAAGTTCAAGTGAAAATAGCCATGGCAGAGCACATACACTAATTTGTAGAGTTGCATCTCTCTTTGAAGTTTTAGGATCTAAGCTGAAGTAGCAAACTTTCAGAACCTTTGGCAAGACTAATTTGTGCTTGGTAAATAGAGTAAAGATTTTCACAGCGTGAGATAATGTAAGATTGAAAAAAGAAAGAAAAAAAACCTGGAGGTTTTTGAACCTTTTTTTCTACCCTTCTGTCACACTGAGTAAAAGTCAAAATCAGCAATTCCGACTCATATAATATCTCGTCTGAACTTCAGTTTGGTTTAACAAGGAAGCCAAACCGGTTACATTCACCACTCCCTTAATAGAGCTGAAATGAATTTATCCTCGCTTTTAAGAAGAAATAGGTGCTGGTTATTTCTCTTTTCTATGATCTCATTATGATGCTGCCTATCAAACTACGCAGCTGAAATGGTACAGTGAAAATGTTTGGAGGAGAAATAAATGGGGAGTTTAACAATAAAATTAACTTCTTCCTTTTTAGCCAAGATTATTTCAGTTGAAGTGCTAGAATACAAATATACAATAAAGAATACCTTCTCACAGGGCATATATAAGGAAAAAAAAAAAAAGGAAAAGAAATATTCAGAAAAACAAAAGGCTCGTTCTGAGCCTGGAAAAACGCCTGCACGCTAAATGCTGAAAAAGGGTTGGGAGGCAATCATTCCTCCATTGAGAAAAATTGCTTATTGAAGGTAAACTGAACCCTAAAATATTCTAATGCATTAATATTCTACTTTCAGCCCCCAAGTCAAAGGAGTTTACGGCATGTAGGGCGTACATGAGCATGTAGGGGTGCACCCGGGAGCGGTGCCCAGTGGAGGCTGAGTGCCTCCGCCCCGGAGCCGGAGCAGCTCCTCAGGTGGGGAGCGAGGGACACGCGTGCTGAAACGGGTGACAATCCGGAGCCAAGGGCCGAACGAGGCGGTCTGCAAGCGCGACACACACCACAGAGCAGATCCGGGTTTTGAAAGCACAAAACCAGTTTGAATACAGTATGGGGACATATGACAGACTTCACTTCTCATTTTCCTGCGCTAGAAAGGAGAACAACTAATGTTATTCAACAGATTAATTTTTTTTCCGCTTCTGATTTCTTTTTTCTTTCTTTCTTTGGAAAATATTCATGTTCAAGAAGTAAAACTGGACCTGTGTTATGGACTCACTGCTTTCCCTCAAATCTTTCACACCTGCCCTCAAATATTTAGGGCAAGCAAGACGTAAGCTTTCATTTATTAACAATTAACACACTTGTCATGGGAAGCTCATATATTTTTCTACAACTGTCCCAGTGCTATTGTATGATTTGTGTCACACCTTGGAAGGAACACAGCTAGTTCCTTACAGAGTTAAAAGTAGGACTACTGTGTATGACATTAAAATTTGCAGAGAATAAAGCCTGGGCAGTCGCTATTACAACACAAGAAAGGGAATGTTTTCCCCCTTCCACCTCAAATGTACACAACAGGACAGGAGAAGGTTTTCTGGTTTTAGAAATATTTTGTCAAGATTTGTTTTTTCCTCCAGGAAAAAAAAAAACTAAACTGAGGAAAAAAAAAAAGGAATCCTCAAAAAGTGTCCCTAAATAAACTATACTATAAAAGAAGCTCTGATGATCTCTGAGAGATTGAAATAATCCGTTTTCAGCTAAAACTACCCATAGCAATGAAACTGAAAATACTCTAAGAGAGGGCTGGAGTCTGTCTTGTAATTAACATTAAACAGATAACATATTTATGAGGAAGTCAAAATATTTTGGAAGCCGATAATCCTGTAAGCCTTAACATGGTATAAAAACAACAAATAAATGCAAAGTGTTACTGTTACACATGCCTGCCTGATCAATGGTTTTCACATATTGATCTATAAATGGAGTTGACAGTCTGTGTTGGCTGCACATTTTCCAAGCAGCTCTATTTTTGTACAAAACCAATACGGGCAATTACCTTTGTTTGAGATGCCAAGTCTTATCAATTCAATGTGATTTAGTGTCATTTTAATTAAATATCAGGATCTACTTCAGGACAATCTATACAAACAAAGCCTCAAACTTGACTATAAGCTTGATTTGAAGTAAACATGTACAAGCCCTGCAATTTCAAAATATGGCTCAAAAACTCTGCTAAACAGAAGGCTTATATTTTTAGCAATTTTATTTCTGTCTTTTTGGCTAGCCATAACTTTGGCAAGTGTTCTATGATCACAGGAGTAAGAAACAAAAGAAGATTACTTCCCGTTTCCCTGATAATGTATTAGAGAGATAAATAAACCTACCAGTTTGTTTAACCTAATCAGAAAAAGCTCTCGTACATTAACATTTTGGAATGTCTAAATAGGTTCTAATTCTTAATATAGACACCAATAAAAAAAGACATTTCATTGTTTGAAGTTGTTTCGAATGAAGCAAAATGCACTTCCCTGGGGTTTAACAGATGAAAATAGCAAATATTCATTTACATTGCCAGTTCAGACACCAACATTAAGCACTGAAAGAGCCCTTGCTTACCACAGTCTGTGTCCAGCTTTGTGATTTGTGCTCTGTAAACTCTACATTAATACCAATTTCAACCTTTGCACGAAGCTCAAGCATTTCCATCGCAAATAAATAACCTAAACCCCCAAGAATCTGCATGTAGCTTTTGCATCCGTTAGCTCACGCATCCCACATTTGCATCTTTACTACTATTAAATGCACAAGTGCATATGGCCCGACTGATGTATGATGCATATCCTTCTTTGTCACACTATAGAAAATAATCTGTCCACCTTCAGAAGTATAGCCCCAGGTGTGCTCACAAGCATCACGGCAAATGCTTGAGAATACAACACATCCCTTAGAGAAAATCATGTATTTTCTTCTCTATAATATAAACACCGGTGATCTTTCCAGCTTTGTGCCTGGGTTTTGCCCTTTATTGTCTGGAGGTTTTGGGTTTGATTTTTTTTTCCAAATACGTTTTAGAAATATTGATTGTTCAAAATGTGCCAACTGCTGTTTGCCTTAATCCACCGAAGTCAGTAGGTTTTGCATACGTTGGGTAAAGAGGATTTGACCCATTTATTAATAGAACATAGGGTATAGTGCAGAGGTCGAATATGGGTGGTGAAAGAGTGATATGGAGTCCTTTATTCAGCTATTTCTAGTTTTTGAAAAGAAAAATCTCTCCGATGATTGGACAAAAATACTCAGTCAATGTAAAATAGAAAATAAGCATTATCAGTAGATACCTTATAGATTATATCCATCATCTAAAGAGAGGCAGACTGTTAAGAACAGAAAATTTCCAAATAGAAAGGTCGGGATAAATCCTTTTTATCTTCTAGCCCAAAATAATTAGCGTTGCTAAACATACTGGTAATATGTATCTTTTAGCAGGGATCTCTGTGCCTTTAAATGCAAAAGTGAAGACCGTGTATGTAAGTGCACTGGAAAAGAGTGCCACAAATTTTAAAACAAGATTACTGAATGTATGTGTATGCACACATATACGTGTGTGTGTGTGTATCAGCTGGACCTTGCTTTTTCAAGACACTTGGACAGGCAGAGCCCGCTCTTCTCCATCGCTTTCCCCTAAATTCTTCACAAGTCACATGCACAGATTCGGATATGTCAGCATGCAGCTGATACATGCAATTGATATTTCCCCGCTCTTTTAACTCGAATCTCACTGTGTTTGAAGCACGTATTTGAAAACGTTTGGATCCTTAAGAATTCTGCTTTTAGTTTGGGCGTTAGCAAACAACTTTAAGAGGCTTATTTAAGTAAATACGCCAAAACACTTTCAGTCTGTCAATATCTAGTCAGAAAATTCTGCATGGCGAAAAGAGATGAAAAGAATTGAAATAGAAAGGAAATTAGTAGCATGGCAAGCTTTCAATCTATTATGTCGGAGCCAAGTTTGCTTGGTAAAATGACACATACTCAGTAAAATTCCGCTTTTATATAATTAGCTACTAAACAAACGTAACACAAAGCAACTTTTCAGCTCTCAGCCACTGAATGTATATCGTACCTGCTATGGTTATTGGAATACGGCAGTGAATATTTATGTCTAATTTAACTTTTTAGAGCCCTTGCTCTGTACCAGTCCAGCACACTATCCCCAAAACTAAAGTTATGTAACAAGGTAATATCAACAATGAGAAACTGCATGATAAAATCCTGCCCAAAAGTGAAAAATGCTAATTTTGTCTCATTTAGCAGCTGGATACAGAAATGCTCATTAGTTTTAAGAGGGTTAATCCTTTTAACTTTTGCATATTGATATGCCAATTATGCCTAATTGTACAAGAGGCATCAGTCAAGGTAATAGTGCATAAACACATGAAAGTTATTAAGTACATCCCAACATGTAATAAAGTAGGTGTTAATTGGTAGCTGAGTTCTGCAGGCTATTGAGGTGGATAATTCATTGAGAGATGGATCACTTGTAATTTCTCTACATAATTCCTTTTGCAGTCTCATGCTGTGATGTTTTCATGCTTGTCAAAAACAACTGCAGCCTAGTGCCTTTTGTTAAACACAGCCAATAAAATATGTTAGGCATCATTAAATATACTTAACTTTTAAACTTTTTCAAAGGTACAGTTCTTCCTGATAATACATTATAGTATTCCCAGTAAATTACCATAAGCATCGTTTCAGGTTTGTAATGGAGGAACATTTCATGTCAGATAAAAAGGAAAAAGCGTGTACAGTGTGTCTGAGGCAAACAATGTTCTTTAAACGGAAGCTAAATGAGTATCTTATCAGCTGCTGAGATCTAAACAGATTTTTCCTTCCAGAAATATAAGGTACAATGAGTTAAGCTATAGCAGAGAAATTAATTATTAAAATAATGTCTTTCTAAATAAGTTTGAATTCTGAGTTTGAACTTCGAGTGAAAAGGGGAGAAAATACAGCTGTTATTGTAGGCTTCCTCCATTTAATAACTTTGTTAGAAAGCTGAATATTTCATAGGAATCCATTACATCAACAAAACAAAAAATTAATGGCTGGCATGGTTGTGAGAAGTGACTGAGACCTGGGACTCTGTCCCCAGCTAACAGAGTTTTTTCGCTCATTTGCATTCTCTGAGAACAAAATGGATCTGGAGTCCAAAAAGTGGCTAACATTGCATAAATAATTTTGTAACATCATATGGCCTCAGCTGCAAGTTGCCACCATTACGGAAGAAAATTAACCAGGGGAGACTCATACCAATCAGTTTGTTTAGTAGCTCAGAAGGAGTACAGGGGCAGAGACGCAACTGGCAACAGAGTTCATCACTAACTATTTAATTTAAAAAAAAAATGGCAATGGGTAAAAAATGACTCAACTCTTTCAACTCTGTCAACTGTTAAAATAATAAGATAACTTCAGTGTCTGATTTTTTACAAATCATTCATTTTTACAGCAAGATTTATTTTTGCTACTGACAAAGATGTCTTTTATTTATAGAGTTGTAATTTCCGTTTCTTTTCTTTTGTCTGGTTTTAGCGTTTGCCTTTTGAGAAATCATGACACGTATCTGATACTGTAAGCACTATTCTCTACAGCAGCCCTATTTAAGTACTGTAACACTTGAGAGTTGAAATGCTGAGTAGATGCTATGATCCTGACCACCAAATCCAAATTGTCTTTCAGTAAAGGAAAATTGTTATTCCAATGCCTAGCCATACTCTTAAAAATGTATTAGTACCGTTAAATCCCTCCTTGCAAGGGATGATCATGAAACTAGTATCTTAAGCATACTTAAGACAATTCTGTAGTTTTTAAAAAATTGGAAGACTCAAAAAATGTTAGGAGTATTTTACTTACAGGCTCAGTGATTTTCATGTTCTCGGACAGAATCATGGATTTGCTTTGGCTCAGTCTATCGTGGTGACTGTTGGCATTTTTGATCCTCATTTGAACAGCCCCTGTACAGTGGTGTGAAGGATTAGGCTTTTCAGAGGCCGTATCAGAAGTTGTAGACTTTTCCATGGTTACCGGGTTGACCTGAAGAACATTAAAAAAGAGCATTAATTTAGGGACCCTTCATACAAAAACGTATCAATGTATACATCACTGTAGACAGGAGAAGAAGCTGAGTTATCTTGCTGGCAAGATCTTGATCATCTTTGAACACCAGGATAACTATCAGCTGTGTCAGCCTGTAGTTTTATTATTGTCCTTATCACTCACCCATCCAAACTGCCTTGGAAGAGTTAGTTTATGTAAAAGATTATCCTTATCTCAAAAGCCATTCTCCTTTATGGTGTAATCTCCCTGCAAGCCTCTGCCACGTCCAGCTGGCAGCCACTACACTTTGTCTTTGGCCCTGCTCACACTACACATTTTAAATCTTGCAAAGGAAAACGACATGCTGTGAAGCCAATTAACATATCTTACCTCCACAGTTCGATACGTGCATGTTACAAGTGCATTACAGGACCACTGTAGCTGCAACCCTGCTAGAGTCCGAGATTCAAACCCAGATGGAATAAAATATTCCTTAATTTTAACAATTCTACCAACAGCACGGATGGGGTTTTTGTTCCTCTATTCAATTTTAACATTTTGAAATGAAGAAGTGGCTGAGCACATCAGCTCTCAAGCCCTTGGAGGGATCAGAGGGAACTCGTACAGAATGATCACCTTCTCTAGAAGTGCTGCTGTTCAACCTCCTGCCTCGGCAATAGTGCAACTCAACAAACTGTTCTGGCCATTCAAATTCCCAAAACATTTTCCATCAGCAAGAGTTGCTTTAGATTTCCTGTACAAAACATCAGGACAGTGATGTACGCCACTTGCTCTATTTTCCTCCCCCCTAGTTCACCCTAGCACTACTATATGTAAATCATGGGTGAAGTAATATAGTAAGAGTCATAAGAAAACTTGCTGTTTATATTGTTATTAACTGTATGAGAAAATGTGTAAGGAAAAGATACCATATAAGCTGGAATTGCTGGTTTCCCAACTATGGAGCTGGGGAAATGGAAATCCATTTAAGTGCAGTTATAAAATATTGAAAATCAGCATTTTCCAAATGGATTTGAAAAGCACAACTCTTTCTAGCAACATTTCCTCAACCTTTGAAAACTCTAAAAGATGAAATTCCCTGATTTCAAGAAAGTCCGTTTCTATGAAGGCATCAGAGCAGAGGAAGGTATGGTACCGATGTGAATGTGGGAGAGGGAGATGAGGAGCGTTAGTGCATGTCTCTGGGCAGGACCAGAGGGCATTGTGCTGCTGGAAGGACACAGCTCTCCTAGCTTCACCCTCTCCTGGCCCTGCTAAATTGATTCCTTACAGGAAACTGCCTTAGATGTAGAGGATAATAATGAGAGGTCATGCAGTCACGAAATGGTTGAGGTTGTAAGAGACCTCTGGAGCTCCTTTGGTCCAACCCCCCTGCTCAAGCAGGACCACCTAGAGTTGGTTGCCCACAACCAAGTCCAGACAGCTTTTGAATATCTTCACGGGGATTTAAACTCAAACAGCCAGAGATATGGAAAAGTGAGGAAACACAACGCTCTTGAAGAGAGAAATGAAAAGAAGGTGCCTCAATATCAACAATTACTCATTCCATATTACATGCCATGATAGAAACACGAACTTTAGTAAAAGCAATAGTAAATTGTATGGTCAACGGCTGTTTCCTGCATTGAACTGGTTACTCAAGGGTCCCTACAGAAGCTGAACCACAGCAAGAGAGGTGAAAAAATTTGCTAAAGCCGTTTCCTGTTACTTGGGATTATGCATGTCTATTACTGCTGTAGAGCTGTACATGACACTGGGGAAAACTCTATACGTGGACCTTTATGAGACAGCACTGTGTGTTCTTCCTCTCTGAGATGTTTCTCACCACCCTTTGGAGCGGTCACCACTCAAACCCATGTCACAGGGACACTTTGCTGTTTTGGCAGTAAGGTCTGCAGCATCGCTAAGCAGGAAATGATTTTTTCCTCCTTCTAAACTTGGAGAGTCAAACCATTTTGTATTTCATGTTGGTATCAAACCAAAATTGTTTCTCAACAGATTTTCAGTAGGCTCCAGGCTGGAGAGCTGATCAGACTCGAGAGACGAGAGCAACACTGGCTCTGTCACTGATCCAATGTTTGGCTGGAGCACATCTCTCAGATTTTCTTCTGAAATCTCCCACCTATAAAACTCTGACATATCTCTTCTTGGGAGCATTATGAGTTTTAATCAGGTAGTGTCTGTCTGCTGTTGGCAGTACACGATGTGCTGTAACAAAGTTTAATAATATGACAAAGTCATGCCCTAGATCTCAAGTAGGAGCACAGTCAGTTAATGACTGTTCTTCTGAAAATGTTTATTCTAATCTCATTGAAGCTTAGTTCATTTTCCCTAAAATTGGAACTAATTCACACACATCAAACTACTACAAGGAGATGTTCTGAGGCACTAAAATTACAGGAACTGCCATAAAAGAAAAGAAAAGGAAAAAACCCCAAACCTCAACAATTCCAATATCAGATTTTATTTGTCTTAGTGTGGAGCATGGTGAGATCCTGCTGAATACGAAGCAGATCTTGCAGAATATAAAGGAAAGGTACAAGTTACAAAAGTAGCTCCCTCAGGATTTCCAGGTAGAAATCTTTTGCTGCCCAAACTCCATTAAGACTCCTGACAACGTTATCGGCCCTGCATGCCAGTAGATGGCACCCTGAATATGAGCTCCACAAATGCAACGGCGTTGCAGTCGCATTTGCAAGAAAAATTTGGTAGTACACTCTGCCCTCTTTTTTTTTTTCTTTTTTTTTTCTTTTAACTTTTAAAAAAATAACAAAAGGGAAGACAGTCAGGAAACAGATGAAATATTAACAGGAAACAGAAAAAGGATCCTATCTGACGCTTTTATGATTCGGTGCTTCCAAACTGTTATTAGCAGCATCAGGGCCAAGTTTGGGCCGGTTTTGCAGGGGAATTCGTTTCGCTTACTTTGGAAGGCAGAGCTGCCAAGCCCTGTGCAACTGCTTGTGAGGCACTCCATGTTCATTATATAATTAGCTAATTTGCCTTTTGGCAAATAGTTAGCATCTGGATATAAATTTTAGTTCTGAAACCTCCTACGGTTGATTTGCTGGAGAAAGGCATTAAACCAAGACAGACTTCCCCCCCCTCCCCTCCCTGTTGTTTATAAGGTTTCTGCAGCAAAGGGGCAGCATAACTTTAAGGCATTCACCTAAGAGAAGGGGGACCGGGGAACACCCTGAAAAACCCTTTTGGAAGTAGCTGGTTTGGGGCACTGTGGAACAGAAGCAGCAGGTTGGATAAGAGTGGGGAAAAGTCAGGGAACAGTATAGGAACAAGAAAAATCCTTGACATGAGGTTGGATGGATGATACAGGAAAGGAAAACTGATTCATAGGGTGGGAGAAAAAAAAGATTACATGCGATGTGAGAAAGAAGAACTTTAATTTCTGAATAGCGGGTAGATCAGCTTAATTATGGGGCAAGAAACACCACTGAGCTGGAGGAATAAAATCGCCTTTCTGTCTGGGACAGCTGAATCGATTTCGTCCTACACACAGAGCCTCTTTTGGAGATACCTTCAGGAGTTCAAAAGCCCTCACTGAGGGAAGAAGGGATTCATACTTTTAATTAAATCATTGGCCTCAGTGGGTCAACACTTGTAGTTGCTTTTCCCATGAATTGGTCCATGTGCTTGGGATGCTCGGAGAGGAGACAAGCCTGCTTCAGCAAGTAGCACACCATCCCCATAGTGCCTCGGGTTGAACTGAAGCCAAAGCTCAGACAACTACAGGTGCGAGGCGGCTCCTAAATAGTCAAGTGGCATTTTACATGTCTTGGCAGATCAACAGTTAAGATCCTCAAACCCCGATTTCTAAATGTACAGTTGACTTTCAGACACGTCGTGTGAAAGTAATGAGTATGACAGAGGTGAAATACAGAAAGGTTACTGCAGATGCAAATCTGTACACACAGTAAAGTCACCCTGTTTCTGAGAATCGGGCCCAGGTTCAAAGAGTAACACAACAAATTGTGGAGATCAGATATTGGTCTTCCTCACAAAGCGCTGTGTCTTGGCAAAACTACTTTCAAGAATATTTTTTGTAAGAATTCTTTTAAAAACAGTGTTTTCACAAAACCTTGATGTTTGGTAACAGCAAAAATATTTAAATTAGTTCTAATCTTCCTTTGGTTGGAAAAAATACTTTTCTGCCCTTTCTCTTCAAAAAGAGAATGGAGATGATAAAGAAAACAAGGTAACAGTGTTAACTTTCCAATGAAACACAAAACAAAACAAAACCCCCTTCTTTTTGCTATTTATATTTTCCATGAAAAAAGGAAAAATACGCTTTTTAGCTTTTTGCAAAAAATCAAGAAAGTCAATTGTTCATCTCACTGCCATTCTTACGTCTTTGGTAGCTTAATTATGGTTTCTGCCTCACAATGACAGCCAGTAAGTTACAGCAGCCCATGGAGCTAGAGGAGATTTCATATTGCATTTATCATTTTTTAACCCATTTTGACATGTTGCTTTGTCCAGAAATGGATCATATAATGAGTGTGCGGAATAGTATTACCCAAGAACTTTATGTCATGAGTTTTGGTACAGTATTGCCAAAGTTAGTATATAGTTTTTCTACAAAGCAAAGTATTAGTTTTTCAAGAAACGAGAGGGTAGCACTATTCCTAAATTTTGGGTTAAGCTATGCCTATGTTTCCTACAGCTACGCACAGTGAAAGACGGAATGCAAATGTTAATTCATTAGCAATTTGTACCAAGTAGTAGTTGTAACAAATACTTTTATTCAAGAAAGGAAAAAAAAAACTCTATCCACGATTAATATAATTTGTTGCATTTTTTTCAATATTATGAGATTAAAAATGTTGTATATCATTTTTGGTAAGCTTTTAATGTCCAACTTCATTCCTTATGACATATTTACCAGTATCAAGACAGAAGCATAATGAGCATGAAAGTGCTCGACATAGTCATGTAGAAACACTGCAAAATTAAGGTGCATCTTGTTATAGTCCCTAATTCCATTCTTCTGCTGAAGAGCACACTGTACATGAAGAGCATCCATTGAAACTTAATGCAACAATATTTCAAAAGAATAAAAATCAGCACTAGGATAAAAATCAACCATTACGCTAGACCTGTGGGCCTGAAAAACCATAAAAATGGAAGAGGAAGTAAGAGTTAACAAATGAAAAAAAACAGCTAATGCCACACACGTGGTGAGTCAGAGCATTCTTGTAAAGGAGAAAACGTACTGCTGTGTCTGTGAAAGACATGTTTAAAATCAACACACCTACGTAAATATTTCTGCTGTCGGGTTTTGCTTTTAGCCTTTGCTACAGTTTCTTATCTCTGCTGAAGTACAGCTCAGGGGCTGTAAGTGTTTAAACACACAACTGACGGAAATAAAGGGGGACAGATGAAAAAAACTATAGGTAAAGAGAGGGGATAACAAGTAAACTGCCACAGAGCTTTTTTTCAATTATTCTTATCTGCATTCTGCTCTGCCTTTATTTTTTTTTTCAGCCATCCCCACCATGCTGCTCTCACAGCTAACACGTCACACATCTGTGCCCAGGGCACGGACACAAACAGCAAAGGCTGCTGAGGGATATGGTGTCCTGGGCTGGTGCCCAGAAGAGTCCTGAAGCCAGTTTATCTGAGTACTAGAAAAACAGAAAAACCCATTGTAATGAAAATACAAAGCAGATGTAACATTCCTGCCTTTTCCTTTGCAGAAAGATGTCATCCAGCCTGGAATAATTTGTACTTAGGAAGCAGCATTAATTTCAACCATCAGTCATCTCTCTGGTCAAAGTAGATCTGAAATGACACTACATCACCGTTGCCTGGGTCTTTACTCCATTTTTATCCTTTTATATCAGATAGATAGACAATAAAACAGAATTTCACGCTGGGTTCAGTCTGCTGTAAGATGTTAAATGTCCTAAACTCAACAGCACAGTTTCCCTTATCAACCAAACTTGCAACCTCATTCAGCAAACATCTGTGAGTTAGTTGATTCCTCCTCAGCCCTACGAAAACCATGCTCATCGGCATTAATTATCACACCTCCTTTTAATTTCTTTACCTGTTGCCATATTAGACTTTCAGTGGTGTCTCTCAAAACAGACAATACACTGAGCAAGGACCAGGGAGGTCATCTTACCTCATGTTTCTAAAGGCTGCCATTGTAATCACTCTTTTCTAGTCCAGTATTTGAGAATTTTCTGCAAACAAAAGCAGAAATGGCCCACAGAGTTCTTCAGGCAACTCTAATTTAAATGTACAGTTACGCATGCCTCTCCTGTGGTCAAAGAGAAGAGTAAAACGTCTTTTATGTTTTGTTTGTGGCAATATCTCCCTGTCCAGCATTCCTCTGTTACCACGTATGGAATATGCTGTTCAGCACATTATTCACAATCTTATTTGAGCTCCAAGGTATATAATGCAGTCTCTATGAACGATGCACCTAAAGGCAAATTTCTTGACAGAATTTGGCCCAAACCATAGCAAACTTCCTAGGTAGTAGCCAAATACAAGAAGTAAAACATTTTCAAGCACTGTTGTTAAACAACTCTTAGGCTAAAGACTCTTTTCTCCCTGAGATTTTAACTTGGTCTTTGATACGATGACCATTTCAACCTTTTTGGTTTATTCTTTTATATTAAGAGAGGGTTATATTTTACAATAACACTTGGTTAATAACCACATAATTGCCATGATTGAAATCCCATGTGCCAGCTTCATATCCAGTAGGAACAAAGTGTGTTATCATCTAAAATAGTTTCTTTCTAGTGTGTGCAACAGAGGACATGTGGTTCCAGGCAGGTCTTAAAGGCCTGATCCTGATCTCAGGTTCACAGTGAATCCACCGAAGTCAACTGAGTTACAGCAATGCAAAAGTGACATTGAGCATAGCCAAGGAGGAAAGCCAAAGCATTTCTTGCATTATGGAGCCAGGTATGGTCAAATACTTTATCACAGACTGCAAAAGGGAAGGAAACAGACTTGCACTATTGTACAGCAGTAACTATGTTGTTTAATTTTGGGTCGAAGAACATAATCGAAGGTTGTTTTGATGACTGAGTTCCTAAGAATTAAAGTGTTAAAATGCGGTACTTCATTTCTCATTCCTGGTAGTTACCACACATATAAGGAATATGTGATTCTCCACTCACAGTACGTCACATGGATGCGGAGTCTGCACCACACAATATCTTACAGACTCTTACAGTTTGATGCTTCAGCGATTTCCTGCCCATTGACCGCAGCGCTAAAAATATGAGTGGCTTACTGCTATTTTTTCAACTAGTAATAGCACCTCACACAATAAAAAATTAATA
The DNA here is from genome assembly GCA_008711295.1 of Anarhynchus alexandrinus. Taxonomy (NCBI): domain Eukaryota; kingdom Metazoa; phylum Chordata; class Aves; order Charadriiformes; family Charadriidae; genus Anarhynchus; species Anarhynchus alexandrinus. The sequence continues at coordinate 3,401,930 of VUYV01000047.1, forward strand.
GGATAAAATAAAATAATAGAAGGCTGGTATTGGTCCCCCTCTCTAGCAGATGGCAGCAAAATATCTTGAGTAAATATACCATTTCAGTGGAAATATTAATAACCTTTACAGGCTGTTGCTCGATTTGTCTCAATGATTCAATGAAGAGAGACATGAAGACAGAAACTTTGACTAGCTGTGCGATGGCTATCAATGAGGATTTAAGCAGGGAGCTAAGGTCCTCCTTTGTGTCATTCTGAAATTTTGTAGAAGATGATAGCTGAAAGCCCCAGGGTCTCTTCCCTGCTATGCGTAGACCTTTAAAAATAGCAGGATCAGATGACAAAGAAAAACAGGGATCTGGAAAAGCTACTTGTACCCTATAGGGCAGAGATGTGTCATCTCTGGAAATGCTTTTCTATCTGGATAGAAATGCCCTGAGAATTAGAAAGAGAAGAGAATGGGAGAGAGTTACTACTCCAAAGTTTTGTACATACAATGACAAACTGTTCACATCCATATTTTATGACTACAGATTCAACTCTAATCCTATAATCCTCTGTGACCTGCTACCTACAGGACTTCCTTGCACAAATAAAAGCTCACTATGCAATATTGTTAGGATATTATTGGAAACAACAAAACTACATGCAATGGGGTAAAAGAGCTTCTTCAAGTCAGCCAGTGACTGCATATGGTCACGTCTCCTCTTGCATCACTTAGTTTCTTAATTATATTACATGTGAAGGTCTCAGGAAAGGTAACAGCTGTTTCAAAAGTTCGTCTGTCCCAATATATCATATGGGATAGCATAATGGAGTCTATTTTCACCACTCCTATGTCAATTTAATATCTCAGTTTCAAGTGGAACTTGAAGCTAAAAGTATCCTTTGTGTACAGTTTGGCCTGCATATGTTCTGGGAACAGTCGTCCATAGTAGAAATTCAGTTGAATATGCAAAAGAACATGCCTGGGAAGAATTGCTACTTCTAGGTCTTCCTGCTGGCAGCGCATTTCACTTCTTTCTGGAGTGCATCTGATCCGCGACACCTGCCTCCATTTCCCATGCTGTGCAAGCTAGACTACAACCCTTCGAATGATGAATATCGGTCATATATACACAGTATTAAAAAAAACAAACTATGAATATCGTCTGATAGGCAACACTTTTGACGCATCCTACAACGTTGAATAGCAGAATGAGTACAGTTTAGTCATTAGACCAGTGACAGCAAAAAGTTCCCGGCATCATAAAAGTTTATAACGATTTGATTAATTTAGCACCTGAGAAGTGCTAGAGGGGCCCAGAGGAGTACTGCTTGGTTGCTCCTGACCTGCCCTCACCTATCAGGTAAGGAAAAGATAATTTCCTTCTACCTTCTTTCTTTCTGCTGTTCATTTATATAGTGCAGATAAGTACAGATTAGACTCATGTCTTTCTAACCACCACAGGTAAGTCTGACCACCTCTAAACTCATTTTACACCTGGCTATGATGCTTGTCACACAGCAACTTTTTAGTTTAAAGCTGTCTAATTCTGAATAAAAAGAATCCAATATTTTCTCTAGGAAGATCACATAAGAATCACAAATTTTCTCCGGTGCTTGAAAGAAATCTGTTCCTATAGCCTAAATGTTCAGAAAAGTGTTGTTACTTTTAATGTTGCCAGATCTGAAGTGATGAGATACTATGGGAAAGGTTATTCTTGCAGTATTTACAGATACAAGCAGAAGCAGAAGTGACAGAAATTTCAAAGACTGCTTGAAATACTTCCAGCTCAATTTTGCAGAACTTCTCCTCACAGAGATTCAGATATTCATCCAAACTTTATGTGCTTACCTGAACTAGACATGTGGTGATGGTAATTTTGGAACAGCCAGAACTCTCTGGAGAAGTGGAAGAGTTAGTACCGCAAGACAAACTGATGCATTAGAAAAATATTTTTTAAACGCCTGAAAGCTTGCTGCAAATAGCCAAAGAAACAAACTTCATATAAGTCTAAATTTCACAGCTTTGCCAACAGAAATTTCAGTTTCAATTTGACAGCAGCTATATAAACAAGCTATCGTGAGGCCAGCTCGGGTAGGACATTACAGCACATTTGTGACCTGCGCCACATTCGTGTACGTGCACATGCTCCACTGGTTGCTCCACGGCGGAGGAAGCACCTCGTGGTCATCACTGAGTAAAGCTACACACAAGTTTTATCCCACTCGACCTCTAAATCACTACTTAACACTTGGAACTGTTGTAAGTCATGCCTCAGTTTGCCTCCTCGTCCTTTGTTCCTGCAGTAGCAGCATCCCCTTCACTAGAAAAAAAGACCTTCTTGAGCACTGTTAAGCCTTTGGTGAAGCAGTGGCAATGATTTTAACCTCTTAGAGTACCTTACAGTCCCTCAGCTCAGTAGTTTAAACGTGCACTTGCCATGTTTTAATGCATTTTGCAGTTCCATATACCCATCATCCTACAGAAGACATGTCTGTCAAACAGAGAAACTGAAATTATTGAATAGGAAAGGCTTTAAAGCTTCTCAGAATCTAAAAATAAATTAACAAATAAACTTATAATAAGGCTCTTTTTTTTTTATTTAAAACTTATTAAAAAAAAATATTTCTTTCTGACACTGCCTGCCTCAATAGTGTCTATAACCAAAGGTTTGCCCCTTATTCAGACAGCAAGACCTCCTCCGTCCCAGCTCCCCAGGATAACGTTCAATTCTCTGTGCTGTGCTCACGAAACAGTCCCTCCTACCCTCTCTCAGTCTTCCTCCATACATAGCTGCAGCAGTTTTTGTGCTGTGATCCTGCAGCTGCTCCCTTTCTTCTTCTCACTGCTCCCACTTCCCATCTGAGGGGGGAAGAAAAAAGCTCCAGACACTTTTAATCTGTTCCCACACTCCATCTCCACTTTCCTTTGCAGAGCTCCTGGTGCTGCTCTTGTAAGAGACGCTGCTGTGAAACGCGGCAGAGCCAGCGCCTACAATTTTAGGAGAAAACTTTCAAGCTACAGCAGGAACTAGAAGGGGAAACTCTTTGCGGCTTGCGTCGAGCAAGCCCCTCTTCTGCATTTCGTGGGGCCCCCGGTTTGTTTTCTTCACCAGCCGCCTCTGTCGTGGCCCAGAGCGGAGCAGGAGGCGGCGGGAGTGCCTACCCCACCACGCTGCTCCTCAGCACCACGTGGCAAAGCGGGGAGAAGACAAAGGCATTTGTTTTATGTGATAGTACCTGATAGCACATTGTGTGGCTGAGATGTCTGCTTTCAGCAAAGGGGAAATACCAAGGCTACTGTGGTGTCAAAAATATAATTTATTATGCAAGAAGTTTGGGCATAGCAGCAATGAAAACTTTATTTCACAAAGGTGGTTCAAGACGACTCCTACCGTCAGCTGTGGGTTTATTTGGTAGTGCAGTAACACGCAGAGCTGGTGGACTCCTGGAACCCCTTGTTGGCTGGAATTGCTGCTCTCAGCTCAAGTGAGCCCTTACAGTCCTACGTACCCAAGTTAAAATGTCCTTACAGTCCATCAATATTATTCCTTAAACATCTCTATTTTGGTTCATGGTACAAGTCTGGTTATAAATCTCTGCACTTAACTTTTTCCATTCTTTTATTTTATACAATTTTTGCTCCATATCTTAATAGATTCCCTGTCTTCACTTACTCACATTCTAGGAAAGATTTCATAAAAACACCCAAACTTCAGATGAAAATTAAAACTAGAAAAGTAGTTTTCCTATTAAAAACTCTGTAGCAATTCTGAACATCTCAGGTCTGTATGACTACATCCTACTCAATCCAGAGCCAGTGCTAGATTGTCCAAACGAAATGCAAGACCAGTTTCTCTAAGCCTCTGCTAAGACCGGGGGCAATCCTTTTCTTTGCCATGACCTAGGGATTAATGAACAAGGAGGAACTGATATGCTTTCACTTGGGCTGTTTCCGCTTCCTCTGCCGCTCCAAGAAGAGTGGATGGATTAGCGCCACTTCCTAGTCCAAAAACCATCACAAGAATTTGATTACTCATTACTGCTGGTTACTGTACTTTGCTTTTTTTGCTAATAAAGTAACCAAGCATGCAATGTACTGCTGATAATAGAAACATTAATCTTTGTAGATCAAGCCTCAGCTCTACTCAGCCCAAAGCACAAAATGCAGCACACGTCAGAGCAGCTCGGCCAGTTGGAAAGTCTGATGTGACACCTTCCCAGTGGAAGATGTTGATTCATTTGTAGCAAAGCTATTTGCTAGAAATGCATTTTATTTCAGAGAGCCCAGGGAGGATTCTGTTGCTCTATGCTGTGGATGCCCACAATGTTACCATCAGGCTCTCATGCAACGTGTGTTGGGGTTTGGCTCCGGCCACCATCACCGTGTGGGCTGAAGATCCCCCAACTGGTGGGACATGCTGCCAGCGTTAGGTCCATTCCCCCACCGTGGACTGCTCGGTTCCTCCAAGTTCACTGTCCTGAGCAGACATGTGGCTGGCCCAGCAGCGGGCGTCTCCTGAACCACAGCAGCAGCAGAACACCAGACCAGAACACCAGAAATGCTGAGAGCATCCTGACACCCAGCAGGCTGGTGACAAACCCACCAGCTATGGAGGTGACTCTCTTGGAGATAGAACTCCATGTCTTCAATTGTCTTCACAAAATATCTGTGTCACTTCCCTCCTCACCCACAGAGGAAGAGAGTTTAGTAACATCCTGAGCAGCAGACAAACAAGTACAGGTGCTAAGCGCCATGCCTTGCCTAGGAGGAGCTTCGGTATCTGGTTCACATAGGCGCCTCAGTATCTGAATCAGTACCAAATACAGTGGTGGCTTTGCTCAGGGTGTGGCAGGAAATGAAATAAGAAACAAAGAGCAAGCACATACTTAAAGCGTGTCTCTTCAGCTCTCAGCCACACTCACTTCTGTTTTTTCTTCCTCCTTTTCTCCCCCTCCCCTCTTATCGTCTTGCAGTTTAGCTGAAAACTGATGGACGTCTGGGAGAAGGAGTCAGAAGTGACTTTAAGTTCATTTGTTCGAGAACTGCGCTTATTTAGTGTATCAGGCACAGGCTTTGGAAGAAATATTTATGAAAAACCACAGTACAAACCCACAACACCTAGCTTAATTACAAGTGAATGATTTCATACCCATCAATCTCAAATGACAGGAAGTGTTATACTGTGTCTTAAACAACCTTAAACCACTAACCATAGCAATATCAAACTTTCTTAGCTAGTTTATTGAAGAAATGCTTCAGTAAGCATCTGTGCACTGAGTTCGTATTTTACTGTATAACTTGCACATACCCCCAGAAGTTTAGAAGCTAATTTGGGAAATACCAATATCTGTTAAATAACCCTCTGATATCTTACCTACTTAATTCCCAAAACAGCTCTTTCTCATGATTCTCATCTCAAGTAAGGTGAACGAAAATACAGAGAAATTAAGAGAAAAAGGCCAACATTTTCAAGCACGTATGAATTTTGGGTTCTTAGTTCCTGGCAAACGGGACTCACTTTTACAGACGCTGGACCTCAACACTTCCAGGTGACTTCGGCATGAGCCAATAACACACTGAAAATGTGCTCCAGCATGACCTGGCTGCGTCCACAAACTGAGCTGCAGCATGAATTGGGTTTACCCTGTGGTCAGTTTGCAACATCTAAATATCCACGCCCAGAAAATTAATGCCTGCTTTTCTCATTCAGACAGTCTTCTTTTAAAAAACAATCCAATAACATTTCTTTTGGTTCTGTTTCAGCCAGCCTGGGAGCTTGCACCCCAAGTTCTTCAAGTTCTAATAAAGACGACGGGAGTGCACAGACTTTGTTGTAAGAGGTCTCACTCTTAAAAGAAAAATAGCTCTGCATTGAGGAAGTGCCTGTGCAAATGAGGAGCTAGCAGTGTTTGTTTTGTAGTGAGTCTCCAAAACAACCTTTTTATAGTATTTTTCGAAGTGGGGAAGACTGACCGAGGCACATTGAGTGCGTGAAGGCACAAACTTCACATCTAGCACAGCAAAAGAACAATCTCCTCTGTCCTTCAGGTGTTGATAAGAGAGTTGTCAGTGACATGAAGACTCATTGAGACCTCTGGTTGAAGCAGGCCAACCTTATGAGAAGGTTTCAGAAGCAAGTAACACCAATGCCTCCTGATCTAGACCAAGCTCACAGTTTTCCATCATTGGAAGTTTCATCTTAACACGAGGAGGAACTTCTTTCCTTTGAGGGTGGCAGAGCACTGGCACAGGCTGCCCAGAGAGGTTGCAGAGTCTCCCACTCTGGAGACATTCCAAACTAGCCTGGACGCCGTCCTGTGCAACTGCTGTAGGTGACCCTGCCCTGGTGGGGGGGTTGGACTAGATGATCTTCAGAGGTCCCTTCCAACCCTGACCATTCTGTGATTCTGTGATTCCCAAATGCACACCCAATAGGGAAGTGTGGCCTTCAGCCTACCCTGAGACTAAGAGGACATTCCAGCAATTAGTTTGGTGGTGCCAAAAGCTGTTGGAAACCACCACAAGATGGAAAAAGGAGACAGTTCTATGCAGGTTGTGCAATCAGGTAAGAAAATCTGCTGTCGTGCTCTAAATGGTACTTGAATTATCATGGAAGATACACAGTCAAAAGCTGGGCCAAAATTTTATCCCATCTCTTTTCTTCAGGACTAATGCTATTAACAAATGAAACCAGGAAGACTATCAAAGCATCTTCATATAGGTGATATGCACCGGTACCAGCTCCTGTCTTTGTAGCACTGAGAAATAGGTTTGATGCATGCATGTGGAAGTGAAATGGAGAGACTTTAGGTAGAGTTCAAGTGATGCTTTGTTTTGACTTTAAAAGAGATCAGCTCAACCATATACACATACAGGATTAGGATACATTCTGTACAACTGCCATGTTTCAGGTTTCTAATTAAGAACACACCTAAGCAATAACAGACTTCAACATCAAGAGACAGATTTTAGCAGCATGCAGGCTTTAACAGCTCGTTAAATGGTTAGCAACTCTCACTGATTGAGCTGACACAGCACAGAGGCATCTATGAAAAAAAGTCAAGAAAAATAGGCAAGTACCAGAATTGCACATTGAGAGCCTAAAAACATTCAGAAGGTGCTGCCTATAACCCGCTAAGCCCCACGTGACTCAGTAGAAATAGGCCATGAGAAGATAGCGGTTCCATTGTTGTAAGTCTGTGGGACTCCTTAGCAGAGAACCGAGCTGAAGTCTCCAAGCAGCACAGCAAAACCCATCCTTACTACAACACTAGAGATCATGATGGGCCCTCCATCCCACGTGTGTAGGACGCTACTTTTTAGATCCTGGCCCGGAGCTCATCACTGCAAAGAAGTAATAACTTCTGGGACCAGAAGTAGAGAAATCCAAACCAGAGCTGTGTACAGCTCTTGCAATTAAGGTAGCACCACACTGGAGGTCGCGGTCTTGTGCCACGCAAACATCAGGAGAAAAAATCAAAATGTGTCTCTGTCACCATTTTAGTTTCTGGTTGCTGCCTTGCTCTGGCAAGGGGAGGGGTGGGGAGGAACATGCCCGAGACTGTGGTCTGATACAGACCTCTCCTTTGCTGCCCTGCCAATCCCAGCCCTGGGGAGAGGGGCTACCAAGGGGGCCGCACACCCATGTTTGGTCAGAGAAAGACGGAGTATCTCTTCCAAGCTAGGGTATCTCTTGTATCAAAGCAAAAGGAAGTTTCTACAACAAATGCTGCCAAAAAAGGCAAAGTTTTTTTTGTAATTCAATAATAGTGTACAGCAGGAGCTTTAAAATACAGAGTGCTTCAGCTGTTCACTCTATTTGGAAAAGAAAATGAACAAATGTATGTTACAGATGTAATTGGATTGAGAGGTAAAGTGAACAAGAGATGCTGCTTTTAAATGAGTTTCCTTTGGACACAAAGAGGTAAGTTGCAGGGAAGGGAGAAAATAAAGAAAAATAACTCTTGAGAATTCAAACTACTTTCCTAAATCTCACAGCTCTGTACAAAATGCATTTCAAATGACTCTACGACATTGCAGCAGTAACATAAAACCCACTACAAACACAGCCCAGGAAGAGAACATGTTCTTTTTATACAATTTCCCTGTCTGTGCTGATTTGTGTATGCAGGCAGGACAGCTTTTTTTCCTCCAAAAAGTACGGAAAATTTGAAATGTAATCTTACAACACTATGCTAAAATCTGTCTCCAATTAGTATGCACAATTTCAAAATGAGCTTCAAGCCACGTGTGATATCTTTCAACTCTGACCCATATTTCCAAAAGAAAAACAAGTTGCTTCTTACGATAAGGCTATCAGTTACAAACACGAGTCCGTGTCACAAAGTTTGCAGCAAACAACACACTACTGGGAAAACAAATCTTCACCATGGAACAAATCTTGCTAATGCTGCCTCTCCTTTATGTGGCCCATCATCAAAGCATTATATTGTGTTATTTGAACATCTTCCTAAATTACTATTTCCTTGTAAGGCTCCGAAGGCCAGAAAGCAGTGTTTGCCCACTGACGGCAACGCAAAGCTATCTTTTCTGATAGAAAGCTTCGAGTGACATAAGGACTCAGGATACATAACCTTTTTCTGGCCGGCTCCGAAGCAGAGGAGGAATTAATCTGAATCTTAACAGCCTCATGCATGAAACATGCTACCATAACATCTCCATCGAACAGCTCCATGAGCAACAGCGTTGAGAGTGACCGTGGACAAACCAAGGACATTTTTTGTACAATGTCTTTTATGCCACCCCAGATCCTATTCCTATTAGCACCACTGATGAATAATAGTGGTACCAAACTTTTTGATACCGAGCAGGGCGGTCTCTAGTGATACCGAGTATCAGCTAGATACATACCCTTACAGCTCACTAACTCTTATAGTATCCACTGCTACTAATCACCTCCCTCCTGGTTACCAGCAGGAAAGTCAATCAAACAGGGCTAAATTGCACCTGGTAAAGGCACAAATGTTGGGAAACATGATCTAGTCTCATTTCCCAGCCACTGCCACCAACCTTTTCTACCTTTTGGGGACAACTAGTTAGTACCGGCAGAGATAAGAGAAGTGATTAGTGGTTTGGGATACTAGAGAGGGTCAGAAATAGTTGCCTCTTGCACAGGATGCAGCAGATTTGCTAGATTCTGGATACTAATTTTGCCTTTAGTACATCATTTTACATCTGTACACTCTATGTTGTTGCTCATTGTTTTCAAATTCACAAATGCCAACAGAAATAAAATAATTGTGTAATTAACGTAATTCGTATTGAACGCATACAAAATACACGCAGTTATGATCGTTTTAAAAATCTTTAGCAACAGGTTTCTTAAATTGTATTAAGATGAATTTAAGGCTCCTTACCTACAGCCTCACGGACGGCGTCATCTCATCTCAAACTGCCATCGACCAGCAACAGTTTTTACTATTTCAAAAAAACGGAAAACATCTAGGTCACATGTCTATAGACAGCATTTGGGTTAATCTCCCCCAGCTCATAAAGACAGAAAGAAAGCAGGAAAAAAAAGTAAAATAAAACCACTTCCTGCAACAGCAGAAGCTAACCTTCTCACCAGTGAGCGACTTACACACAGGTTTAGTGCAAAACTTTTCCAGATTGGATAAAAAGCCGAATTTTAAACTATGAAAGTGGCTCCTCTGTTAAAATTGCGACAAACAGGGAGGGTTAGTTTTTGCAGAAGGTAAACATGAGGTTCAAAAGGAAATGCTGAAAGGAATTACGATTCTAAGCCTCAGGACAACTTCCCTTTTCTTACCTTCAATGAAACCCTTTGAGTACTGAAATAAATAGCTCGCAACAAATCTGCTTTGCTATTTTGAAATGTAGCTTTAGTAAACATGACACTTACCATACTGTTGCTTTAGATTTATAAAATATAAAATTCTAGCCAATCAGAGAGTTTGCTACCAAAAAAAAGAAAAGAAAAAAAAGCTTGTAGTATTGCCTGGTGAAGGTCGCCCGGATAAACACTTCTGTTTCTTTGATTTTCTGTTTTAACACTTCTCCATGAAGCAGCCCTTGGAGAAGCACAGGCACACACAGCTGCTGCCCCACTTCACTTCCTGCAGCATCTCGCACTGTAACGGTCCCTCTCAGGCAGGGGGAACCCAGAGAACCAGCAGATTCGGAGCCAGCTCTACGCCTTCAGGGCTCTAGAAAAGCCCCTTGCATACGCCTTTACCAGCGTCTTCCCCCTTTTTTTTCACCAAGAAATGATACTATCTTTCCGGTATTTCTAGCTCAACTTACAAAACAAGGACTCATCACCCCAACACAGTGGGGTTCCCATGCACGGCAGGGTCGTTGTGCCGTGTGTGTGAGGACCACCATGGTGCTGCTCAGGCTCTACAGTGCTCTGTTGATGCTTTGGCAGAATAAAAAAAAAAAAACGAAAAATCTTTTTTTTGGTTGTCTCCCACAATAAACCAAAGCACTGCCATACAACCTGAGAAAATCAAGGCAATCCTGAAGTTTAAGGATTTGTCCCAAGAGTGCAGTAAAATGAACTCCATTGGCAGCGGTTACCAATGGAGCTCCTGAAGAAGATATGCTCTGTCTGTGCAGATGTCCAGCAAGCAGTTCATTGGGTGCCCTAAAGGAGGATCCTGCAGAACATGTCATGGAGAAAGGGCAGAGACAGTTGGGAAACAAGGGCGGGGCCTGAGGCTGGAGCAGAGCTTAAGAAGACGTAGAAAGGGATTGTGACATATTTTACAAAGCTGCAAGGAAAAGACTGATTTGCAGGCAGATCATTTCCTATTCCACAAAAAAAAAAAAAAAAAAAAAATGATGCAAGAAAGTTCCTGTAGAGAACAGCTTTAGTATAGCACACTCTCACTGAAGCACACGGGAAGCAAGACCTTCAGGAACTCAAGAAGAATACCCGAAAGAAAAAGGGGGAACATAACACTGCTGAAGGAATGACAGAGTTGTTAGGCTACAGAGTGACCCTTATGTTATTATTATTGATTTTGTGATAACTTCTACAACCCCCATTTCATTGCCAAAGATCCAATTATGCTTAAGGCCGTACAAAGCCAGAAACGGGACCGTCCTTGTTCCCAAACACTTACTATGTATGCCAAGAAGTAACACACACGTACAGAGAGGAGAGGGACTCGAACAGCATGACAGCCGGTCTTCACCATTCTAAATTAAAACATCATTTCTTTGTAGGCACTGACTTTTGGGCATGTTTTTTAAAGGTGGACTTTTGGAACAAAAAGTTGGGTGTGGAGTATGAAAGGTGATGAGGTGTTTATCCCAGGTGTGAGGAGGTGACAAAGCAGTACCGTGCTTTTCTGTAAACAACTGCCAGTGCTTGAAGAACCTGCAGCAGCACTAATTAATTTTTAATTTAAAGGCAGTATATGTTTCAACTAATTTTGTCATATGGAATATATTTTAGAGAACCACTGGTTGAAAAATCTATTGTAGCCATGTAGATCGTAAGAATTTCCTCAAATAAAACCGTCAAAAGCATTTTTACCATTAGAAAACATTTGTGAAGAGTGTGGACAACAGGACTTCATCCCTAAAATGTGAAGAAACCATCAGCAAACCTGTAAAATACTGCAGCAGAACTTGCCTATGTTACCTGGTCCAAAGCCTAGATTACCGGGGACGTGACATTTTTCATGAAAATGTCTTTCACTGTACACCTAGCGTTTCAAGTCAAGTTGCATACTCCGTCTGATTCCCTTCGCATCCATTTGACAGTATGTCAGTAGTGACAAAATTCTATAAATGGATGGCAGCTTTGCATACTGCTTAAACTTATGCAGCACAAGCTTCCTGTGTGATCTCTGGAAGGCTGAAAATACTTTAGATGTGCAAAAAAAACAGTTTAGCAAAATCTAAGAGCTCGCTTAAGCTAAGTAAAACTAAACAGGAAACAGAAACTGCATAGACATTACCTGGAGCAGATTGCTGCTCAATCGGTTGGTCTTTGCCTCTTCGCCGTGCAAGTTAAAGACGGAGCACCGTTTCTGAAGCTCAGATTTCTTGTCCCTATTTCAGTGACTCATGGCGTCATTGCTTACGAGACATGTCACCAAGCTGGTGAACATCCAGTTTTCCACATCTCACAACTGAGAGCACAGAGCATTAAGGCTAAACCAGCAGTTTTAAAAACCGCTATTGACTGAGGATGCTGAATGCCCAGCAGCTGTTACCAATTCAGTTCTAATAAATTCAATAAGTATCATGAGTTTCATCAGGTGCTTGAACAATGATTCCAACACCTGTTCTGGACCAGCAGCCTCCTGAGGGGGAAAGAAAACTTGACTTTTTGTCTTTTTTCCTAGTTCAGCCTTTAATCTTTGTTGGGATGATTGACAGGCAGCCCATAGTCTGGCTTGTGTAGCAGACACCCAGTGGCAAATCTAATTTGGCAGGTAAATCAAGCCATAATGGACAATACAAACCTGGACAGCATGCAGGCACAAGCATGGAAGAACAACAATACATGCAATGGCTGGTTCCAGAAGAAAATAATTTTTTTTTATTAATGAAAATGGATGAAGTTCCAAAACTTTGCAATTCACTGGGAAAAAACCTAGGAAACTAGTAGACTATGTGCTAATGAAGAAATAATGTATTATTTCCCATGTTCTTCACCAGAGAAATTATATGTTTCATATTTGTAGTAAGTTCTAAAATATTTAAATTAAAAAGGACAACAAAGAATTATGCCTCTATGGACAATAATTCATATTCTTGCTCACAGCAATTGTTTGCTCAGAGAGCCGATGTCCATTCAGTAGGCGTTATTTTTTTGCTACAAGGGCTTTGACTACTTAACCCCAGTAAAAGCATTTCTAGGAGCATATTCTTATGTATCGAGAAAGCCATGCACGTGGCCATGTAACAGCTCCAATAGTTTATAGTCCAAGTTAACAGAAGTCTCAATATTACCTGATTGGGCAATAAATGCTTATTATGTGGGAGCTTGTATGTAAATGTCAATGTAAATGTACAGTAATGGTTAAACTCACACAACCCTCCCAACCATTATGTGCATTATAAACATTCTGGTATCATCTTCCAAAGCCTTCTACTCTGAGCTGATTTTTCCCCTAAACAATCCATTTTACTTACTGCAGTCTTAAAAGCATAAAAGATATTTTTTAAAAATTGTCACAGGTGGTAGAAAATAGATCCTTAGAGCTTCTCCTGCAGTTTAATGCTGGCTATATGGAAGGAACATATGCGCTGTGACTTCAGGTCTAAAACCCACAACATTCAAATTTTAGGACACAAATGATCTTGCATTAAAACATCTCAATAGCTGAGCTGCTCAAGTTTTGATAACAGATAGACTTTACAAAGCAGCAGAGAAGTTTAGGATAGAATTCTTTGAACATTTACTTCCTAATAAACATCACTTTGGCTTATAACGAGGTCTGGATTTAGAAATATTCATGGCTAAGAAAATAACATATTTCTTTATTTTTACACACTTTATTTTTCAAGCATACCTAGTGTAATTTTTCACCGTTTAAAAAAAAAAAAATAGGGCACTGAGGTTAATGAAAACTACTAGGTAAGAAAGTTCTACATAAATCCAAGTTGGTCCTTTTTTCTCTCTTTTCCAGGTGTTTTAGGGATCTTGACACTTATTTTAAGTGTCAAGCCTTACCTAGGGCTATTTTTAAGAACTTCGAAAAGCCACTCCAACCCATTGTACAGCTATACTGTACTAAAAAAGAGACAAAACCCCAGCATATGCTGATGCATTATGTAAAGACTTTCCTTGACAGGATTTAGTTACATGCAAGTTTTAAATGCAGTGTAAATGCATTTTCTGGAGTGTTAGGCCTCCAAGTGCTAAAAGTGCTACAATACCAAACTGCCAAAAAGGTGGTTTTACATAGCACAATAGCGGACCTTAAAAAGACAAATGACTCATGCGCTTTGGGTGACAATATCTTAATCTATGCACCCGTGATCAAGTGGTGCTGGCAAAATCCTCTTCAAAGCCCTTCTCTTCTCCCTGGTGTTCACCACTGGCTTCAGGTGTGACCCAAACTCTCCATGCCAATAGCTTGTTGACTGGAGATGTTCCAAAAGCTGTCAATGTTTTCACAGTAAGAGAAGTATGAAGTGAGTCTCCTTGTTATAAAACTGATACTCCAGCCAGTGTTGTTTCTACTTCTATTAAAAAACCTTCAGCTACATTGTGAATAAGAGTGGGGAAAGTACAAAGCCCTGTAAAATCCCACGCTGAGGACGAATGCAAAAGAAAGCTGAGACGTTCTGGCTTATTGTCTTCTTTTGCTTCAGCCTTTGAGGAAGAAGAGGCTCACTTCTATAGTTTCAAATTCCTCATTCACAAAAAGATAAACGTGAGCATACAGCAACACACGGCATTCACAAGAACAACGCAGCCACCGTAAAATCTAGTGGAAATAAGAATTGCTGAAGTCATTGCTTGTCTCTTCCTAATTGCTTTTATCCATGTGGTAGACTCTGCTCTCGCTCTGCTCCCTCCCATGCTGCCATCGCAGAGTGAGTCAGAACTGCCTGGGCAGTTGTGCCAGAAGGAAGGAGTCAATAAAAGCTCGAGAAAGTCAGATGCAGGAAGCGTAACTCCTCTGCAGACAGATGATTGTCCTCTCCCGTGGCCAGAAGCTTTCAGGGGAGACTATGCTGCCTGAAATGGACTGGGAAATAAACAAAGAAAGGAATCAGTTTGTCAAAGACTTGAAGCAGGTAGTTAAATTACATAATTGAGTATGTCAGGTCCAATCCCTTCTTGTGATCTTATTTACCCACACAATACAAGGATATTTCTAGTTTTTGTTCATGGCTGTACTCCGTTGCCCTTTTTCCCAGCTCCCTCCTTCTGACAGGCAATTGCTATTATACGTTCTCATATGATCTGTGAGATGTCAGGAAATCTTACTGGTTACTGGTAAACAGGAGTATCCAGATTTGGGAGTGGGAAAAAAAAAATAAAAGACAAAATGAAATGCACCACCAGTGCAAGTAATAGCCACTGGGTTGAGTATTAGATATGCTGGCAGTTTGCACTTCTTGGGAAGACTTCTTCACAACAGCCACCTACAGAAGATAAAGTCTTTACTCAGACCACTCCAACACAGCCTCACAAATACATTTGATTTCAGCTTGCTTTTAGCAGTCAAAAATAGAATACCAATACCCTTCATTCTATAGCTTTTGAGACTGTTCCAGTTTTTCAGTTCCTTCTAATCTCTATAGTTTGTGGTCTCTGAAGTCATATACTTCCTTTTCCCTTGTTTCTCAAGACCACTCTTTCCCCCCATTCCTCTGCTTCATGCTTGTAATCTTGCTTTTATAGCCCCCTTTTTATTCTATATCTGCCAGACTTAATAGGGGCTCTCCTAAAGCAGGTACATAGCACTGTGGTATTCTGATGCTGTAGTTACTTATTTAGGTTATCGCAGAAGAACCACCTTTACGCTCCGATAGCAGGTGCCTAGTGCCATGTTTTACAACATCTCCACTCTTGTCTCATGTTGGTCATGCACATGGACAGGAGTGTCAGCAGAACCGTATCTCTGTGGCAACCTCTGTGTGTTTATAAAGACTCAACTAATTTTAGTTTATTTAGTCCGCCCCCGACCTGTGTCATCAGTTCACCCTTATTTCAGGCTTCAGTTATCATGACCCTTCCAGTTCTTCTGAGAAAAAAAGTGTCGAACGTTAGGCCTGTTGGGAAAAGTACACTCCGTGGGACTTTTTAATCCGGGTTTATTCTTCCCTTGGAACAGGGTCTGCAAAACCAACTTGCACTCATTAGTCATTTCTTCACAGAGCCAAGCATTCTTTTTTATAACCTTTAACAGCGACACTGCGATGGAGGCACCAGCCCTTCTCCCCTTGTGCGCAAGCTTGTAAATCTAAAATAAGACCTTAATGAAAAAAATTTAAACATTATAACTCTGCAGTGTGTGTCACTATGATATACTGAATGCAAAGCAGCTGTTCCTAACAGATTTGGCATGTAACAGGGGTAACGTAATTTTACACAAATCATTATGTTCATTATATTAAGTTAATAGATTAAAATTAGACAGCGATGTTTTTTAAAACCATCTTACCCATAGATCCCTTTACCCTTATATTCTAAGGACTGGGGGGTTTTCTCCTCAATATTCTGTGCAGAGAGGACATAAATGCCCAGATCACTAAGAGTATAAGCCCCTAAATTCATGGCTGTTGAGCCTCTTCCAATATAAGCATCTGAAGGAAAGGTACTTAAGGGAAATAGAAAATGACATCATTTTTTTCCTGATCTTTTGAAGAGTGAATTATTTTTTTTCCCATCCTACAGGAACAGATTCTGGACTAATTTTTCCTACTAAAGGCTTTAAAGTCTAAAATTCATCAAACATCTTGTCCTCAGAGACAATGTCATCCGAGTTCAAAGGATCTATAGTCCTGCAAAACTGATGTCTTATTTCAGAGCTAGCGCCTTTGTTTTCATTGAATGTTTGATTTCATCAAATTAAATCATATCTTATACTTTCTATTAATGTGAAAAAAAGGCAGTCAATCAAATCAAACCTCTTGATTCTCTGAAGAGCACACATATACGCACATATAGATGTACATATATATCATATACAATCCATTTATATGTTTTTCTGTCTAATATTTTTCCAGGGTAGGTTGAGTGTAGATTATGGGGTTTTTCATATATTTTTTGAAGAGCCTTTGAGTTGAAAATAGTAGTCTTTCAAGGCATTTGTTTTAATGAACATCATTATAATTAAGAACATGCTTTTCATAACTAAATATAAGACAAATTTTTTTCAAGCAAAGTCTGGGTCTGATTACTGATGGAGGAACTTCAAGATCTTTTTTTGCTAAGCATTTCAATACTCATTCAGAAAAATGTCAAGATAACAGACTTTAGCATGTAATTTTGGTGATTCATGCTTTTTCTGGTATTTTATCAGTTCAGTTTTAATATCCAGTTGAAGCAAGAAACTTTGGATAAAATAAGAATACTAATGAAAATGAAGCAGTCATATGCTATGTCCATACTTCTAAAGAATTTAGGATCTTCCAAAAATTGACCCATAACATTATCTTTCATCCATATCTGATACAGAGCAATAGTCTTTGATTTATTAGTTAAATTCGAGAAGTTGAGAGTAATTTCTTTCCAAAAGTCAGTGTACTTGTCACTCCTGCTTTGGTCTAGAACTTTACCTTATCTAACTCAAGTTCTTTCAAAAACAGGTGAAACTCAGCTGCTATAAAGAGGTTTATAGATTCATTAATCTGCCACTGAACTATGTTCAAAGTAGAAGTCATGAACAATGATAATGAATGGGGTTTTCACATCAATTTAAGAGCCAAGTTCCACTATTTTTTAGTATGCCATTATCTTAATAAGCTATTTTTTGCACAAAACAGGATATGCTCAAGGAAAGTGGGAAGCACAATCAACCAATAGATTCCAGAAACCAATTTTGAGATCTCAAAATGAACTTTAGCATGACTTCATAATCAGTAAAACTAAAATACCTGACATCAGGATAGTGAACCACAGGAATCAAGTTGTGTCGTGAGGTTCTCTGCTGGGTAGAGAGGAGGTGAGGCGCACCAAAGGCTGGCTGCACCTCTGGTGGAGGGAACTAGGCTTCAGCAGGGCTCTCCACAACCCCTGTGCGGAGCAGAGTTACCCTAAATTTAGCAGTGAAAAATGTCTCTAAACTTTTTGCCAGTTCCTGCTGGGCTCAATGGCTCTGGCACAGCTGGCAGCACACCTCTCCAGGCTGAAGCTCTTGCGTTACCTGCCTGTTATCCCCCACCATAGCTCAACACAACTGCAGCTGTTTGTTAGCATCTATTTATAAAAAATGGAAAAAACATGGAAATCTCTTAGGCTGACAATGGTGTAATACGCAGAGGTCCTCCTCCCAAGGTTGTGCTCCCACCAGTGAGCTTTTCTTAGTGAGGCTGATGGCTCCACCACACACTTTTCCACCAGAATAACTATCATTGCTCTACTTGCTGCTGGGTTTTATCCAGTTGGGGTGTGCTAGGGAGGTTTTCTCAATACTTGCTTTGACCGGGCTGCTCGGGAGACCAAAGCACTGCTTTGGTCCTGGTTCATGAAGGATCAACCCTTGAATCCCCCATTCTAGTGGGTGAAAGCTTTTCCAAGCTGATGTGCTGAAGAACTCCTAGGACAGCCTATTGTAAAGAAATATATGTTATTAACCATTATATTTACCCCTCACTCACAGACTCTACATTTTCTAGATGTCAGATCAAAACTATTTTTACAGTCTCAATGATACAGAAACTCAGCTGTGGAACCTGGAAAAATAACCCTTTCAGGGGCAATTAAGAGAACCAGGAGGCAGTTGAATCCGGACTTTCACTCACAGTTTCTCTAAGGAGACCTTCACCATATTTTTCTCTGTAGGAAGCAGCAGTACAGGAAAGTCTGGGAACATCCTTAAAAAGAAACATCCACGCATTCGCAAGTTACCGAGTTGCCAGGTGTTGTTCTGTCTAAGAAGGTAAGAACTGGCAGAACGTCTTGCCTCTTGACCACACCGGTAAAAATTTGATATCTCACACATGAGCATCTGAGCACTTTGCATAAGGTTTCAGCTAAGACATTAAAACTTCTTCTGAAGGATGAATATTTCCGAAAATTTCCTTTCACATCCCAGGTGGAAATTCGAATAAAACACTCATTAATAAGAAACACAGTGTCAATATGCATGAGGTATGTCAGACATACCTCACTGCTAAAACAGAAATATATTCCAGGCCTCTTTCCGTTGAGATTCATTAATGACATTGTAATAGCTCCCAGTTCTTAACGTCTTGTGCTCAAGTATCAGCGCGAGCTTTGCAGATGTCCTGCAGGCAGCCCTGCAACAGCCACCCCTGTTGCCTTCAGAAGGCGTGGCGACCTGGTTCAGGAACGGCACACCTTCTGAAGGCAACACACCCCACATCACGCTCTCTCCCAGACGGTAAACCCGGGCACCAGGAAAATTCGCACAGCGGCGAAGTTGCAAGTTGGACCCCTGAGGCTCTACCCGTACCCTTTACCACAAACATATGGTAACACCTATCCCACTGAAGACAGTCTCTCCAGTAGCAGGGAACTTGCTTTGTGTTGCATTAGGTGAGACCATGAGCTATGCTGCAATCTATAGGGGTATCTACATAATCTGTACTCCACCGGGCAGGTGGCATCCCGGACGGCGTAATTCCTTTCAAGCTGCTGTGGTAGCTCTAGTGTTTAGATGCTTTCTTTCATGCAGATGGTGATTTGTTATGAAGAAAGAAATGGAAAAGTTTTCATGTATATCTTCATATTTATACCTGGCAGTGTGATGATAAGACTGTCATTTGCTTTTATTTCAAATGAAGGGGTTTCAGTGCTGCTTGGCCCCGTGCTTATTTCAGAAGCCTGTATAAATCTTGCCCCACTTGGGAGTCATTTTGAACGTATTAAATAATGATTTTTCTATGTCTCTCCCACTTTGATGTAGCCTCCTAGGAGAAAGAACTATCCTGAATATACGGCTTGGTCATGTTTTAACAATTTGATGATCTCTTCAAAATCCTTCAATAAAATGTAAGT
>VUYV01000047.1:3421802-3448098 GCA_008711295.1 Anarhynchus alexandrinus
ACAATGGTGTAATACGCAGAGGTCCTCCTCCCAAGGTTGTGCTCCCACCAGTGAGCTTTTCTTAGTGAGGCTGATGGCTCCACCACACACTTTTCCACCAGAATAACTATCATTGCTCTACTTGCTGCTGGGTTTTATCCAGTTGGGGTGTGCTAGGGAGGTTTTCTCAATACTTGCTTTGACCGGGCTGCTCGGGAGACCAAAGCACTGCTTTGGTCCTGGTTCATGAAGGATCAACCCTTGAATCCCCCATTCTAGTGGGTGAAAGCTTTTCCAAGCTGATGTGCTGAAGAACTCCTAGGACAGCCTATTGTAAAGAAATATATGTTATTAACCATTATATTTACCCCTCACTCACAGACTCTACATTTTCTAGATGTCAGATCAAAACTATTTTTACAGTCTCAATGATACAGAAACTCAGCTGTGGAACCTGGAAAAATAACCCTTTCAGGGGCAATTAAGAGAACCAGGAGGCAGTTGAATCCGGACTTTCACTCACAGTTTCTCTAAGGAGACCTTCACCATATTTTTCTCTGTAGGAAGCAGCAGTACAGGAAAGTCTGGGAACATCCTTAAAAAGAAACATCCACGCATTCGCAAGTTACCGAGTTGCCAGGTGTTGTTCTGTCTAAGAAGGTAAGAACTGGCAGAACGTCTTGCCTCTTGACCACACCGGTAAAAATTTGATATCTCACACATGAGCATCTGAGCACTTTGCATAAGGTTTCAGCTAAGACATTAAAACTTCTTCTGAAGGATGAATATTTCCGAAAATTTCCTTTCACATCCCAGGTGGAAATTCGAATAAAACACTCATTAATAAGAAACACAGTGTCAATATGCATGAGGTATGTCAGACATACCTCACTGCTAAAACAGAAATATATTCCAGGCCTCTTTCCGTTGAGATTCATTAATGACATTGTAATAGCTCCCAGTTCTTAACGTCTTGTGCTCAAGTATCAGCGCGAGCTTTGCAGATGTCCTGCAGGCAGCCCTGCAACAGCCACCCCTGTTGCCTTCAGAAGGCGTGGCGACCTGGTTCAGGAACGGCACACCTTCTGAAGGCAACACACCCCACATCACGCTCTCTCCCAGACGGTAAACCCGGGCACCAGGAAAATTCGCACAGCGGCGAAGTTGCAAGTTGGACCCCTGAGGCTCTACCCGTACCCTTTACCACAAACATATGGTAACACCTATCCCACTGAAGACAGTCTCTCCAGTAGCAGGGAACTTGCTTTGTGTTGCATTAGGTGAGACCATGAGCTATGCTGCAATCTATAGGGGTATCTACATAATCTGTACTCCACCGGGCAGGTGGCATCCCGGACGGCGTAATTCCTTTCAAGCTGCTGTGGTAGCTCTAGTGTTTAGATGCTTTCTTTCATGCAGATGGTGATTTGTTATGAAGAAAGAAATGGAAAAGTTTTCATGTATATCTTCATATTTATACCTGGCAGTGTGATGATAAGACTGTCATTTGCTTTTATTTCAAATGAAGGGGTTTCAGTGCTGCTTGGCCCCGTGCTTATTTCAGAAGCCTGTATAAATCTTGCCCCACTTGGGAGTCATTTTGAACGTATTAAATAATGATTTTTCTATGTCTCTCCCACTTTGATGTAGCCTCCTAGGAGAAAGAACTATCCTGAATATACGGCTTGGTCATGTTTTAACAATTTGATGATCTCTTCAAAATCCTTCAATAAAATGTAAGTATAAAAAAAAAAACATCTGCGCTTAGCTCAGTTGATAAGAAGCCCTGTCCCCCAGAAATTATAATGCAGCAAATTTTTGAACATATACTTTAAATTCACAATTCGTTTCTTATTTTTAAAGCTATTTTTTATCATTTGATTAATTGCTTAAAACTGTACACAAAGATAAAGGGAACTTTGAAATTCATACCTTGGAGTATTAACATGTACTCAGGACTAGATGTAAATGTCAGAGAGAAAAAAGATCTAATGAACTCTTTATTGGTGAAATACTGTATTGCAGCTGCCTAGAATTTTAAATGGTTTGTAGCTAACTCCAAAGCAAAATAACTACAGAAGTTTACTTACAGCGTGGACTCTCATTCAGCATTTCTAATGTCTTCTTCCAGAGTGGGTATGGAAGCCATTTGTTTTGCTACAAGTTGCAGCTACTTCATTTTGTTGAAGTTTAGTGGATCCTTTTAACTTTAGCAAAATGTCCAGGAAAAAAAAAAAAATAAAAAAAAGTGCAACCGCAGAAGTATTTTTCAGTCTAGAAAATTACACGACCATAAGTTTTCCTTTTCCCTGATGTCTTCTCTGCCATAATAATGGCTTCAGGATTTAAATCCTTTGCTGCTATTGTGACTTCAAAGCCTTAAAACTGCAATTGAATGAAGTAGTTCATCTGTCATTATTCAAATATGAAGCAATTATGATGAAATAAAGATAGAATTCCATTGAGAAATACCCCAATCAATTCTCACTTATATTTAACTAGAAACATAAAATGATGCTTAGAAGAGTAAGTTTAGGTAATAAAAACTTGGAATATAAAAAGTATGAATTACTGATCTATAACTTATTCATTTCTGACTAAGCCTTCTAAATATATTTCACAAATATTGACAAAAGTTTAAGCTTACAATGCAAAGCTGTCTCTCAGCCGGTCGAAAAGAGTGACTAGCTTTTCCGAAATATATTTTCATCAGTTTGAGTGCCCAGCGGTTCAGATGGGAACCTGCTGAGATTTTTAAGGGTCTCTGAGCAGGTCAGCTCCCTCTGAAATATCTTAGATCATGACGTGTTAATTGCGTCTGGAAGGAGTGGGGTTTATAAGTGAGTGTATGAAATAACACACCGACCTCGGCCGTGTCTTCGTTATATTGCTGCCACTGCTTTGATGTCTACACGTCCTGTAAGGCCCCTCTGTGGATTTAGTCCTAGATGTTTATTTTCACCTTTCTGACCACAACCAAGTCCCATCCGTACCGCTGGGGTTAGAATTTCACGGGGAATTCCCACCCGTACCCGGTTGTAGCTGGATACCTGATCACAACATAAAGTAACATAGCTTAAAAAGTTAATTATTTTGTTTCATTATCTTCCATCCTTTCTTTTTCTAGAATTTAACATATTACAGGGCCAGATTAGGTTGGGTTTTTCCTCCCTTTCTTTCTCTTTTCATCTTTCGTAATCTACCGATGTATAATACTCTGCTGATAAGATGAAAGCACGGTGGATCCTGCAGCAGTCAGACCAAAGGCACACAATGTTTTGCGCCTTAAGCTCTCCAAATGGGTCATGTCCTTCCCGCTCTCAATCATGCAACAAGCCCAGGTGGTAAAATAACTATATGTCACACCTTTTTTCGTCACTCAGAGTGTGCTCTTCTTTTGGAAAACAAAACCATCCTTTTCTGCTTATGGAAGAGGACTTTGCCTTCTCTCTAGTCGTTCCATGGCAAAACAGGGGAAAAATATCCACAAATGGATCCTATATTATTTTCCCCTCATGTTTTCAACAGCTGCAGTGAGTTTAAGAGATCTGTACAGATCTCTTAAATTGTATTATATTAAAATGTGCTGCGCTGAGAAAGATCACATACAACCAGGGATCTACATATTCATGTTTATCTTCCTTCATTTTGTAAGCATTTTATCAGTCTACCTGGGTATCAATTTTCTGTCATCTACAGACACTCATGTCTTGCAGTTTAATTTGAAAAATGTAATTTCTTCAGACAATCCAAGAACTAAATGTTATCACAATTAGAAAGCAGTAGTACTTAATACTGAATTTTAAATCAGAGATGTAACTAACAAGAAGCATTCGGGGTATATACAATTAATTATTTCACACATAATTATTCCTGATATTACTCTAACTGTGATAACTTAGAGCATTTGAAAAAAGCAGACTGTAATATTCTTTCTTTCTTTTTTTTTTCCACAGAAGCTCTTTCACTTGATATTCTCTCACTAAATTATATGTAAAATACTGACACCTAATGTTAACTTTCAGTATTATTCATTTTGCAGAACTTTTACTAGAAGTAGGGGAAGACTGTGTGAAACTGGTGCTTATGCTGCAATTTTGTTTCAGTAAAAAGTAACATAGCCTTCCCTCATTTTTTGGAAATAATTTTCTGAATCTATATGTATAACTATAAAACCAAGGAACTTTCATGTTTATCTTCACAGCTCATAGGTAAAAGAGAGAGTAATTCAGAAAAGTTGAAATAAGTAAGGGTTGATGCACTGAATTTAATCAAATCCATCAAATGGAATACAAAAGCTTACTTATAAAGTCAGTATTTGTATCTGTAGCCTGAGATACAAAACACTGGTAAACATTTATTAATAATCTGTTATCTTTCGAAACCTGGACTGCATAGATGCAGGAAGTACTTTACCTGCCCTACTTGGTTCACTTTCCTCAACCAGAGACACAAGGAATAGTTTTCACAGTTTGTGAATTCCATGCAGATGCCAACCTGCGACCTCAAAATTCACCATTTATCTCCCTGTAACCTCCGAGACACCTAGTCCAAACCTGATGTCTAGGTGCTATTTAGGAAGAGATTTTGAGGTTCTTGCTCTTCCTGAGTTTACCGAGGCCCAGCTGATATCAAAATAAGGTATTTTACAGTGTGACCTAGTCTCATATCTGGATTTATATTAAGCTTGCCTAACTTTATAGGGAAGACATAAGTGACTGTTAGCCAGAGCTGTACAGCAGCACAAGTGCTTCAAAGGCACTGGCACTGAATTAAAACCCTTTTCAATGCTGTGGACCATCACGGTTTTATATTCAGTGCTTTTTCCATCAACAGCCACTTTATGGAAAGCGGTCCTTTTCTAAGATCGTGTCACTTGACAGATGAAAGTAGCTGTGCTGCAGATGCAATATAAAAATAAAACCGCAGCCACAGAAACACGGATACCTGGTCTGCAACACAACGACACAGTCTCAGCTGAATTAAAAAGCGATGACGTCAACGTAATCAAAACCTCTTGAGTGAGCCAGAGCTTTCCAACTGATTACGACTCCTGTGCTATTCTTTATAACAATATTCTAGTTTAAGAAGCTGGTCTTACTCTTCAGAGGTGCTAAAAATACCAACAAATGCTTTATTTGCAGTTCTTTCAGCTTTTCCCTACATATTAAATCTAATGAAATAGGTATTATTGCAGCAGGGGGTTTAAAACTACCCATTTCTTTTTTTATTTTAGAACACAGGTAGACACAGTGAAGTCCTTTGGGCTTCCCTGCGCAGCAGGAGATGCTCAGAGTGCAAAAATCCCAACCGGTAAAATTGCCCTTGACCCAAAATTGTTTGGAGTAGTCCTCACATCTTCCCCCAAATCCTTTTTCACCCTTGAAATGGAATAAAAAGTACTACCAGAAGTAATTTTCTAAGTGTTTCATACCAAAAATCAGACACATTGAGTATCATCAGAGAGCAAGTTTTAGCTGATTCTTGAAAAAGGGCACGTGCTGAATAGCTACAGACTTAGGAGCTTAATTGTCATTTATGCCAAGGTCTTATTTATGTCTTAAAACAATTCCAGGTAAAGTGTTGGTTGAATGTAAGCAGTTTTTCTTCATTGCTCTTAGCTGTCCAGTCTAAATCTCTGTAAAAATTTGGGCCACGCTGTAAGTTAACAATGAGATACTTTGCTGCTGCTTAAACAGTTCAGAGTTCATTTTGCCTAATCCGAAATAAGCCTTGTTAAAACTGCAGTAAGTGCATACAGCCCTTCACACTGGCTTACACGAATTTAAAATTGTTCTCAGCTTTCTCAAGCATATCATCTTCAAGATGACTACCCAAAAATATAAAGAGTAAATGTTTTGTTTTAGCCAACTGTATCACACCAAAGAAGGTATATGCAATGTAAATTCATTCTTCAATTAAATCATTAATTAAACAAGAATTTCAAAATGTTGAGCCCTTTGAAAAATCTAGTAGGCAGCAGTTAACAGTTTTTAAACAACTAATTGTTCAACTTCTACTTTTCAAGTGTACCATGTACTTTAAATAGAACTGATAAATTAAAAATGTAAATTGGACTGTATCTTTTAACTGTTGGTGATTTGTCTATTTTCCACTTTTTATTATGCATCATTTTTATAATAAAGAAGGGATTTTTTTTTTCATTCCTGTTCTAGTTGATAGCAATTCTTCCATGCTTCTCAAAGCTAATGTAATAAAACTACATAAAATGTTTAAGAAAAGCCCCATTAAAATATACAAAGCATACTAATTCATGAAGTCAAAGTCAAAGCAGAGTGGAAATATGAGCTTTAATAAAACTATGTCTGTTGTAAATAACTATTCAAGCACAGTCATTTTTTTGCAAATTGCATGGGATATAGCTCAGTCTACTCGAAGCAAAGAATCACTCAGCGGGATAAATGCATCTTAGTCAGAAATAGATTAAAAGATACAGCTGAGCCATCAATAAGAACCAGATAGCGCAGTATTGTTTGCTGTTTGTTTTGAAGATGTAATTGCAGATCCCAGGATTTCAATAAATCTGTGCACATCATGGAAAGAATTGTAGAGAGGAACTGGGGCAACGCGAAGAGCGTTTGGTTCTCGCATGTCACACTGCAAAATAGAAAGGGAATGCTTAGTAAATTCAGGTCACTTCATATTTCTTTGTCAGATTATATTTTTAAATGTCATTCTCATTGTCATGGAGTTACAGCAAGGAAAAATAACTGGACTGACAAGGAGACATATGGAAAAATTTTGAGATTCCTAAGAAACTACTGAGAGGACCATTATTGTGAGGAACAGAGCAAGGAGAGCGGTGTGTTGCCTAAAAAAAGAAGCAAGGCTCAGGATGGGTAGGACTCCAGCAGTGCCACTGAGGGCCTCCAAACCAGCTATCTCTTCTACAGTCTGAACACCCCAACTCTCTCAGCCTGTCTTCATAGCAGAGGTGCTCTAGCCCCCTGATTACCTTCGTGGCCTCCTCTGGACCAGCTCCAACAGGTCCATGTCCTTCTTATGTTGGGGGCTCCAGAGCTGGATGCAGTACTCCAGGTGGGGTCTCACCAGAGCAGAGTAGAGGGGCAGACTTATCTCCCTCACCCTGCTGGCCACGCTTCTTTCGTTGCGGCCCAGCATACGGTTGGCTTTCTGGGCTGCCAGCGCACATTGCCGGCTCATATTAAGCTTCTCGTCAACCAACACCCCCAAGTCCTTCTCCTCAGGGCTGCTCTCCATCCATTCTCCTCCCAGCCTCTATTTGTGCTTGGGATTGCCCTGACCCAAGTGCAGGACCTTGCACTTGGTCTTGTTGAACTTCATGAGGTTCACATGGGCCCACCTCTCAAGCCTGTCCAGGTCCCTCTGGATGGTATCCCTTCCCTCCAGTGTGTCAACCACACCACACAGCTTGGTGTCATTGGCAAACTTGCTGAGGATGCACTCGATCCCACTGCCCATGTCACCAACAAAGGAGTCCAGGAAGGCTGGACATTCCTTAAGAAGGAAATCTTTAAGGTGCAGGAGTTTGTCATCCCCATGTGCCGTAAGACAAGCTGGTAGGGAAGAAGACCACCCTGGCTAAACCAACAGCTTTGGCTGGAAATCAGGAAGAAAAAGAAAGTTTATGGCCTATGGAAGAAAGGGCAGACCATTCAGGGAGACTACAAAGATTTTGTGAGGCTATGCAGGGAGCAAATTAGAAGGGCCAAAGCCCAACTAGGACTTAATCTGGCTACTGCCATAAAAGACAATAAAAAAATTTTCTATAAATACATTAATAAAAAAAGGAGGACTAAGAAGAATCTCCATCCTTTATTGGATGAGGGGAGAAACATAGCAACAAGGATGAGGAAAAGGCTGAGGTACTTAATGCCTTCATTGCCTCAGTCTTCAATAGTCAGATCAGTTGTTCTCTGGGTACCCGGCCCCCTGTGCTGAATGACAGGGATGGGGAACAGAATGAAGTCCCCGTGATCCAAGAGGAAATGGTTAGCGAGCTACTGCAGCACTATGGGGCCAGATGGGATGCATCCAAGGATACTGAGGGAGCTGTCAGAGGTGCTCACCAAGCCACTTTCCATCACTTATCAGCATTCCTGGTTAACTGGAAAGGTCCCAGTTGACCAGAGGTTAGCAAATGTGATGCCCATCTACAAGAAGGGCCGCAAGGAGGATCCAGGGAATTACAGGCCTGTCAGTCTGACCTCAGTGCCAGGGAAGGTTATGGAGCAGATCATCTTGAGTGCCATCACAAGGCACATACAGGACAATCAGGCGATCAGGCCTGGTCAACATGGGTTTATGAAAGGCAGGTCCTGCTTGACTGACCTGATCTCCTTCTATGACAAGGTGACCTGCCTAGCAGATGAGGGAAAGGCTATGTATGTTGTTTACCTGGACTTTAGTAAAGCCTTTGACACCGTTTCCCACAGCATTCTCCTGGAGAAACTGGCTACTCATGGCTTGGATGAGCATACACTTCGCTGGGTAAAAAACTGGCTGGATGGCCTGGCTCAAAGAGTTGTGGTGAATGGAGTTAAATCCAGTTGGTGGCTGGTCACAAGTGGTGTTCCTCAGGGCTCAGTATGGGAGCCGGTTCTGTTTAATATCTTTATCAATGATCTGGATAAGGGCATTGAGTGCACCCTCGGTAAGTTTATAGATGACACCAAGTTGGGCAGGAGTGTTGATCTGCTTGAGGGTAGAATGGCTCTACAGAGGGATCTGGACAGGCTGGATTGATCGGCCAAAGCCAATGGTATGAGGTTGTCCTGGTTTAAGGTAAAACAGGACCAATTTTGTTCAGTAATTTTACTTTTTAGCTGGGCCTCTTCTAACTACTGAAATTAACAGCATATTGTACAGACACTGTTCGGTCTCAGAGGGATAAGACCTATGTTTATAGCTGATGCCAAGGCATGGGATGCAGAGAGGCTCTTGCTTATGCCTATTACTCTAACACCCGAGGGCAGCTCACTTTGTTATGTGCCCCGTTGGAGGGTCAGCAGTGGAAAAGTGTAGAGGGGTCCCACCTGCAGGGAGGAGCGGACAGGACAGGTGACCCAAAACTGACCAGTGGGTTATTCCATCCCATCTTCCTCATGCTCAGTATAAAAACTGATGGATCAAAGGGTCAGCCCGCTTTCTTCAATGGCTGGCGTCCGAGGAGGACTCTGTCTGTTTATCTGCCTTTGATCCCAATCCTGAATCCAGATCCAGAAATCAGTTTCCATCTGTCACTGAGTCCAGTCTGGGACTTCCCAGTGCCAGCCGGTGACATGATTGTCATCCTGGGACCTTGATATGGTTTTGTATAAATTTTGTTAGTTTCTTTTTATTTTATTATTAATATTTCATTAAAGTAGTTTAGTCCCTTATAAACTCATAAGTCTCTATTGCTCGCCCGATGGCTCGTTCAGCCTAAACCATGACAGAAGTTCAACAAGGCCAAGTGCCGGGTCCTGCACTTGGGTCACAACAACTCCATGCAGTGCTACAGGTTTGGGGAAGAGTGGCTGGAAAGCTGCCCGGCAGAAAAGGACCTGGGAGTGTTGGTCAACAGCTGCCTGAATATGAGCCAGCAGTGTGCCCAGGTGGCCAAAAAGGTCAATAACAACTTGGCTTGTATCAGGAATAGTGTGGCCAGCAGGACCAGGGAATTGAGCTTCCCCCTGTACTTGGCGCTGCTGAGGCCCCACCTCAAGTATTGTGTTCAGTTTTGGGCCCCTCACGACAAGAAAGAAATTGAAGTGCTGGAGCAAGTCCAGAGAAAGGCAACAAAGCTGGTGAGGGGTATAGTGCATGAGTCTTATGAGGAGCAGCTGAAGGAACTGGGGTTGTTTATCCTGGAGAAAAGGAGACTGAGGGGAGACCTTATCGCTCTCTACAACGACCTGAAAGGAGGTTGTAGACATGTGGGGGTCAACCTCTTCACCCTAGTAACAGGTGATAGGACAAGATTAAATGGCCTCAAGTTGCACCAGGGGAGGTTTAGATTGGATATTAGGAAAAATTTCTTCACAGAAAGGCTTATCAAGCATTGGAACAGGCTGCCCAGGGAAGAGGTTGAATCACCATCCCTGGAGGTATTTAAAAGAGAGGTAGATGTAGTGCTGAGGGACATGGTTTAGTGGTAACTTGGCAGTGTTAGGCTAATGGTTGGACTCAGTGATCTTAAAGGTGTCTTCCAACCAAAAAAATTCTACGATTCTATGTTAAACAGCACTGGTCCCAGTACTACAGGCACAGGTAATATCGCAGGGCTTGCAGTATTTTTCTTCAAACCCCTCTGTGAATTTGAACATTTTACAGAATAGAACAATCTCTCATATTTGAAACGTATTACTGCATTGCGAAGACAAGCCAACAGCGTAAGGCCCCATGCC
Organism: Anarhynchus alexandrinus; assembly: GCA_008711295.1. NCBI lineage: Eukaryota > Metazoa > Chordata > Aves > Charadriiformes > Charadriidae > Anarhynchus > Anarhynchus alexandrinus. Next base: position 3,432,173 of record VUYV01000047.1, read on the forward strand.
CTCTTAAAAGCAGCAGTTCCTGGAATTCCCTGGCAGCACCAAAACAGCAGCATATTTAGCCTGGAAGAGTTGCCCTTTGGGGACACAAGTCACCAGCAGAAATAAAACTCATATATCATTTATATGGCATTACGCTATCAGCCTCACCTCCCAGCACTTCTAAATCACCAAATGTACAACCTTAAATTTAGCTTTTATTCTTTTTGAGCAGTGTTCACCGGTAACGGTGCCATTACGTGGCACTGATGTTCAGTGGCCTCTTTTTCTGAGTGCTAAAACACATGTCTAAGGAAATTACAGCTTTTTAATTCCTCCACCTCGATGCCTTGCAAAGAGCAAGGGTTTGGCCATTTGCAGATCAGGAAAGGGACTGGTGGAGGTTCAGAGCTCCTTGTCATCATCAGGCTGTAGGTGTGAGAGTTGTGTCACTGAGGATGGCGAGCACCCTTTGAGGTCTCCTGGCTACCAGCACCCTGGGGTGGCACAGACCTCTTCTTTGTGATCGCTGGACTCCTGCCTGGACCCACAGCAGAGGACCTGGACAAGCACACTGAGCAGACCTGTGCAGGCAGTACATTGCACTGGACAGCTCTGACATACTCATATTTGTGTTTTTCCAGTGATTTGGATTTTTTTCTTTTTTTTTTCCTCACTCTCCTGTTCAGACCATCAGCTTCAGATCCATAATGTGTCCCACCATAATGCACCCATAAAGCAGCTCTAACCTCAGTAGTGATTCCTGGGTGCTACACACAGAACTACTGGAAATAGATCAACAGAGGACAGTATACAGACTAACAAATATTTTATAAAATATCTCTACTTATTCGATTATTTACACAAGTAAAGACTGAGGATGCTATGTAAGCAATTTTCATCATTCCCAGTCTTTTGGGGGCTTATATGAGATTAAATTTGCATAAAAGCAAAATTATTACTTTGCTATGGAATAGGTTCACAAAACAGTGGATAAGAAGACAAAGTTTAATTTACTCACAGCTACTCCTCTCTTCTCCAGCTCTTTAAACACAGTTTTGATTGGAAGGGAAAAAGATAGTGTGAGTTGGCATCCTCTCTCCTCAGTCCGAGACGGTGTGACTATTTTCACGAAGGGCTTCTCTGGATTTGTTTTATCCTCACTGTAGTAATGTTTTATCAGGTATTCCAAGTAACCGGTGAGTAGAACGGATTTCCTTCTCAATGCCTTCATTGTAGTTTGACCAAAAACCTATAACGATTTTAAATCATTAGAATGATAATGTGCTGCTATAGAAAATAAAAAGGCAGTAAGGAAGACTAAAAGGGTAGCAGATTTTTGTATACATTATCACTGGATCAAGTGGCAATATCAGATAGACATTATACGTAAACATGACAGGATTGGGCTTTTGAAAACACAGGATAATGTTATTACTTTAGATAATGAAAGACATTTCTGTCTACTGTTAAAAAGTTTTACACACATCCCTATCTGCATAAATGAACTTGCACACAAAAACAGTTTGTTACGTTTTTTTTTGTCATTTGCATGTCTGAAGAGGCTCCATAAATTGTCTACACATGCAACAGGGCTGCATGAAACTCAAAATCACAGGCAAGTTTTTCCTTTTACGTTCCTCAATTAACAAAATTTAAGGGCCAAGACTGAAACATCACGACTGATCTACAAATTCTTGTCTTTGAAAACACAAAATTTATACTAACTTACTGACTTCACTTCTTTAAGTCCTGTGCAGGCTCTGTCTTTGCTAGTCCACATGAAGAAAAAATATTTACTTTTTTCTGGCTTAGTAGCTTTATGATCTTACACAGCTACAAGGATTGAGCTGCAGAAACTCAAAACATCATGAGACATGCAAAAGTGATTGTTTAAAATGGCAGTGCTATTTTGCCACACAAACAAGAACAAGAAATGTGGCAGAAGGGTTTGGGAGCAGGAGAAGGCGAGACAGCTTCTGCTTGTGCTCTAGAAAGGGTCAGTTACAGTGAAAAATGGAAAATGTGACCCTGGAAACAATTTACCCCTGCCTTTTGCTCAAATCCTTCCTTTTCATCTTCCTTCCTTCAGGGAAAAATGACAAGACATAGACAGGCAAGTACCCAATAGTCACTTCAAATCAGATTCTGGCACATAAATGCAGTATCGCTGCTCATGGACAATTATGCCTCCACTGACTGCAGCTGCAAAATCAGAAGCAAGGTGGAGGTCCTGTATGAAAATCCATGATATTCACTCTCAGTAAATCACTGCTCCAAACTGAAGGAGTAACACTTTTAAGATTACTTATATCATAACCTGGAAAAATATGTAAAGAGGTAACTGAGAAATCCTACTCAAAATACAACAAAGTCTGGTTTCAAGCAGCACATGGAAATCACTCTTTTGTAGAATATCCCAAGTATTACTCCATGATACTATCACAGCCACTAGACACTGCACGAAACCAAAGGATTATCAAGCACTGGAACAGGCTGCCCAGGGAAATGGAATCGCCATCCCTGGAGATATTTAAAAGACGGGTAGACGTGGTGCTGAGGGACATGGTTTAGTGGCGGTTTTGGAAGTGTTAAGTTAACGGTTGGACTCGATGATCTTAAAGGTCTCTTCCAACCTAGATCATTCTATGATTCTATTTTTTTTGCCGTGAAACAAAATATGGCTGCTGTAAGACACAGGATTATGTTGCCCAGAGAGGTTGTTGAGGCCCCATCCCTGGAGGTGTTCAAGGCCAGGACAGACGTGGCCTTGGGCAACCTGGTCTGGTGGGAGGTGTCCCTGCCTATGGCAGGGGGTTGGAACTCGATGATCTTCAAGGTCCTTTCCAACCTAAACCATTCTATGATTCTATGAAGACAGACTTTGCACGGACACCGTGCTGTCACGGAAATGAATGTGACAGGGACCAGAGCCACCAGCAGTCAGTATTTCTACAGGTCAACAAAAATCTAGAGGTGCTTCCCTCACTGCACAGGCAAGCAGAGCGTGCACACGACTATTCAGCACATTACTGGAGGTAAAATGGAGACCTGCCTCCTACATCTCTGGGCTTTGCAGCGGTATGAAGGATGGATCTCCTCAGGCTGCTTGCAAAAATCTGTTTGCTCAGGCATTGTGCAAGGAGCATTTGGCCTCCTGGGTGAAATTTTTGAAAAAGATCTTTTAAATGTGGCTGTAGAGCGCTCCCCTTTTTTCCATAAAAGGGAGCAGCTACCGCCATAACAGTCACTTTAAGCATTATTGAGGAATAACATGCATTAACACTTGCAGTTTTCATTGTTTCCATTGGAAACACTGCCTTCTGCTTAATGTGTCCCAGTGAAGGTGGCATGCAATTTCACCAGCCATCTCTTGCCAGACATGAAAACTATTTTGTTTCCCACTGTATTAGAGCAATTAGCACTGGGAAATCCTGGCTGTGCCAAAAGGTAATGCCGGCACGGAAAGGGGAGGCGATGGAAACGGCTCAGCCCTCATTGTTCGAGGCTCCCTGCAGTGGGCTAAATGACATCAACCCACACAAACTGGAGCAATGACAATCTGGGTCATAGCAGAACAGCTTTCAGCTTATCTCGGAGGTCACATAAAGTTTAAAAAAATATATTGGATGTTTAAGGACTAACAAAATAAATTGTCAGGCAGAACAAGAAGCATTGCGGTGCCCTTTGCAGTCCTTCAGCGTTGCATGTAAGCTGGAGAGTGCACAACTGGCAATTTTCTGACTTTGTTTGCTTAAGACACTGTTTTTTCAGCAAATAAAGAAGAGGGACATACAGCGTACGGACATTGCTCTTTGTTCCAGCATCAGCTTTGCCATGACACTAACGTTAATGGAATGCGAGCAGAAATAAATTTCTCCCATTTATGCTGATGGCAAAATCTTGTTAACCACCGCTGGCTTGAAAAGCAGCTTAGAAAGAACTTTAATATAGTAGCATATGTAGCATATAGTAGGGAAATCTATGTAAAACCATCCTTTTTAGCCCCAAAGACTGCATTTCAGGGGTGAACCATCCATAAGAGAAATGCTGCTGTGCCTGGATATGAAACGCAACGCAGTACCAGGTGTTTGGAGGAGAGCTGTGTGCCTTCAGACAGGGCTGAATTGTGCTCTCCGAGGTGGACCAGAGGGCTTTCAGCACATGGGTCACCCCTTCCTTGCCAGGAAGGGATTAGCTCAGTATGGCAGGACTGCCCTTTCCACAGCCACAAGCTCAGTGGTTTGTATAGAGATGGGTCAGAGATGGGGCTCTGCTCCTTTGGCCACCAAAAGAATAATGAAGACATGAAGCAAAACCCAGTCTGGAGCTATACCACACTCATAAATTCCCCTTTTAGGAAGCATTCACAGACAGCTTCTGCCTTTTCTGGTTGTAATGAAAGGGACTACAGGGGAGGACAGGTTCCCAGAGCCACTGGTTCACTTTAGACTCCAGGACACCCAGTGGCCACATCCATTTTCTTTCATAAAGGAGCTACGTCTGTTTTGCCCAGGGAAATATACATAGAAGCAACTCTGGATGCAACTTTTTAAAGTTACCTGCTTCCTTCCTAGGAAGATGTCTAACGGCATCCTTTGCATGAGTCGCACTGAGGCAAACCCTGAATGTCTCTATGGGGAAAGCTGCTGTTTGTGCTGAGCTCCTAAAAGCAGGGACACACACCGTGCTAGCGGTCAGGCTTGGAGGTGCAAACCTCACATACACTGGGTCTGACAGCAAACTTTGTGAGAAGAGTGAAGGGCTGCGTATATTTATTCAAGGCCTTGATCTTTCAGGGTTGTAGGGTTATTTTGTTTGTTTTTCACACACACACCCCCCTTCGCTTTTTAACCATTCTTCAATTTTTTTGAACGGAGACAACAATAATACGCGTAACATTCCTTTAACATTTTTACACTCTTAAATTCAGGCTCAAAGTGAAGCAATTACTTACCTCTAAACTGGCTTGCAGAGCACAGACCAGTAAAATTGGAGGATTCGATAACCGAAACCCATTAATTCCTTCACTTAGTTGTAATTCTGGAAAATGAATAACTTATATTAGTGTTTTTGATTTCTTCCTTTTAATGGATTGGACCTTATCTGGAAGCCCGTCCTCATGCAATAAAATATTTCACTAATGTGGCCTGGAGAAATCGGTCATTAAAAGGAAATAATAATCTGTGCACAGCTAATACTGTTAACTTCGAGAGAAGCCCAATTTTATCCAGCAGAAGACCTCATTAGCAGCTTCATGGGAACTAGAGAACTGCAATTAATTTGTTAAAACCACCAAAATTAATTTGTTTAAGACCACCTTTACACTTGAATCTCTTTTCACACTGGCGCAAACCAGAGAAATTCCAAGTCAGCAGAGGCACGCTCGTGCAGAGCCGCGGCACACGAGCAGGGAATCACGTTCCTTAACTTTATTAAACTGACGAGACACGTGGGAGACTGCATATGCAGCTAAGTGTAGCTTCAGGCCACGTAGAGAAGTTGCATAGACTTTAGGCTGTGAAATTTCACAAAATCTATTTAATAAATCTATAAAGCCTCACTGTAAGTTCTGTGTCACCATTTATATTTCATGCTCCAGCACCAGAGCAAGAGGATGCTGCGGAGGAAATGCTTCTCATGCACAGCAGACTGGCTAATTTTATAATCGTTGTCGCCCAACTTCTCCCCTATAAATTGCCCATGGAAATGAATAAACAATATTTTTCTTTTTTTAACAGTATTTCAAGGCAATTTGTGTTTCCTGCTGGCTTTCCATAGTGTCACTCTCTTCTATTTGGTCAGGAAACAAAGAGCAGACTGAGGCTATTAGAGAAGTGTTCTCCAGCCAAAGTCACATCAATAGCCACTGCCACAGAAAATTAAAAATATATTAAAACCAAAACAACCAATCAAACAACAAAGCTCCTTTCTCCTCCTGATCCCTCAGGATGTTCTCTCTGTCATACTTTGAAACGGAACTGAACAGTCTAGCTGTCAGATTTGGAAATGAGTCCTCATTTCATGTTGGGACAATAAATATTTAGTTATTTAAGAGCAGGTTTGGTTTTGTCTTATAACCCATCCTTTGCAAGTGCAAGGGATTTGGAGGTGCTGAAACATTAGTGGGATTTCATGATTTCTGTCAGGTTGCCTTACCTTTATTTATGTAATTTCTCATTAATTCCAGCAGAACTAATCCTAAAGTAAGATATTACCCAAGTGAATGATAGCAGATTCTCGCTCCTTGGAGACTTATGTGTTTAATTCATTGACATACTTTGAAACTTTCATCCATATTCTACATCTGCGTTTTGAAGGTATTTCAGCAAAATATCTGGAAGCAGACAGTCAGACCCATATGCCCAGAGACCAAATTTACTCCCACTTTTATTTTGTTAACGCCACTGCATTACATATTTGGGATGAGTTGAGCTTTTAACATAAAGCGAGGAAATACAAAGTTCTATCCTTTCTAATCAAACTACTGTGAAAGTGAAGCTAGTTACATATAAATACATGAAATAAGGTAAAATTGAAAGTGTAAAAGTACATACTGTTTTCCATGAGGAATCGTGTCTTGAATTCATGACCCCACCAGCCGATTAGCCTAAGATTTTGTAAAGAAAGTAAATTAGTAGCAAACTTGGTATGATGTCTTTTCATTGAGATTTAAGGGTTAAGAAATATGTAAGTAAGATTAAGAAGTACATACATTTCTAATAATACACTGTATTTCTAACAATGACATAAAAATGCAATAAATTCTATGAATAGCTAGCACTAAAACCTTAATATTACTATTTGGGAATTTCTCTTTAACTACCAATGATAAAATGTACCACGTATTTCAATTAACTATTGATTTCTAACAATACCCTTTTTGTATGAATTCATTTCACAAAACAAATATAGAACAGAAATATTTCCACTTTCTTTTTATTTCCAAGACATTAAATTCAACCTTCCCTAAACTTAGTTTAATGAATATTGAAATTTAAAAGGTGTTATAAAGTCTGACTTAGTTGCAGCAAGCAGAGGAGTTGGTGATGGACAGCAGACAACAGGGACTCAGAAGAAGGATTATGCAAGCAGTGCCTTTTCCTTACTGCAAGATGGCAATCTGAATTCTGAGTAAACTTTTCTTCTCCTGAACTGAGCTTTTTATTAAAAAATAATCTTTCTTTAAAATAAAAACCAAAGCAGTTTAATCCAAAAATCTTTTTTTTAGATTGTCTCCAGAAAATAAAAAACAAAATAAAAAAAAAAAACTATTAAAAGAAAAGAAAATTAAAGGTCAATTACTTTGAAAATAATTTATCCAAGCTTTTGAATTAAGGTGATATTTTATATTAGCTTTTTCATTTTTACTGAGAAATATGCTCAAGAACATAACTATAAACAGTTTTCCAAAGCAGCTGGATGCACTGGATCACCTAGTGCCCAAGGCACTGCAGTTAAAGTCAATATTACAAAACCAGGGAGTCCCTCCCCACCTCCCTTGGGTTCTGTACTTCTTAAATCAGCACATGGTAACACTGTGGACTAATAACATCAGTACTACTTGACATTTCCCATGTATCAATGCTATTCCAATATCAGGAAGTCGCCACCTTCGGAGGTCAGGAAGGAGTCTGTGGTCTCCAGGACTGAACATATTTGACACCATTTCTCCCAAGGCTTTGCTCAGTTTTCTCTATGCCAGGTAGCAGAGTTGTTAGGAGCGAAGCCTGGCAAGTATTCAAAATTTGTAATAGTGAAAAAATCTATAAGTAAAACTCAGGGTAGATCAGCCTTCCTGGAAGTAAACGAGGAAAAAGAAAGGCGTTGCCCCTCTTTGCCCCTCTCTAAAGCAGGAGCACTTCTTTGCAGTATTCTTAAAAGAGCTTAGCTCTGCAGAATTAAGACCGCATTTGAGTTAAAGACTTGTTATACGAATACCGTTACAACATGGTGTAAAATAAAGTACTTCGTATTTCTGTATAACAACACAGGTTTTATGTTTACTTCTATGAAGGGCTCTGAGCCGCATCCAAACATAGTGTGTACAGAAAAAGCATGCTTTTTTCTTTATTGCTATGCGATGTTTTTATTATTCTAAGACCCATGAAAATCAATAGTGCAGTATACATTCATTTCAAATGAGATATTACATTGCCAAAATGAATATACCCCAAATAAAGTATAATGCAGCTTCTGCCCAAGTGACTCAGTTACTGATGCTTTGAATCATAAAAGATATTCCAGCTATTTAATATGAACTGTATAATATAGAGAGAATGTTTTACTATAAAACCTGAATATTGTATGTTACTACAACATACTACTAATGACAATGGCATGCACATTCCATGAATTCCAGAAGTTTTAGACAGAAAAAATATCCATGGCAAATATAACATTCGGACTATTACTCTGTAACATGGAGAAAACGATACTATTTGGACAACGTCCTAAGGTCAAAGACAAAATTAACATCACCCAGAATATTACCCAGGCAGAGCCTGACGAAAAGCATTCTGGTTGTATTTTGAATGCTCAAAACTCGCTCTCTCTGAAGCTGGCTTAAAACCAGACCTCTGCTGCAGCGCCACGTTTGCAACTTGGAAACTGAAATTTCAGAACTTTTCCAAAATGACAGAATGAAGGATTTTTTAAAAGACAGTTTTAGCTTGTCTTGCCCTTTCCTACCATAACTTTGACAATTTGCTTTTTCTTTTTTTCCTTTTTGGCTGTGCTAGAACTTCGGAGGTGTCACTACAGGATGTGCACTTTGAGGCAGCTCTGGTCCTACACTCTTATTGATCTAATGGTCCATATGGATGTCGCATTATTTGACATTTAAGTTGACAGGCTTCAAAGTGTGGAATTTAACAAAATCTTTACAAATTAGCAATTTGCTGTTTACAATTTTCTGTGAAAATTTTGAAATGAAGGTTACCACTGCTGTGCCAAATTTCAACCTGTTATGATGGGAAATAGCTAAGGTGTTAAACCTCAAACATAAGGCTTTATAAATGCTCGCTAAAAATAATAGGCAATAAAACAGCACATTAAGATACTGCAGTAAAATTTCTTATTAAAGAGTTGTTACTCTGCATGCAAAATGAGTAGTTTGAAATGCAGTCACCATTTTGACTATTCCTGCTCCAAAAACAAAGGCACCAAGATCTAAATTGATTTTGAATACCAAACCGTAATCTTTGCAAAACGCATAATGTGGAAGGCTCTGAAAAGCCTTATATGATGTGCTTGTGGTTAAAAACACCTCAAAATTGTTCGTAAGTGGACTCGAGAGTTACAGCATTTTCATTACAGATAAAACCCATTTTGTGAAGTATTTTAAAAAGCAGTGTCTGGGGAGAAAAGGGTCTACTTTTGCAAATGTTCCACTACAAACCTTTGAGAAATAATGTTTTTCTGGTCACTGCCCGTTACACGTAAATGCATCCAAACTGAGCACTTGTCTTGTTTTAGCACAGCACTAATCAAAATGGTTATCCCAGTGATGACTGGCTTGTGGTGTGTGCCCGGATGGCATCCTGCTGCCAGTCCCAGGTACCCACGGTCCCCCACGGCTGCTCACCAGAGATGCTCCTGGAGCACCCCTTTGGCTAACATCTCTCCATCCAGCAGCAAGAGCAAACATTAAATCCATTGCGATCATGCCAAAAAGAAGAGTAAATTAGTGCCCGATCGGCTGTGGCTTTTTCTGTGAGGAGTGCATGTTCCTACAACCCCACTTCTATAATAAATTTTAAAGTAGATAACACATTATTCTATTTTATCCCTCAAATAAAACCCGCGTCCTCATGGTTTGACAGCCCTGAGACTTTCCCGGGGAGTTCTGCAGCTTTCCAGTCTATGCACAGAAGTAGTTTTTAAATGTGACACATAAAATTTAAAGCAAACTGTTACTAGCTCGACTTCATGAAACAAGCAGGCATATATGAAATATTGCTGAAAGGTTTTCAAATTCCTTATTTTTACCCCAGAACGTTCCCTTATTTTACAAATTAATGAACAAAGATTTGCTGGGTTGGAAAATGACTCCAAAAAGGAGCAGTATCTTCTCATTTAGTCATACTCTCTTTAAGGGCGTTTACACCAGGGAACAATCCCTTCAATAAGTACTTTTATTTAGCTCATTTTCCTCCTTCGTATGTGTCTGTGTTAGACTGAAGCGCTGGTTGTTCATAACTTGAGCCGTATCGTTTGTAGTTGCATTAATGATGCAAGAATGCGGGATATAATGATCATGATGTATGTGCAGTGTAAACATCAAAGAAGATCCAGTTAAAGAACACAGAAAAAATACCAAAAAAAATTCCTTTGACCTTTGCTTTGCAGTTACAGATGATCATGCTACTCATTCATAATTTACAGCCTGAAGCAACATGGGTCTCATTTCCCTTCTCGGCAAGAAAAAAAAAGGTAACGATAGAGAAAAAACAGGGAAATACTACTAATGTGGCCCTACTTTTACAATCCAGGGCAACGCGCTGGAAGTATCCTGTCATTATGTTGTGTGAGAAAACATTTTACATCCATGAGAAAGCATGTTGAAAAGCTACAACAGGAATGCAGTGGGAAATTAATAACACTTTATTTTACATTTGCCCACTTCACTGGGCATGGAACAGTTTGTCTTCCCTCCGTTATCAGGTCACAATGCTACCCCGAAATTTCCTATTCATTAGTTAGATTATATCTATATTAGGAACATATACCAGCAAAGCTTGCTATGTTTATGAAACCGTGGACGAAGCTAAATCGTAAACAGGCAATTTTGGGGCGGACTGTGTCCGCAAAGCAGCTGATGTAGCTGCTGGGTGGCAGCTACGCTCTTCATTCACACATCGCTTTATTTTTGCAAAAAAAGCTCCAGATGTTGGCAAAGATATGTTTGAGTTTTCATGCTACTGTTCTAACGATGAGTAAGAATCAGCTTTGAGGAGTTAATGAGATGTCTCTCTGCTCCCAAAGTCTATTACACAGAATTCAGACAGATGTTGTGCCACGTCTGTGAAGGCAGACTCACGCAGGAAAAAGAATGAAATGGAGCACATCCACAGCACATCCATTCCCTCTGCTTATGCCTCACAACACCTCTAAGACCTACAACAGACAACCAAGAGGCACAGTACAATTTGACACAGGCTTACAGAACTGAAGTGTGTCTCCAACATCACTCCATCAGCAGGAAATGTGTTAAATAAAAAACCCATTATGTCTCAGGAATCAGACTTCAAAAGAATACAAAAATCCTGGAGGCTGGAGCCAGCCTAAAGCTAGGAGCAAACTACGTCTGACCTCCATCACAGTGATCTGACCATGTCTGACCAGAATCCTGCTGCTTAGGAGAGTGCTGTGGTACCACACCAGCGGTGCCACATCCAGAGTCCAGCTCTGCACAGTTGTCATGTTTCAAAAGGCAGGTTAAAAAAAAAAGTAATGGTACAGACAACTCCTAAAGACCAAAAGTATTCCTTAACATGCCTTATATTCATCTATATATCTCCAGCTCAGCTGAAAGGTCTGTTCCAGACCTTGAAATACATTCCTCCAGTGTCCCGTGCTCCACGTAGCACAATTCAGATAGAAAAAGTAGCCAGGACTCGGGTTCTGAGCAGGAACATCTCGTAATGCTGCTGCACTCAGACAAAAGTCAACCCCAGAAGCCAAACTCATATAAACAGTTGCATCACCCCCTCTAAGCCACCTCACTCTTACCCGGATTTTCAAACTGGTCTCCACAAACTGACCCAAACTCCACACCCCACAAACAGGCTTGACTGCTGGGGCACAGCCTTTGCATTCCACTCTGCATTCATTTTACTGCAGATTTCTAATTGCAATGTTTTTATGTTTAATGTCATTTTTATCACATTAATTTTCTCACAAGCACATGAGCATGATGGGCAACCTGGCCAACCTTGGGCAACCTGGTCTAGTGGGAGGTGTCCCTGCCTATGGCAGGGGGGTTGGACTAGATGATCTTCAAGGTGCTTTTCAACCTAAACCATTCTATGATTCTATGATTGTGCTTTTTTGGATTCAACACCAAAATTCAGAATAAATAGCAAGAATGACACACACACCCCCCAAAGAAAGCAGAAAAAACTGTTCATTGCTTTACACAGCAAATTTTTGACTCATTGACTGGAGTTTGAGAAGGAGTTTCAATTTTCTTTGCTATCACAGACTTGTCTGATCATGGATGAGTCATTTAGTCTTTCCACGCCTCAAGCCCTCATCTCCAGAAATGCTGCTCAGTGCTGCCCTAACTCTCTGGTGAGCTGTGAGAATATATTTGTTAAAATATTTTCACATACATAGAAATGAGGACCATGTAAGAATGGAGAAAAATATTTCCTTGGAGTATCTTATACTGGATTTTTTTGAAATACAGACAGGGAAAGGGGATTTGAAGGTATTGACTGATGCCACTGGATTTTTTTCCCCTCTTCTCAGCCTTTCCCCAAATTATCCTCTTGGGCTCAAAAGTTGTTTCCAGTGTCAGGTTTCTGTTGAGTTCAGAATTTAATATTTTTTCTTGATTCCTGTCACCTAACTGGCACTTGCGTCAAGAAAAAAAAAAAAAAAANTTTCTATTGCTTAATTCCACATGGTGTTTTATAGCTGTGCTGAAACAAAACTGAAGCCCAAGTGGGTGGATGATGTTATTCTACTACAACTCCGTCCTCTCCATGCTGGGCACCACAGCAAAGTCCTGCTCTGACCCAGGGCTGCCCCGCTGACAGCTCGCTGGAAGGGAGAAAAATACTTCACGTAATATTTGGTGTGGTGATGAGGGGTCTGTTTAATCAAAACAAAGAATAATTGAAAAGCGACTCCCAGTTCCATCACTGAAATGTGGAATTCAAAGATTTTAACCCTCCTGTGTAGGCGAAATTCTTCATATAGTGTGAAGCTGTCAGTTATGGAGTGTACTTCATAGTATATATATATATATATATGTGGGCTAGGATTTACATGGGGGATTAGGGGAGTTAGCAGCTAGCCCCTGTTCGAATCTAGCAATATTTGGAAACCTAACTCTCACTGTCTCCTTCAGAAAACCTTGCCAAGATTGCCAGAAGCTATATTTAAAGTCTCTTTTTTTTTTTCCCCTCCCTTATATCTATTTAGATATCTTTTATCCCAAATGGCAAGATTGGACTTCTTTCATTATTCTTTTCTGTGCGATGTCCATTGTTAATTTTAAGTAGGATCTGTTGTTAGACTTTGAAAAGCTTTTGAAGCCCAGGTAATTATTAGGCTCAGACTTCTGTAGTTTTGGACTTGTACATACTCCGATGCTTTCCTTACCCTTTTCAACTCATTACAAATGTTTCCTAATTATTAAGCATATGTGACTTGTGAGCGATGTCATACATTATTAATGGGCCAGTCTCTTAGAACTCAGTGGAAAAAAATCAAAAATCCTTATGAAAAGTTGCTACTGCGAAAGTAGTAACTTTTCATATTTAATATCAATGAGGTTTTACTTTGTCAAAAGACCAAAGTAATATGACTGTATTAGAGGCTAATAGCATGACATTTTTCTTCTGTTAAGTAGCTTGCATTTTCAGCACCATCTGAAGGGAGATAATTTTTCTCCTCTATTTTGAGGCTTGTCTTGGTTAAAAACATAGCCAAATTCACTTTCTGCCTAGCAGCAAATTTTAACAGCAAAGACCAAAATAAAATAAAAAAAAAGTTTCATAATCTAAACAATGACACTTATCTATGCAACTGCAATAGGTGAAATTAAGGAAACTCTAGATTTGGGCAATCGCCCTTTTTCCAAAAGTAGCTGGGCAGCTCTCAGCTCCCTGAGCTTTGCTTGTCTCCGAGGTGGGGAATGTAATGCAACTGTTGCCAAAATTAGAGGGACTCTTGGGTGAAAACCTAGGCTGTTTGGTCAATCAAGTGCAAGGTGATTTACAGCTGATAGGTACTTGAAGACAGAGGGTACACACGCTCTTCTTGAATTGATTTTTTCCTTGTTAGTCTTTTAGACTCAACACAAGTGGGAATACACCAATTTCAACATGTCCCTCCACATTACCCCTCCAGGTCAAAACAAAAGGAGATTGAGTTCACTTTTGTAGCAGGAAACAAGTTGCTGTGATCGGGGCATGAGAAAGAGAAATGGCTGCAATGCTGCGAATCCAATCAGGGCCCCTCGGAGTCGCACAGAGCTCTCCGCCAAACCTCTAAGGCGCTTGCGATGAGGGATGATAATTTCATTCGCCATGATCGGGCAAAAGAAAGGTATGATCAAGCGGCAGACAAAATTGGAGCCTAAATTAAATCCCGGGAAAAGATCTCACAAAAAACAACCCCTCTAAGGCTAATGAAGTTGAATTAAAAACTGTTAAATCAGCTTACGAACAACTATTATCACAAAGTGCTCATATATCACTTCCACTAGCCAAATATCAGATATATGAAAAGGGGGAATACAGCCAGCAGTACGTTAGCACATTTAGCAAGGGGAAATCAAATATTCTGCCTAACACCAGAAATTAAAAATCAAGCAGGGAGCCAACTTACTCATAGAGATATTAATAAAGTTCTCGGCGATTTTTATAAAGTATTGAATAGTTCCCAATTATATTATGGTGATAAAACCCAGCATATTACATTCTTTAAGAATTCAGTAATTTTTTCTAGGCTGTTTCAAATAGATTAAATTAAACAAGAAGCAAAAGCAACAACCCCTCCTAGACGTACTTTTAAATGTGAATTCTGACTTAAAGGAGACTTGGGTGGTTTTGATTACTATGATGCATTTACTGAACTACACAGTCTCCTCAATCCCTTAAATGAATCTTTGAGGGGATGATATCTGGATAGATTTCTAAATAATACATGTAGCAAACTGAACTATAATATAAAAATTTTAAGATCTGGGAAGTTGCGCTTCCTTTGGTCTTTGTTGTTTTTGAATACAGTAATCACAATATTAATGCAAGACCTTTATCATACTAGAATCCTTATTAGCTAAAACATAAGAGTTATCACCTCTGCTCTTTGCCTGAAACAAGAAGCAAACCGCATTAGATGAGATATTTTATTCTTTTTTTCAATGTCAGTGGCTGGAACTAATTGAATTCAAAGTTTTAAGTGTCAGCAGAGTTGCCACAGAGTCCGGTAGTTGTGTTACAAAACCTTTACTAACACTAAGCGATATTCAAGGAGAAAAGAACTCAAACGGAGTTTAATGAGCTGAAGTCTGAGATATGAAATCATGAAGGGAGAACAGAAATGGGCATCTTTCAGAGTTATCCTAGAGTCCCTCAAAAAGTTGAAATTTCATCCATCGCTAAAGAACATGAGAGAAATGTGACTTAGGCACCTTTCTTTACAGGGCTGTAGTTGCCCTGGTTTTCAGTAGCACATAAACTACCAGTATTTTGGGCCTTAAAATATGTTTGACACGAGGTCCAACACTGGTTTCAGGAGCCCCGAAGCACTTCTCACTGCAGAAGCAGGTGAGAAACCTTTGGATAAGGATGCTTATATGGGCTTATTCTTCTGTCACAAACTAACTGTATCTGCAGCACCGACCACCAACACAAGCTGATCGAATATTTCTACACTTGCTTACAACGGGTTGCTAGAAAGTCAAGGCAGAAAACTGTCAATGAAAACAGAGGGATGCTGAAAAACTAGATTAAGTTAGGAAATTATTAGATTTCTGTTCAATAAAATGTACACAGCTAAAGAAATAAATAATTCTTCACTTTGAAGACCTGTTTTTCATGCCATGGGACAGAAAGAACCTACAATTTCCAGTCCCTAAAGGGGGCCTACAGGAGAGCTGGGGAAGGACTTTTTACTGGGGCATGTAGTGATAGGACGAGGGGGAATGGCTTCAAACTGGAAGAGGGCAGGTTTAGATTGAACATTAGGAAGAAGTTTTTCACTTTGAGGGTGGT
>VUYV01000047.1:3448122-3524635 GCA_008711295.1 Anarhynchus alexandrinus
GCCCAGAGAGGTTGTTGAGGCCCCATCCCTGGAGGTGTTCAAGGCCAGGCTGGACGTGGCCTTGGGCAGCCTGGTCTGGTGGGAGGTGTCCCTGCCTATGGCAGGGGGGTTGGAACTGGATGATCTTCAAGGTCCTTTCCAACCTAAACCATTCTATGATTCTAAGTTTCCCAAGAGAGTTGCACTGGTGTGATCAGATCCCGGATTTAATGCTGAGAAACTAGGAGAAGGAAGGAAGCAGATAAGAGGGTTACAGTGTCCTTCCCAGCAGCTCGCTGGAGACTGCTCTTAAGACACGTGAGTGAGCACCAATTTGTGTCCCAGACCAAAACTGTTGCTGTAGCTGCCCTATAATTTCCACACCACAGGAGGCAGCAAGAGGCACCTACCAGCAAGTGCTGCCAATGACTTCAGTGGCAAATGAGGAGCAGTGACTGTGATAGTCAGAACTTACCATCAGCAACAAACAGCTGTGAAAATATTTCACAAATGGAAAGTGAGAGCCAGAATGGCTTAAAGAAAGAAGGCAAGAAGAAACGTTGTATGTCATGAAGGTCTCTAAGAAGCTCCAGACTCAAAGGTGTATGGAGATGGGTAAGAAGTAAAGGACAGCAGGATGTGGACTTATCAAGAAAGGAAATGGGGTGGGGGCAAAAGAAGTGATCCAGCTTGCCCACAGCAATGGTGAAGATAAAATAGATTTAACTAAGGGAACCCAAGGAAAAAGAAAAATATGATGTTGTATGCCCTGGTGAGACCATCTTCTCCTGGCTGAGCACTGGAGAGATGAAGATTCAGACAGCAGAAAGAGGGGGTACAAGGACCAGAAGCCCCATGAACAAGTGGAAACAAATAAACACAGGAGGTAAACGAAGCAAAAAAGAAACCCCATACAAAATCCCTCTGGTGCACACACACAGCAAACCAACTTTGCAAGTAATAAAGAGGCTGAATTATTTCCTTAACCTGGGTAACGACCTTCCAATTACCTTTAAAAATGCTTATGGTCTGAATCAGGTGCTGGCTGTGATATGAATCACAATATGAGCTGTATGCGTGATCCCAGAGCTGCGGCTAAAGCCGGAGAGGTATTCAGCCAGGACAGGGACAGGAATAGCTCTGGGAGACATGAAGTGCAGGAGACCCTATCTGAACCGGTAACTGACAATTACAGGAATATACTCCAGGGGACACAAATGGGAAAAAAGGTAACTGTATTAATGGCAAAAAAGCATAATGTCTATTGCTGGTACTTTCAGCTTCGAGCAATTTCAAGTCATACCGTGATCTTGAAGCACATTCAGTAAGGAAAAATTAGAAACAATTCCCCACTGTGGGCTAATGAACTAATACAAAAGCATGAGCAAATCTCATTTTTAAAGGACATGTGTAGACTACAGCTTTAATTGAGAACCTTAGAAGGAAAGCTTCATAGAAAGTACCAAAAGTGGGAATCTGAAGTAGAAAAAATGAAAAATGATCAAATACTGAAAGTGAGTCAACATCTAGTAGGAAATCCCAAATGCAAAATTGCATTAGTTCCAGCACATTTCTGCACAGAGCTAAGCGAGGCCTTAGCGGAAATGGTAGAAGATTTACTTGATGTATTATGTTGAAAATAAACTTTTTCCTCCCTAAGATAGAAAGGTTCTGTGATGTGGATACAGAAACATACAGATTGAGATAAGTAAAAGAGGGAATATAACATCTCTGTTTGTTACTAATTAAAAAAGCAGGCAAAGGCGGCTTTCTTTCCATTTTGTTAAAGGTGTGTGACACCAGCTGGAGCGTTGCACCTCTGGAAGTTCATTCAGCCTTCTCTTATTGGGAAAAAAAAATCAAGACACAGCCAAGTGCTTTCAAAACTACCTGTCTCAAAGTGGAGAACTGAGGCACAAAGAGCAGGCAGCTAACAACACACGTCCTTTGAAGCGGAGGAAAAAAATCACAGCAACCATACAGACTCTGAGGAGAACCCCAGGATCTCCTCCTTGCTAGTTAACGGGGATGCAAGAGTTGCCCCCAGGCTACATTCACCTTTCCATCAGGCTAAGCCTGTTGGGTTCCTTTCATGTGTTGAAGCAGTTGTGTCTTACACCATCTGATGAGAAAAAGCTAGAGGCGGCAGATGGGAAACCGTATCTGCGAGGAACAAAGCCACCTCCCTCTCGTTTCCAAGGCTGGGAGTGGGAAAGGGCCATGGCAGAGCAGACTAAGTGGTGTATGTCCCATCAGCATGGTTCAGAAGGAGGGATGCACGAGAAATTTGAATCTGCTCAGATCTAACATGTAAACTCAGCAGTTTAGTGATGGGTTACTGAAGAATGAATACCATTAAAGACCTATTGCAAGAATTTGACCATCGTCAGCCTTAAAACAAAAACTATTTTTAAAAAAGGCTGTGACAAACGTCATGTTTTAAATGATGTTTATTCATATTGTCGGTGGAGTTTTGGACAAAAGAGCAAGTTGTCAGGCAAAGATTTAAATATACATAAAACCTCCAAATCTGCACCCACCAAACACACCTATGCTATAAGTACTACTTTGGAGAAGATATGACACATAGGAGCTAAGTGCTTTTGTTTACTTATCTCCACTTATCCCAGTGTTTTGATAACAGGCATGAAAAGCAGGAATCAGTCCAGCACCATGCTTTTTAAAAACACTACAGTATATATTTGGGGAACTTGACAGGAACCACATCTCTGATTTTCCGCATGCTCCATTTTAAGGTTTGAGTTTTCAAAACTAGGAGTTAAGTGTCTAAGTAGCATGGGGATACACACAGGGAATGAAAACAGCACATCACTTCCACACTCACTCCAACTATCCTATAGGTGACGCAGACTTGGTATACAGCGCATTTACTCATACATAGTCCCATAAGTTTACAAGTAGACATACAGTTCCTTTCTCAAAGACCTTAAAATCTAATCAGGGCAAAGATGACAAAACATAGGGGAAGACCTTCAGGGAGGAACGAATGAGAAGATTATTTATAACAAGAAAAGAAGCAAGACTGCTTGCAGATACAGCTTAATTACAAGGGAGGATTTGAAGGAATATAGAGAGAAAATGCTTGACAGAGAACAAGGAGACAATCATGGGAGCCACATAAAAGGATGTGCAGAGCTGAAGAAATGAGAATGGGAATAGATGATGTGAACGCACATTACCCTTTCTCTTTTTTTCTCCCAGATACTCTCTCCAAAGTTAAAAAATGCTCTTGGATATTTG
Organism: Anarhynchus alexandrinus; assembly: GCA_008711295.1. NCBI lineage: Eukaryota > Metazoa > Chordata > Aves > Charadriiformes > Charadriidae > Anarhynchus > Anarhynchus alexandrinus. The sequence continues at coordinate 3,451,363 of VUYV01000047.1, forward strand.
CCATTCAGTTGGTGAATCCGAGGACACACCCCTGCAGGCCCATCATGGGCCTAGATTGGCCTAATAAATCACTTGTCCCAAGACAATGCAATTAAGCCTAATTAGCCGATGCCTTTATTCCTAAACAGTCTCTTCCCAAGGGAGGTTTTAACTTTTGGTTTCTAAATTAGCTCAAGGAGCTAAATTGTCCTCATCTCCCTGGCAAAGAAACAGTTCGTTTCTACCTTAGTATGAGATATGCACTTTATGCACTCAGGGAACACACGTTGCGCTGCACGAATAGTTTATCCATAGTCCACAACTTGAGTCCACTAAGACCAGTGACAAACCCTTCTGCAAGCAGTAGCGTGTACGCTTCCACCTGCGAGCGCTGACTTCCCACCTTGCTGTGTTCAGCACAGCTCCCTGGAAGGCTCTACGCTGCTTCTCCAGATCCTCTCCTTGGCCAGGACAGGGTACTCTGTTCTGCTAAAACTTTCAGTAGTGCCGAGACACTCGGAGCTGATAGACTCCAAAGAGTCAGTGAGAGTTGGTCCATCTTAGTCTATCATTCCTAGAAGCATTTTAAACAAGAGCAGCTTTAGTTCTTTTTCCAATACAGTAGATAAAAAACAACCTTCCCAATCTTTTTATGGCTCTCTTTTGCTCTCAACTCACATTGCTCCAAAACTGCATTATTTTCAGCAGTTTCACAGAAGCTTCAGCTATTTAGTTTGGGGGTTTTGTGGCTGTAATCAAAAAGAAAAAATAACGTGGTGTCTCCTCATAGATAAGAAAATAACTAGAGAAAAACTCAGCTGGAGCTATCAACCCTAGAAGGCGTTGAGCAACCTCTCGCAAAACAAAGTTACCGGGCAAGAGAGGGTCTGCAGTGGAACAGGGTGGACACAGAACACCTGGAAAAAATGGGAAAGGGGAGATGTATGGAGCTAGAATAACATATTTTTGTTTATCTCATGCCAGGGTAAAAGTTCACATACCAAAAAGCTGTGCAGGTCTCTATAACAAAGTAGCAAGAAGCTATTTGTTCTCTGGCATTTTCACTGGAATCAAGACACCAAAAAAGAAAGTGATCTAAGAGAAAGGGTTGATATCTCACCCCTGTCTGTGAAGAAATTGTCTGAAGATACCTTGTGTTGCTCAAAGCTAGTATGAAATAGTTATCTTTGGTTTCTTGTTCTTTGATATTTTTTTTTCAATCCTATAGTAAAAACCGACACTCTTTGGACATCGGTTGCTTCCTGCACATACAGCATTTCTTCCCACCACACAAACTTTTTATTTTTAAACTCTACCTGCTGCTAGTCTGTGCTAAAGTTAAGTCTTGATAAATCCCTTCATTTTAAACACTACCCTGTGTACAATTTTCATTTAATCCTCTGCCAAGGCTTGTTATTATTCTCCTGGCTGCTTTACATACATTTATTTCCCTTTCATCTTTTTAAATTGTGCCTTACTTTTTCTTACAGGGATTTGACTAGGACTTTTTTTCCCTTCCCCTATCTCAGGACTCTGCGAGTTTGTCCCCTCCTGTCCCTTACGCCAACTGACAGCAGAGCTGAACTCACCGCACATTTACAGCTGCAGATACTCTGCTGTGAACACCTGACTTCTCCTGTACCTTCTATCCCAGGTGCTCACAAACATTCACATTTTGCTATAGCTAACTCCCTTGGTAGATTTTAGTTATCCTTCTTTTTCTAAATGGAGAAATTGAGAAATGGGGGAAGAGAAAAGGGAAAAAAAAAATAAACAAAGACAAAACCACAAGTCTTTTCTGGAGCTCAGAAAGATAGCCAAGTAAAATTTTGGTATTAGCAGGTCACCTTAGTGTTCTCTGCATCTTGGAAACCTCCCCTCCGCAACACAAATGCATTTATGTAGAAACTTGGTGGCACAGGATCAGCCTGCCCTCACCATACAGTTTCAGTAGTTTTTCATAGTTCTGCTTAGGTCTTTTTTTATTTGAAACCTTCCCATAGAGAAACCACTCTAGCACAATTAGCCAAGAATATATTACATTGAGATATATAGAGCAGGTATTAAAAAAGCTATTCGAGTATTAGAAGAGACTTCAAAGGAGGTGAGATCATGAAAGAACAGGGATATATTGGACCCTTATGTGTCAGATTGATTCAGTTTTACTGCCCTAGGAAGAAAGATAGAGGACTAGCAAAGGACCACCCAACATACTTGGGTCCAGGTGTTAATTAGGATGGTTACAACATGTATCTTTTAGACCCATGGCCCTTGCAGTGAATCAGAGAACTATCCCTAGCTAAGCCAGGGAGTGTGGGACAGTGTTTGCAGTGACACAAAACAAGGGAACATATGAGTCTGTACTGTCCATAGCCTCCATCTTCCAACTGTTAGACCCAAGGATCAAACTTTGCTCTTGGGCATAAATCCTTTTCCAAGTTGGTGATTTACCAACTTTTAAAAACTCTTGCTGAAGCTTGCACATCTGTAAAGAGGAAAAGTGGGATTGGTGTTGCCTTTTGTCTGCTGGGACATGGCATGGTGTGACTAAGTAACACCGGGTTTGGGTTGTGTAGGTTGGCGGTTACGCTGCCACAACCTCAGTCTGCAGACTCAAAGCAGAAAGTGGTATGGGCATGGCCACAGCTGCTAGTCATAAGGCTATTAAATAAATAAATAGCTCTGTCACAAGTCACATTTTAGAAGAAAACAGCAGCAAATAAGTGTTTTGCTGTCCAGGGAGCAAGCTCTGGATGGAGCAGCACCCTTGGGGAGCAGCTGGAGGGGAACCCAGTTTCTGAAACTGTGCATAGCTACAATGCGAGCGCCTGTTTGCTTACACTGCTCTTATTAGCAAGGATGGGAACAGACAAAAACATACTTATGGAATTAAGGGAAGTTAAAACAAAATACCTAAATACCTTTGGTGACGCTCAGTAGCTTTTAAAACTAAAATTTTGGATTAAGCTGTTTAATTTTCAGTAAGTACGTATGTCCTTTTCTGCCCCAGCCTCAGTTAGTAACAGGCAAAGGCACTTGGCAAACATTCTGGGTCTGCCTCTCCAAACGTGGTCAGAACATCCATTTTTATATTAAAATACAATACATTATTTCGATACAAAAATAACTACTTAGTCAATAGCTTGCAGAAAATATGAAGGGTGAGACAAATTAAAGGAATCCATATGGGTGGGTAAAGTGACTTGCATAATATCGGCCATGAGTTAAAAACCGTATTTCGGAGAGTTTAAATGACAAAAGGATATCAGCTGGATTGGAATTTAACTACCCGCTTACGTGCGTGCTGAGCTGCAAAGAAACAAAAGTGTTTGGTGCTTCTGTTTCTGAATGAAGTTGTCTGGCCACTGGGTGTCATCCTTGATTCAGACGACAGCCGAAGACTTTTTAGATACAACATAAAACCTGCAACTTCCAGAGCAGTTAAATTCCACTCTATTTGATTGTACAACATACAGCAAATTGCTCTGCATTTAAATCAGCTATAAAATTGAATACTTTGACATAGACAAATTCTCCTTTGTCTCACTGCCTTATTTGGAGACCTGAAATGGCTGGTTGATGCGGAAAAGAAAGAAAAGTAATGCAACCGGGGCATATTAACTACAAACAATTTGATGAGCGATTATCAAATCTCAGGAAATATGAAATAACTATGATTAAATAATGCAAAGGGCCTATGCAGGAAGTTTGGAATTATATCCTTAATTGGACCCCAGGCTGAAAAAGCCTGTTTCGTATAGGCAATTGTATTTAAGACATTCGGTATCCAGATTCAGTATACGAGTTAATGACTATGTATGAAGAAACTGGTTCAGGAAAAACTAATTTAAGCTTTTACCTACAAAACCAAGCTAGTACACTCACAGAAGTTTCAAAATTTCATCAAGGAGGAAAAAAGACTCAAAGTCCTTGAGATTTTATTCATTCCTCCTATTGCTATTCTGTGATTTTTAGCCAGCTCACATTTTTTTCACTGCACAGCATCTTCCCAGCTCCCCACAGCCAGGGCCCAGAGCTTTGGCCATAGGAGCAACACCTGCACTTGGCTAACAGGGAAGCAGGAAAAAAAACCCAGAACTCTACAGAAGTAACATCCGGATATTTGGAATATTTTGCCAGTGTTCACATGTGAGGATCGAATCAGCTCACAACAGGTCATATGTCATCCTAATGAGTTTTCTGTTATGGGTGACTGAGAAGAACTTATCAGCTTTATTTTGTTATCTCCTGGGAGTCTAGACAGTCTGAAACCAGCACATAGTGCAGCGAAACTGCTTATTATAATATTATTTCTCGCTGAAACCTGATTTAGTTGGCCTTCTTCAAGCTAAAATAAAAGTGCCAGCAATTTCTCCAAGCATTATAGCCAGAAAGAAATGTTTACATTTGGCAGTGCATTAAAAGTATTAATCCTACTGTTCTTAATATACATACATACAGTCATCTAACATTTTAAATAACAGTTTGGGTTTTTTTTTTAATGCAGCTAACCTCAGTTGATAGCACAGCTTTTCATGGATTATACAGTCTTTGAGAACACAGATCTCCATGTAATTCTTCCTAGCTTTACCAATGGATATAATTTTAATGAAAACATGCCAGTATTAAAGAGCTATTAGACACAGAGTTGAAATTGTCTTTGATTTTGTTCACCAACCGAAGACTTCAATGATTTTAAAAAAAATCCATTTTTAGAGGGAAACGTTAAATATTCTCTGTACATTAAACAGTCTCATAGGCATGATTTAGGTTACTTGGGTTTAATATCATAAGCATTCTCTTTTATGATTATATTTAGTTTAGAAATTATAGCAGACTTCAAGAAGGAAATGCATTTAAGATGTGAGCATGTACATTAACAATTTCAAAATTTACTAAAATTGCCATAAAACAACCCATGTGAGGTAACAAAGTCAGGTAACCAAATTATCTATGATTCTATGATGAATGTGCAGCCCCCAGATAGCCAACCGCATCCTGGGCTGCATCAAAAGAAGAGTGGCCAGCAGGGCCAGGGAGGGGATGCTGCCCCTCTACTCCACCCTGGCGAGACCCCTCCTGGAGTACTGCATCCAGCTCTGGAGCCCTCAACATAAGGAGGACATGGACATGTTAGAGTGAGTCCAGAGGAGGGCCATGGAGAGGATCAGAGGGCTGGAGCACCTCTGCTATGAGGACAGGCTGAGAGAGTTGGGGTTGTTCATCCTGGAGAAAAGAAGGCTCTGGGGAGACCTTATTACAGCCTTTCAGTACTTGAAGGGGACCTACAGGAAAGACAGGGATAAACTTTTTAACAGGGCCTGTTGTGATAGGACAAGGAGTAATGGTTTTAAACTAAAAGAGGGAAGATTCAGACTAGATATAAGGAAGAAATTTTTTACAACAAGGGTGATGGAGCACTAGAACAGGTTGCCCAGAGAGGTGATAGATGTCCCATCCATGGAAACATTCAAGGTCAGGTTGGATTAGATGACCTTTAAAGGTCCCTTCCAACCCAAACTATTCTATGATTCTATTCTGTGATCTAAATTTGTACTACCCTTTTCATTGATGCAGTAAGTCAATAACAAATATTAGCCCAATGAGGGTTTCTTGGAGCAGGGAATTTCTTCTGCATCTCTACATATATACAAACATATATACACACGTCCATAGTTTATGCCTAGGAATCTATACACTTTCAGATCTCAACTCAAAGGGAAGATATTTTCCCATTTAAACTTCACAGCACCTTTTATTTGGGTATAGAAATATACTTACGCCGGTTTAATACTCCGGGAATGCTTCTCATGAATGTAGGCACCAGCAAGGCCTCCTGCTCCAGAGTTTAAATACTGCAAATAATAAATCAACATGTACAAGTTGTGCTCATTATCTGTAAAGGATAGCTTTCCTTCCCTCACCCTGCTCTATAAAACAAATCCATTTTAACATTTCTAGTGGTTTCTAACCGGAGATCTTAGCATTTTTTCTCAAAGTGCTGATATAGGTAAAAGCAGATGTATTTTTTCAGATTAGTTCTAAAAATATCTTTCTTGGCTTACATATAATATTGGAAGCCTAACAGACAAAAGGCTAGAAAATTGAAGTACAACTGAAAGAGTCCTACGTCATAATACATATGGCAAAGTCATTAAACAATTCATCTGACTATATCTGTCGATTCTTAATCTCAAGAGAAGCCAAAGGAACTAAAGATACCTTGTTCTACGATCTGAAATTACTTTTTAGGCAAGAATATTCTCTTGTTTAGGGACCACTTAAGAAAATCTTATTGCTGCAAGACCTTCTCAGTGTGGGAAATAAGAGAAGAGCCTCTGATACTGTGACCAAAGAGCTGCATGTGCTTCAGACCAGATGTTTAACCACCACTAGCGTCCATCTCAGACCCACAAGACCTTGCAGGTTATTGCCACTGTTATCTGTTGGAACTCCTCGTAACAAAGCCACCACTAAAGTCAGTGTCTATCTCCTCGTTGTAGCTGGTAAAAAGATTCAGCCAAATCTTGATCAGTTCAGGTGCAGTTCTTATTCATCTGACCTGTTTGCTGACCCATCATATGTGACATTGTGGAAAATAGTCCCAAACAATTAATCTATTTTACCTTGTAGGAGCACCAGCAGGCAAAATCTACACCCCAGTCATGCAAACGAAGCTCTACATTCCCAACAGCATGAGCCAGGTCAAATCCAACAAAGCAACCCTGCAGGAAAGAGATAATTAATATACTCATCAAGATAATCATCACTATAAAACTATTTTGAAAAAAACATCTTTAGAGCTTTACTTGCTCTCTATATAGGCACGCTATCATCCCATCTGTTTTGAGTTATTACTAGAAACAGGGTTTCTATACCATAGTTAGATGTGGAAATCGTGAATTGTTTCATGGGTTTGTCTTCAAGGACTCTTGAGTATGGTTTAGATTCCTAAGTTCTTTTTCATGCAGTAAAATGGAATCACTTGAAATAAGTATTCAGAGTGAATGCTTAATTTTGAGCTGTTGTATGGCATGACAAGCTTTAGGCAGGGACAAAATAGTAATGTACATAGTGATGCCAGTCACTCACAAACAATTACAGTCCACTATATACTTATACTTAAGGTCTCCCTGATATTTAAACTATGAGGATCTTGCTCTTTGGGCATCCAAAAGGGTGAGATAGCAGCCTATGCAACACATTAAGCTTTAAGGACTTGTGTACTTTTTCCCTAAAATGTTACAAAAGCATTCTGTCATTTCTCTGTGAAAAGTGTTGTATTTGTCACAACCACAATTTGCACAGGGCACTGGGGGTGGGAGGGGGGAGCATATAAGGACCGCAGGCGAATAGATCGAAAAAGTAGCTGTTTTACACACTAACCACTGGATGGCAGCATTTTTAAACGAAAAAGTTCTTCCAAGCTTTGCTATTTATTCAAACGCAGAGAAATAAAACTGCCTTTTGTGCCTGGACTACAAATTAAATGCTGTTTTGCATTTTGCTTTTAAAACACAAACAGCCTGCTTGCAAGCGGCATGGTAAGGATAAAAGTGAGAGCGCAGGCTTCAGAAAAATCAACGTCCAATAATAAAACAAAGGATTTTGTTAAGAATCTCTTGCTGGTTTTTGCACGAAGGGAGCCTTAGCTAAATTATTTAAACGGTACTTTGGTATATTTAATCTTCTGTATAAACTAGATAACAATTTGAATGAAGCAGCATTTTAAGATGTGACATGCTAGTTCTAACGGAGGCGTTAGTGAGGTTATCGGCTGGAGAAGTTGCTCCAAAATGACGTGAAGCAAACTCACTGCCATAGCATTTGCACAATCTGAACATTTGCTCTTAAACCGAACCAAAGTTCCAATAAATAGTCTATCCTTCACACCCCCGGTGGCTTGTCTTCACAGGGACACTCAGAAGTGAGTTAAGACAAAGCTAACGCAGAGAAGCTGAAGCACACTGAATGCCCGTGGGAACACTCTCAATTCGGAGACCAAATGGCCTCGGTTCAGAGAAATAAGCTGCAGCAAACTAAAGCAAATCTGCTATTGAACAAGAAGGTTTTCACAGGGTTTTAAGGCATTAACTTCAAAACTTCAGTTGACTGGATTTAAACATTTACAGATATCCCTCTGTGCGCATGTCCCACACAAACTTTTTTTTGAAGAACTTCTATGACACATTCATTGGTTGCAGTGGAAACAAGGAATAACACGATCTGCTGAGAGCCTTGCAGAACGTATGTGTCTGGCAGTACATTAACAAAATTAAAACAAACAAATAAGAAAACAGTAGTTGCTCATAAAAAAATAGCTTGTAAGAAATTTAATTCTATAGTAAGTTTTTTGTTAAAATCTGTTGTCCTTTCCCCGTCAATAAGGGTTCAAGCACATGTCTAGGGACATGGTTTAGTGGTGGTTTTGGCAGCGTTAGGTTGATGGTTGGACTCTTTGATGGTTGATGGTTGGATGATCTTAAAGGTCACTTCCAACTTAGATGAGAAGTTATGAGAAGACAGTAGGTGGGAGGTAGGACAAGACTCCTTAGGACACCAGCAGGTCGGATGCCCTCACAGTAAAGGCAGTATAACAATGCTCCATAGCCATACCTATACCTGTAACCTCAACACACAAACTTCCCTGGGCTCTGACACTAGCTGGAATAGATCAGCTTGCACCCACACTGTGGCCTCGTAGCCCACAAACAGGATGGCCACCAACATGCCACCCATGGGTCATCTTCCTGAACTGCTTTAACTGCTCCCCAACACTTCGAAATTGGTTAGTAAACCCTACTGGGCACTATTTAACTTACGAATGAGGCACAGCCTGAAAATCTGGGTTCGGTGCTGGCAGGTTTCCCGCATCATCTCAGAAACACCCACTCGTACCATTTTGTTCAAGTCGTCATCTGCGAGATGGGTGGTGCTGGTTCGCTTTCCCAGGGGAGGCGTCTGGCACTCGAGTCGCACAAACAGCAAATGTTTAGCCACACAGATTGCACGGGAAGAAGTAAAACAAACTGAAACAGCTCTCCCTGCGCAAGCCACGCAGAACAAGGACTGCGTGGGAATGTCGCTTCCCCAGACTATGGGGAAAACAGAGCTCTCCATCTGCTCTGGGCGAAGAAGAGGACCATGTGCTCTCTCCCCTGCCTCTTCCGTTTTATTCTAACATCTAAAAGTCATTTCTGCAAAGTGTCTGGGTAGCTGCTGATAACCAGCAGGTAACAGCTCAGCATGGACAATGACATTTGGAGAGAGGGAGAGAAATGACAGCTTCACACCGGCAAAGCTGGGGCATTTAGAAAGAGAGACAGGAAAAGCAATGAAGATGAAGGATCTTAAAGCTCTTCCTACTGGGACTCGGGAGATTAAAATACTTTACATACGGTACAGAGTCAGTGGAAAGTACAATATAACTTATGAAATGAAAATTGTATTTGAAAGGTAGAGTCTCCTAAAAGTCAGCCATTTCTTCGCTGGTAGAGGAATAAAACGACTCAACCCCCTCCATCCTCGAGAGCAAGCTCAAAAGGATGAAACAAGGGAAACTGTTACATCCTCTTCAGCCTGCTGATGAGTCTCTTGCACAATATGTAGTAATTTTGATTTATCTGAGAGACTAAGATGGAAAAATAGCCTGAGGTAATTTTTCAAGCTTAATTTAGTTCATTTAATATTTAATGACTTAATGAAGCTGTCTATGTGCAGAGCTTTCACTCTGGGAGGAATCTTAACGTACGTAGAGAACTTAGGAAATTGGCTTAAAAAATGTAAAAGGAAATCAGTAACTTAATTCATAAATGATTGACCTCAAGAATCCTAGGACATTTTCCAGACCTCCTGAGCTCGCAGCTCAAATCTCTAGCCAAAACCTGATAGGGCACAACACCGCAGGATTTTATTTCAATTGTACATTAAAAGAATTATTAAGACCATCTGTGTAGGACTTTTCTCCCTGCTATACTGACTGACAAGCGATTCTTTTCCTCCTCTTCTCAAATGACATTTCCACCTTGTGTTTTCCCCTTCTGACCTCTTTGCTTGTCCCTCTCCCCAAACTATTTTCTGTTCAGGAGCATGGGGTCATTCACCACCCTTCATCACCAGAAAGGGGAGCCTTGCATTTTTGCTATGCACATGACTTCTCGGGCTTATCCTCTTCTAACATACATTTGAAAGGACTTCCAGCCTTTCTGTGATAATATTTTATGAATAAGACAATCCCGGTTTCATCAGGTCAAGAAGCTCTTCAAGGAGACATAGTCTTTAAGTCTACACACTTACTGCCCTGAACGCTTGTCAGCCTGGGGATGGGGACTGGTTGGATGCCACCAAACAGAAATTAAGCCCACACACATTACATAGATGTTAATGACTGTGGTTCAGCCATTGTTTTTCCAGAAGGAAATTGAGCTGGATGTACCTGACAGTAGGGAAATAAAAACAGAGCTGGCTCATGCTTTTTAAGCCTAATGGGTACTCAAGCAGTTCTTCAGGCTGAATTACTTTTTCTTTTTAAATACACTAATGACATTTTAGGCCATGAATCTACCTGAATCTACCCGAATACCAGTCCTACATGCCTGTAGAGAACCAATACCAGATGTGATTTTGTCTCGACGTTGCCGCTGTGCCGCCATCTTACGGGAGGACCATCTTCTTCACGGCTTTGGAAGTGGACGACCTTATGCGCCTGCGCAGGGACCAAGGGTGCGAAAAGAGCAGGAAGAGGCTTGTATGGGAACAGCGCTCCCGGTCAACCTGCGTGTGAGCAAGAGCCCTATATAAGGAGCACGTGTCCTTTTGTGGGCCGTTTTTTTTTTGGTTCTTTGCTGTTCCTCGCCTCCCTGCTGCACACCTCCCCAGACCCTGGACAGTATCAGCAGAAACCCGTTGGACTCAGGGTGGCAGTAGCAAACTTTTTCCCTCTTTGTTTTTTTCTTTACCCCTTTTCCTTCCCCCTTTGTCTTCCCTTCACCTCCCCTTTTCACCACTCCTTCACGGTTTGTTAAGGGAATTAAACAAAAGGTTGTACAACATTTGACTGACTTCAGAGTCTTAATCTCATCCTTGGGATTATAATGAAACCTCCCCGATACTGGATTGGGACAGCGCCCTAACCACAGAGAGGCTGGTAATTTTGGGGTTGGGTTTTTTCCCCACCCCCTCTTGAAAGATTTTTGGGAGAAGAGATTCAATTCTGTGTTACGGCATTTCTAACAGGCATGCAGGTAGAAACAGGACTCTGACATCTATCTGTGCCTGCTGGAGTACTGAACTGCTGTCAGAAATTGCTCTCCTCTTCGGTAACGCGATACAATCTCTGTATAAGTGTGCGGTGGTTTTGTGTACATCCACGTGGAAGCACATACCCTTGAGTTAATAATATTATTTGCACTACTTTATAGAAATGCTAAGCTCTCTCCTCCAAGTCCTGGTTATCTCCTCAGATAATATAAACATCAAATCCATTTTTGCTCCACCTAATGAACTATCAGTGACTACTTTTCCCCAGAAAACAGGTTCTCAGCCACTTTGGGGTAGTTTATAGCTTTCAGTGAAACTGCATCACTTCCACTCATCCGAGCATGTGTCCCACAGTCCAGAGAACATCCTTAGAGAGGTGGTAAAGTGATAGGCTTTTTCCCAGGTTGTTCATATTTGCCATAGAGAAGAAAAAATTTCTCTCTCAGACACCTTTCGGACACATCACAGAGCAGATTTTGGGGAAAAAGCACCGTAGGCACGCAGGTGTTGGCAGCTGAACGAAAGCTCCGCTGCCACCAGGAGTGAGAGTGAGCAGAGCAGTGGGTGGCGTCGTCCTATTAATAACCTATCTTCCCTTTCAAACATTTCAGCATAGCTTTTTGATTATTTATGGTCAGCAAAGTACAGGAAGACCCTCAAGGAAGGCACCATGAAGGTGTTGCTTTTAGAGCTGCATGGAGCTGATACACAGACCTGTTTCCCCCTGCAGCTGACTCCCCCCCCCCATTTCTTTTTTCCTTGGTTTTCTGCATCCATGTCAGAAGTCAGTCTTGTTTTGTACTGTGTTCAGGACCAATTTTGTTGCCAGGTGCTGCTCTGTAAGAACATTCCCTTTTTATATCCCACGGGCCCTGCACTAGCTCTCACACCTGCTGTGCTTTCTCAGGGGAGACTTTACCATCACTTTCCAGCAGCATAACTTACTCCCTGACCTCCAGAAAAATTCCTACTGCCAAACCTATAGCAACAGAAGATGTACAGCCTGATGTGAGCCAGGAACCTCTCCAGAAAGTTAAAACATCAAATATAGTTAGCTGGTTTGCCAAAACCCAGTGATACTAAATAAGTTTATCCTTGAGTGGTTTAATCTTATATGAGATAAGGTACATCCAGTAAAAGACTGCCCCTACGGAAAGTCTGGTGACCTCCTGTTGATAAGAAGACTTAATTAAAAACTATTTTCTCTTGGATTCCTGAGGCAGTTGAGATGGTTAAAGAAGTTTTACAGCTATGTCCACAGAGGACACTGCCTGCAAGCTCCAAAGGTTGAGTCATCACTAAAATATAGTTGTCTTCTGACGTTGATGTACTCCACGTTGTGCCTGTCTCCAGAAAACTGATCAGCTGAGTCTGAACACTGCTGGCTCCACGGGGAGCTCACCTCCCTGCTCACTGAGGGCAAAAACTGCCACAACGTGGCTGCAGGAAAGGAGGAAAATCATGAAAGTCTTCCAAAAAATCAGAAATCTAACACAAACTAAATTTTAAAGAGAGATTAGTGCTGTGATTACATCCTCCTCCTTCTCCACCGAACCTCTTGAAATCCTGTCTTTCAAGAAAAGTCCTCTAGAAGTTAATAGCCATGGATTATCTCTCTGTATAGTTTAAGAAACACCTGCAAGATTGCTCTTGCGGGGCTATTTCTTCATGCAGCACACAGCCCCCAAAAGGATCTGGGCACAGACTGCTTACATTTTTTATCAGAGACCCACAAGTTTCCACAAGTGCTCTGTTTTGTTTCACAAAAAGTAGAAAATCGAAAATATTTCACAAGGCAAATTGATCTAAAATTGGTGTGAAAAGGACGGGTTTGGAGCAATCCTACCTTTTCTTGGCCAGCCTTTGTTATTCTAGGGATGTCAAACAGCTGTCCCGTGTAGTACTGCACCCCACTGAACAGAATGACAGCGATAGAGTCCCCTTCCTTCTCAATTACAGCAAGGATATCTTCAGTCCTCAAGGTCTCCTCCCCCTGAAACAAAGTTAAAGCACACATTTTGCATGAAGTCTGGCAGTAATGAAACTGTCATTTCTTATTTCATAATCTATATTTTACCATGAGCCGTGCTGCTTGCATAAGGAGATCAAAAGCAAATCCTTAGCATGGTAATGATACACAAAGGTAGTGCTATGAAGTAGCCTATGAGTAAGTTACCTCAAAAAAAAAAAAGAGAAATCATTAGCAAACTTATCTTGAAGGTGCCAGTTGTAAAAAGTCTATTCACTTCATATTCTAGCATGCTTCATACCCTTTAATATTTCAGACAGTTTTAATTTACAGTAAAAAAAGTCCTGGTGCAAACAGCATATATAATGATTTTTATGTGGCATCTGAAATTTGTTACACCCACAAGACTTGAAAGTTGTCTATCAGTTTCACTCTGTACTTTTCTGATAAACTTTGTATCCCACAGGAAGCTATTATAAACCTGCCATATTTATATTTCAAAAACAATAAGTCTCACATCATCAAAAGTACGAAAATCCCCAAACCTGGGGTCATTAAATATAGAGGAATTTCAAAAGAAAGAAAAAAAAAAAAAAGAAACAAACCGGCTCATTCTTGATTCTTTATAGGAAAATTACTGCCCCATCCTCCTCCCATCTTCCTAGCAAGGGATCATGTAAAACATACCATCACCTAGGGATCAATTAGGCAGTGAAAACCTAGAATTAAATTAGACTTGTTACTGAAAAGAGCTCGGGCAAGATTGTTGAATTGCAAGTAACCGTTATTATCTCAACAATCTTTGCAAATCTATCAAGCGTTCAGGAGTGGGCTCTTTACTCACAAGATGACTCAGATTTCGGAAGCAAAAGGTCACCATCAGTTTATAGTTAGGTGGCAAAGTTCTTAATACAGCAAAAGTGAAGCAAGGCAGTCTTTCAAATTAATCTGAATTGCATATTACTCAAAGCAGACCTTTCCCTTAGTCTGTGCTGATACAGACACAGTGCTGTTCGTGTTATGGCAATCTGTTACCTTAGGACGTTAAAAGGACATTGGGGTTTCTCAATGAGCTACTATATTTTGCAGTTCTCTCACGGTGCTGTCAGGTTTTGCAAGCAGGAAAAGTAATGAAAATAACATTTTTTTGTTCTTCAAGGCAAAGGCACTAGTTGAACCAATTATAAAATGGCTTCTCATACCAAAAAATGTACACAGAAACAGAATACACGATTCATAAATTTCACCTGAAAGTATTAGTAGCAATAGATTATAACTTCTGCAGCTAGGCACGAGAATATTTGAGAATGTATGACTACTCTCCTACAAAATACGCTTCTGCCCTTAGCAGTAGCAAGCAGAACTGACGTATTTCTCACCAACCTCCCGTGGCTGCATCATGAGCATGCATTTCTCCACATCCAGTCCGTGAAGCCGAAGTTGGGACTCAACAGCGTACTGGAAGAGATTTCCATACAGAGCACGTTAGCGCAATTACGTGATAAAACAGCTAAAAGGAAAACACATCAGAACTTCAGAAAAAGGATTCAGATGCCTGCCTTTCGCTAAAATTAATGCTTTAAAGCCTAATCCAACTCCATTGAAAACTTTCTAGGTTTCCTTTGGTTTGAAAAAGATCAGAATTTAATTCACATCATCAGACAGCAAGGATAAAGTCAAAGCCAAAATCCTACTGGATAAGTTCAGGGAGAAGAATGAGGGTGGAAACGTGGTGGAGGATGTGCTGTATCACACGCGGGCGAGCAAAGCCTGCACAGGTAATAGCCACGAAGACGGCTGAACATCGCCTCTCCAGGGCCCTTGGGTACCCGCTTTGCTCGGTTGCACGTGCTAAACGCCAGGCTGTCACGTACGCACTGCTGTCACCGCGAAGGGGGTCTGGCCAGCACATACGTGCTGGCCCACGCTCCTCTCCCGGCTTAGATTTGCTGCACAGCTGGGAGGAGATGAGAGCTCTACACTCTCAGGCTATTTCGAAAATCCTACCCACTGATTTTATCAATAAATAATGGTTCTGGAGATAGGATAAAAATCATCAAATAATACTATAAAATAGTTTAAAATTACATGACGGGAACTGAAGTGGCGGGAGCTGCACAGGTCATTAGTGAAGTGCCACAGAAATTTAAGAAGATGGAGTCCAAATGTACAAGTGCGCCTGGAACAAACGTGGGATTAGTATGAACATTACTTAGAATAAAGGCAATTTGAGGTTTATACATCTGTGCCGCCATCTTCATTACAAATAAACCTGTTAGTAGCTTGAGTCATTTTTATCGCACCTTAGAGATCAAATTTGTTATCAATTTCCACGAGTTTACAGCGTTGATGATAAAGTAGCAGTGGGCCACACACCCAAAGATTAATTTTCTCTAAGCTGCGATGCACGGGCTATTGTCTCCTATTTTATAGCAGACAAATTATGTTTGAACTAGTAATCTAAAGTGCTAAGAACAAACATTTCCATCTCTGTCTGGGGATATATAAGTGTTAATGTTGTGAGTTTGTATTGATTTGGTTTCATAAAGTAAAACAGCAACAGGAATTAATAAAACATTTACAACTTCAGTTGATTTAGGCCAGTAGTTTGCTCAATGTCTTTAAAAAGACTAATAAATCAATGTACCCATTCAATCTTTTCCTCTTGTAACATTTTTTATTTGAACAAAAGGAATAAAGCTACCATCTGTAAAATATGCTGAGCTCAAAAGCTTCTGACAGATTTTTTTATTGTAATGTTACTTGGACAAGATGAGCTAATAAATATTCAAATCAGGCTAGTGATATTCTTTGGAAAAATATGATTAATAATACAAATACGGTGAAATATTAATTTCTTACATGGTCAGAGGGAAAGGCTCTGGCTTCTAGAAGAATTTTATAGCGTCTTGGAGTAGGCTTAAAGAAAGATAGCTGTTAAGAACAAAAGAAAAAAGATATGTTGAAACGTATCTAAGCAGAGATGAGAGAGATGCTCCCAGTATATAACTTAATAAAGACTGTTTGACTTTCATGCAGACTACAGAGAATCCCCCAGAAATTACAAATATTTCTTTGTCCGTGTAACATTTATCAAAGCAGGAAAGTGTTATAATCCTGTATTTCATATATCCATAACAAAGGCCACAGAAATCCAGCAGTGAAAACCTGCAGTTACAGAAATCGATGGCAAAGCTTTGACTGCGGCCAGGGAAGCTGGGATTTCACCCGGCTTCATCCCACAAGCAAAAGCAGCAGCTGAAGAGTAACGAGTAGTGCAAAGGAATTGGATTTCCATTCCTGCCCTAAAACATAAGTTATTTAATCCTCCCCTCCTCTGAAGCAAGCCTGACCAAAGGACTAAGCCTCCTGCAAAGACCTCGCTCTCAACCATCTCACCGCCTGTGGGTGAATGGTCTTTCCTTCTCAGCTCCTTGCCTGGAGGCAAGTTGGGTTTGTCATCATACTGAGAGGAGTAGGAGAAGACTTCCAAGCCCTCCCGTTCATGCTAGCAGCGGTTACACGGGGCTCAGTGCGGGCTGTGTACCCGAGCAGTTTGGCACAAGTCTGGCTGCGTTACACCTAATTCGGGGCAGAGCAGCCACGTAAACCGGCTGGTGTTGGCCCCATCCTGTCCAGCTTCAGGTTTCGTTATTTAACAAAGGTCAGAGACATGTTACAGAGGAGCGGATCTGAGTGATAAATCTTTTTGTGTGAACCACCCAAAAATGAAGCTTCATGTCTTCATTCAGTTGAACCAAATCTTTGGAAATTCTAGAGAACCAGAGCCAGGCTGCATGTAACCACAGAGAGACCTGCGCATAAGGGAAACCACATTCAGGGCCACTATATCATAAAATTCAAAATCAGATGCTTTACCACAATTTAGGCATACATAAAACAGCAAAACTCAAAATGCCGTCTCTCATATGCAACTGCATCTTAAGCTTGACTGCAATTACAGCTTTGTCTTGCTCGCAGTTGAGGTCTCGTTTCTTAAACTTCAAAATTTGGTGTGAAATTCAAATTTGAGAAACGATTTGTAAATGTTTCTTTAATAATAAGGTCTCCTTTCTGACAACTGACATGCAGCACATGCGAGAACTGTGAGAAGTTCTCAAAGTACAGAGTCTTTGAAAATATTTCTCTGTCCAGCTTTTCTGCTTAATATTAAGTGGAGCCAGGTCTTGCACAAGCCAAAGCATCAAACAAGGTACAACTCCCAGGGCTTAAGAAAAGTTAGGCTATCATCCACTGCTGTCTTTATGAGGTCCCCAGGAAATGTTTTGCTTACTTTCACAAAGAAAGGAAAAAACATATTTGTTGACACAACTTCAAATAAATATCGTAAAGACATACCATCTGGAGGTGCAAGTTAACAGTTAGGCCATTCATTAAGGCTACTTCATGTCTTTGGGCCCCTGAAATAATAACAATAATATAAAGAAAAATCCTAACCAGTTTTTTTTTAAATTGCAGAGAAACCTAGTACAGAGTTGAGAAAAAAGTATGTTTTCGGTCAATGTCTCTCTAAAGTCTGGAAAGTAAACAAATGTTTGAGGTGTCATCACAGTGAAGTAAAAAGATTTCTTGTCTGACTCACTACACCACTCTGGCAGGAAAATATTTATTTTTTCAGGTCAGCCTGAGAAAACAAAAAACAGTGAAGTATTTCTATTTCCCGGCAAGCCACCAGTGGATTTATTATCATTAGTACCTCAGACAAAAATCAGGTCAGAAGACTATTCGTAAAGCAAGACTTGCAGGCTTATTTTTGTCATAAGTTTATATGTGAAGCAAGTCAGAAAACATACTGAGACAATCATCTATTGTAAGTGGTTACTATAATGTCAAGCTAAATCTCATCCTTAATTTAAAAAAAAAAACACAAGCAAAATTGGCCTATTGAATATAACCGACCATTATTAATGTAGCAAGTGAGGAAGAAGCCATACCCACATAGCTCCAAGGAGGCTAATAACAGATGCCTTTTGGCTACAGCTAATCACGGGCAGAGCTAATGGAGTAACAACTAATTGTTATTACAAAGTATTTAGTAACAAATTCTCGAACCCTTATCAACCACTGGTGAAAGGTTTTAGGCAGGATGAGGGACTGCGTGTTGGGCAGGCGCCACTGAGATATGGAGAAAATCAATTCCTGTTTCTTTCCGTTTTGCCTGATGTCTGTTGTTGAAAAGCAGTAATTCACCCTTGACACAAATCAGTGCTTTGAGAGTCTTCTTCAGCCGGATGATGGGCTCGTGCACCTTGCCCTAGTCATCACCCCAGAAGTGGAGTTGGACGACGATGGAAAGAGGTTGCAGACAGAGAGGGATGAAAGACAAGTGTAAGCAGGCAAGGAGGGCAACAGCCACCCTTGAGATCGATAAAGAGGAAAGGAAAACATGATGTTAGGGTAAAAAGGGTAATGGGGGTCACAAGAAACAGAGGCGAATCCTGGTTTTCTCCTGTCCCTGCCTGGGAGAGCACACAAGGTCCCAACCAACACAAGGGAAAGGCACCAAGAGCACTGAGACACTGCCACCATACCCCACAGAGTTTAGGTTCACGGAGCTATTACTTTGCAAGCCGAGGAAAAAGACAGAACCATGGGTTGGGACCAATACAAGCAAATATAGCCAAAGAACACGGAAATCTGTAATCAAGAAGGGGTTATTCATAAATCTTTGCCAAGAAGGCCTCAGCTTCTAGCACCACAGGAAAAGCCAAGAACCATTCTGATTGAGTTATTCAAGGGCTTTTATTCATATTGGTGAAATCATAGAATGGTTTGGGTTGGAAGGGACCTTGAAGATCATTGAGTCATGGGCAGGGACACCTCCCACTAGAAATCTCCCAGGACTGAACATGAAAATTTGTTAATAGTTGTCAGTGACTCTGGAAGACCTGTCCAGGGGATGAGCCAGGAGGAGAAAGAGATGTCGTGAATAAGTTCCCTCCTTCAGACACCAGGAACATCATCAAGTTTGGGGGAAGAAATATAAGTAGCCCTAGTTCTTCATAGGGAAAAATAAGCTCTTTTCCTCACTTAAACTCCTCTCCTTTGCTTTCTTTTCTTCCCTCTGATAGCATTGTATCTGCAGGCTTCATGCTGCTGGAAGAGGTCACCTTGTGGCTGTTCCATTGCAGATACAGAAGACAGCTAGAGAGAGTGATTGCAGCTCAAAACAGTATTATTTGCGGTCTTAATATTTCTATGGAACTCTTGAGGCTGAAAAAAGGGAGAGCATCAAGAAATGGTATTGTTCTTATTTCTCCCTCTGCTCCTTCCATGAAATCTGTGGCTTTCACAGCACATTCTGCACGAGCAATCCTCTGCCTGCTGTACCGTTTCCGTATAAAACAAATGGTTAATCTGTAGATCACTTTTAGCTGCATGCTAGCATCCCAAATTAAATATGACACTACATTTGTCATGTAAGTCTTGGTCTTCCGTAAATTATATATTTATTAAAAGCTTTCCATTATTGAATTTCATGCCCACAAAACAAACCTCATCCGTGTCATTGGAAAACTGTTATCCTTTATAACCTGCACTGCGTTTCAGAAAGCAACCTTTCTATGATCCAATTAACCTATTACAATATTCAAAGACCCGGCACACAGGAGACAAAATTATGTTTGCTTTCTTTACTTCCTAACTTTATACCATATCTCCAAGACAGGCTAAAACCTGTATGTTCTGCTTGATAAATCTCCTCTTTAATAAAAGGAAGCAGCATTTGCAAAGTACAACTTCAGAGGCAATTATGATTGCGTTAGGCAGACACTGCCATCCTTCTCCTCTCCGACTGCAGTGGGAGCCTGATCCTCACCAGAGTAAGTAAAAAGCGTTTGTGACATGATTGAAAGAAGGCTGAGGGCCCCAATTCTGAAAACAGTTTGGTTATTTCAAATAATCCTTATCACTCAAAGTCACTACGAATCTGCTCAGCATTCACTCTTCCCTCAACAGAGACCTGCCAGAGCACAATGTACAGCAGCAGCCATACAGTTAATCTTGTTCCATCGGAAGGTGATCCTGCCAAGGTTGTAATGTTTTAATAAAGTCTGGTAGGAGAAGCCGAGATTACCGTCACCACCGTTATGCCGCTCGGCGTGAGCACAGAAAAAAAGCTTTGGCCTCCACTGACCTTGACTTTGCATTTCACAACGTATTTACTACTGTAACTTCCATTGAACACGAAAATGTGACTGTGTTTAATAAGCAAGGTGTTATAGCACTATAAACTCTTAAACGGACAAAGATATTTTACAGTCTTTAGTCCAGACCTGAATAAATCTCACCAAATAATTTTTACTTACTTACTACTACTTAGAGTCAGAAATAACAATTCTTCCTCCTCCTCCATATTATATTCAATATTCAATAAAAAACAGGGTAAAATTCTGTTTATGTTCTTACATTAAATCCACTAAAATAGGAAATTCAGAATTCACTCAATCATATATAATCAGTATTACAACTTGCTGGAAAACAGTACTTAATCATAAATACCACATTGGTAAAGAGCATTTTAATATAATTTTTTTTCTGCATTTATTCACTTCTTTTCACTATTACCTGCAATTTTAAAAATCAGCATTTATTACAATGCAACCATTATTTGCAAAATAGTAATTAATTTGCATTCTAAGGACCACTCACCTGGGTCCTGAAAAATGCTGTGAGGATATGACATAAATAAAACCCTGCTGGCACGTGAATCTAAGGACCAGATTTGAGTCCAAACCACATTTTATAGTTCAATTAAACAAAGCCCCAAAAATCTTAGAGAACAAAATCCAAACCAATAATATGTTGACATGCACTTTACTGTTGAGAACAACAGGACTACGAAACGCTTCCCAGTAAAGCATTTTAAAAACAAAAGTAGGTTAATGGTAGGGTGACCTCAGTCATAATTTTTATAGAAAACTTTACAATATACCTTTAAAATGAATAAAATTGTAATAAGTTCAGTGTAGTCTGGCCATTATGATAAAAAAAACCTAAAATGCTGGTGTCATACAAAGTCTGGAAAAGAAAAGCAAAATAAGGAGACTGACAAGCAATTAGGTGAAGTTTAAGCAAAGCTCTCATTTCCCTCTCCTTAAACCCAGAATATGCCTCTTAGTTAAACAAATATTAATACATGCTGAGCTGGCAGCCTCTACAAGACAGATGGCTAAGGGAAAAAGAGTCCCAGCCTGACTCGCTGCTTTCTGCAGTGACTCTTAACCTAAAGCTGAGACCCAGCCGACCCCGGCACCGGCAGGAGGTCAGTGCCCAGCCTGCCCCTACACCCTGCGGGGAGGTCACGGGGGCCCACGGTTTGCAAACAGAGCAGTGGCCAACATTCACAGAAGGTGATGCAGAGAAGCATGAGAATTCAGGTGCTTCAGGCCGCCCTTTGGGGGATCTTGGCTCTCTCTCCTGGTTATATGAAGAGCATCAATGGTCTTATCTTCTTACTTTACATATTTAGGTTCCTGAAGGAATGTAGTGTGACTACTCTACTATGAAGATGATCAAGGGACTGGAGCACCTCTCTGATGAGGAAAGGCTGAGAGACCTGGGTGTGTTTAGCCTGGAGAAGAGAAGGCTGAGAGGGGATCTCATCAATGCTTATAAATGTCTAAAGGGCGGGTGCCAAGAGGATGGGGCCAGACTGTTTTCAGTGATTCCCAGCAACAGGACAAGGGGCAACGGGTGCAAACTGGAACATGGGAAATTCCATCTTCAACGTGAGGAAACATTTCTTTACTTTGAGGGTGGCAGAGCACTGGCACAGGCTGCTCAGAGAGGTGGGGGAGTCTCCTTCTCTGGAGATAGTTAAAACCTGCCTGGATGCATTCCTGTCCAACCTGCTGTAGGTGAACTTCCTTTTGCAGGGGATTGGACTAGATGATCTCTGAAGGTCCCTTCCAACCCCGACCATTTTGTGATTCTGTGATACTCTCCCATTCCCATACAATGCAAGAGAAATTCTCTGCTCTCCAGTTAACTAAATTCAAGATTTACAAGCCCTTGCTATGCATAGGGCTAGTTTTGTGACAAATCACATTTCCCCACCTGCCCACAGCTTCCCAGTTATACCCTACCAGACTGAGAACATCCACGTGCTGGGAAAGATCAGCCAAACTAGAAAAATCCCTAAATGAGCTGCGTTCAGCATTTCAACACCCTCCATCCCTTTATATTCTCACATTTTTATGTTCTATGATAGTTAACAGATGAATGTACTGAGCTTGCCCTTGAATGTAATGAAAGCAAGAAAAGTCATTTCTTAACCTCCTGAGCAATACTAGGTACTACAATCGCAATTTCCAAAATCAGAACAACCAATCTGCATTTTTTGTTTTATTTCATTCTGCAGATGAGATCGCTCCACATAGCCCAGTGTAGACATGCTCATATTTATGTTATCTTAGGGCTTACATCATGGATAGACCAACTACAACAATATTTTCTTATATTTGCTCTCTTCTAATAATAATGTCCAGTATTTTAGCTGCTTGGAAACTTCATTAAGAAGTCAGGAAGTGACTGTATTTATAGATATATAAATAAACTTGTCATGAAACATTCCTTAATGTCTTTGTTTCCAGTTGTTCAGACCCCATTTGCTTCTCTCGAAGGAGAAAACCCATAACTTTCTCATTGAACACCTGTCTATAGTTGGAGGAGAAATTACGAGACAATATCTAGTGTACAGTAGGTCAACTTAACCATAATATTTTTCCTTAGTGAAGACACAAATGAACACATGATAATTTAGTTCAGACAGTCAGTATTGACATCTAAATTGAAATACTGGCCAAATCTCACTAAAACCTACTAACCTGGCCTTGACAATGGCTATAAGGGTCGGGGAGAAAAAGGGTTTGTGAGAAACTCTGCCAAGATCACTTCTCTTCCCCCTTCTGACAGCAACAACTCTAAAGGAAATCCCAGTGAAAGATTATTTCAGCAACTACACCCAGGTTAGAGTAAGAGGCGATAGAGGAAATTTGCATTCAGACTCAGACGACTGCTTTCATGGCTTGCAAACTCACCAGGAGAAGTCTCCAGGGCTCCTTCTCAATCTCCAGAATAACCAGATGCATTTACTGCCGAGGTCCTGCAGCACTGCAGACTCCTCAAGGGGTACAGCAGGGTAATAGGAACTTACAAATAGCAGGTCCTGCCCCAATTATCTGCTTCATTGACATAAGCAGTTCTCAAATATGAGGCTGGATTTAGTGGCGGGGAAAGGAGGAAAAGCAGAAAATGTCTAGATAGAAATAATTTTTCAAAGGGGAAAGTTCATCGGTTCAATTCTAGGAGCGAAACTGAGAATCTGTAATGCCAAGTGCCCTTTAAAAGGGCTTCACGTGTTAGACCAAGTGGTTTACGATGCTCCAAGAAACCCTTTGCTGCAATTAGCTTCGTGATATGCATATGCTCAATATATTATCTCATACATTCATCTCTTATATCACTTGCAGCCTTAAAATAAAGCGTTAGTCCGTATACAAGGCAGTCAGAAAAACTACTTTAAAACAAAAGAATGCAAGGAACTAAATTCTGGTTACAGAGTTTCAGAACTTTCAATCTTAAAGGAAAAAAAATAAATGTTGTCATTTCTAGAGAAAGATTTTTCTCTGCAGTTCACACCTACCAACCAGCTCAGCCATCAGGTCCAGGATGCACTCATCTGCCAAAGCCCACGGGCGCTGACCGTTGAAGTGTCCATGGACACCTCTGAAAAGGAAGAGGGAAACGATAAAAATGTATACACGGTTCCCTTTGGATCAGTCCTAAGAAACATACCTGATTTGGAGACCCCACATCTGGAGGAGGAGACTCGCCTAGGCTGAGCACGGCACTGCTATCGTGCCATTAAAGCTCATAGCAAATGCACTGTGTTTGTTGGTTTCTGTCAGTTTTTCAGTTGCTTGAAAACTACTTATTTTGGCCCCCAGAATTCCTTTAGAAGTGCCTCAGAATTTCTTTTTCACAAGCCCTCTGGAAGTGGCTGGAGGGGTACAATAAGCCTCCGGGAAGAGGCACGCCGGGAAAGGGCACGGTGGTGCGGGGCGCAGGATGGCACCCGCTGACCCCACCTCATCAACACACCGAGAGCGGAGATCGCCCTGCAGAGTTACCCCGCCTGCATTTCTAGCTGAACGTCGTATGGTGCAGGGGATGGTAGACTTGAATACTGCCTTGCTCCCGGACAGAAATATTTCTTGTCACAAACAATTTCTGTCCTCCTGAATCTCCTGTCTGAACTCACCCTTCTGCATAAACCAGCAGGTACTTAATGTATATGCAGGGAAGCACCTGCCCAAACAGAGAGCTGCTTGCTAATTTTTATTGCCTCTCTTCTCCCTGCCAAATTGTTCCAGATCTAAGTGCGCATAAAGCTTTTTGGTTTGACAGAGGGCATTTAAAAACTTTATTTCGCAAACTGTTCCTGTCTACAGGGGATCATACGGGCACCGTGAACCTGAATGCATCACTGCTCTGAGGTGACAGGTATGTACATTCCGTTCTGGATTAAGTGCTCTGAACTAATTTTTGCTTCAAATGTGACAGAGAAGTAAACCTCTAAGGTAGCCACCACGCATATATAAATAAAAAGTTGCGAAGTTTCTTAAACACGCGGTATGTAGCGCACAGATTTAAATGCAAATGAAGGCAGATTGAGAAAAGTAATAATGGTGCTAATCCAGGGGAACGTTGCTCTGGGCTTCCATCTCACACTGGATGATTTTCATATTTGCTGAGCACCATGGGGTACTTGTGGAGTCGGAAATGCCAGGCTGCATGTGGTGGAGGCAAACCAAGTATAAAGCGGTTTCAAACCAGGGACAAAGCCAGTAGGAAATTGGGTAGAGAGCAAAAGAGCCCTAAAAGCTGTGATGAAAGGAAGAAAAAGAAAAAAAAAAAAGAACAAGTAGTAAACCTTTTAAAGAAGAACAGGCCCACAATGTTCACTCAAAATCATGAGAAGACATCTAGCAGATTAAGAGGTGAGAAAGGAGAGAGTATGAGACACTACCAGCTAGTCCCCCATGCTTAATGCTATTTAAAAGATTGGTTTTCCCTATCCACCTCCTACTTTTCCTTCTCAGGTAGAATTTCGCTCTGTCTCCCACACAAATTACCTGGATGTTTTACAGTCAGACCCTTTCTGATTGACTTGGGTCTAATTCCTGCCTCCTAGGAGTATTTCCAAAACAACCACAGTCCTGAAGAAAAGAACTGCTGCAAGAAAAGCACAATTTGCCTTGACCATTTCATGCTTCTTATCTTTGCAAAATACCATTTGCTTTTGGACTAGTTTGGGTCAGCAGCTGAAGGAGGGCACAGGAACAACAGCATATCTCTTACGGATAAAATAACCTCCCAATGTTCAACAAGTCCGACCCCACACAGGCGACAAGGAGGACCCCGATCCCTAGTTTGGATAAAGCCGCTGTGCACTAGCTGACCACTTTTCTCCCTTTCAGAATTGCTCTCTGATGAGACCTTGACAGCAGAAAGCGGGCAGTGTGAAATAGCACTGATTTACAAGAACATTTTATAGATGAGGAATAAAGGCAGCAGGTGGGTAGGGGAGAAAACGCAGTAAGGAGCAGGATCGGTGCTAAAAGTCCCTCCCCTCTATCAGACTATAATGCAGCTGCGTTCCCTGAAGACAGTGGTATGTATTTCACAAACAGCAAGATATGTATTGCTAATTTCCCTTCTTATTCCTAACTGTAATATAGTGATCAAGGGACCGGGGGATAATACAGACTGTTAAAATAAAAAAGCCCGAAGATTTTCAGTGGCTCCCAGCCCAAGGGGATCTCTATTTCGGAAAGAGGATAGTGAACATAATAAGATGGGGAAAAGAAGCCTGAACTACCTATGGGATTCTCTTTCATTAGCTTTCTCTGATTTTTATAGCCATTAGTGTCCTTCTAATGGGAATTTACTGATGAAAGCTCTCTCCAGCACACAGGGCTAACAAAATTTCAGAATAAAATTCCAAGCTATCATGAAAACAGATATGAGATTTTGGGCATGAGAATATTTTAGTTTGAGAAGAAAACATGGAAATTTAAGTATATTGAAAGGGGGGAGAGCCAGCATTAATTATTATTCATATTATTATTATTATTATGGCACAGCTTACAGCTTGCCTCCTTCTTGATGGCCAATATAAATGCCAAGAGACAAAAATTATTGCAGCTAAAATGGTAGTTAAAGGCATATTCTTGGACCCTTTTTTTTATTTTAATCACATGAAACTCTGTAGCCTTTGCTGATGGCACAATACATCCTATTACACTTAGGTTGTAAAATTCTATGCTCTGCCTCAGAGAATTTATATCTCTGTATATTATGCCACCCCTCTCTCAGCTCTGGTAGGCACTGGGGGTAATAATCTTTAAGGACACAACTGCAGTGCTTCTGGCATTCCCCTCACACCGATAGCCTACGTCCCGTTTTGTTTCCACTGTACCCTACGTAGCAAGAGAGATTTAAATCAAGGTACCCAAATTAATGAATACCAAATGTGGCCCATCAAATCATAAAGCATCATACAAACAGAACTATCTCTTAAACTACTGTGAGAGTTTCTCATTGCGCAAATTAATTTTTAGTCGGTTACCATTTTATTTTCAATTTGGCAAGAAATCACAATGCCACATTTTATTCGCCGAGGTCTGGTTGATTTAAAGCTCGCTAGGGGAGCTAGAAACACATTTTCTGATACGATCCCAGGGTTTCAAAGGCGGTAACAAAAGGGATTTAAATGAATTGCCAGCTTCAGGAATCTTCTGCGCTCATCCAAATCTTGTTCAAGTGGAAATTTCCTTCTTGCTTCTTTGCCAAAAATGATGCAAGGCATTTAACGAGCCAACACAGGCTCTAAAGTTTGACGATGGTTTCAAGCAAAGAAATAGCCAAAAGAAAGGAAGACACGTCCAAAGAAAAAGAACTATATAGAGCAGTAGATTGAAGTCAAAACTAAAAAACCCAGGGCATTAAACCAGGCATTTACAGCTCTGACACACAACCTGCCGAAAGGCACAATGCAGAGATGAATCGTGCCGAACGGCAGGAGAAGTGGGTCTCTCAAACGGAATATGACTGAGCCCCTCCAAGCTGCACTGCTGCTTGCAGGACTGTTATATCTTGCAGGATTAGCTCAGCACATAGAACCAAAGATACCTTTTCACTCACGGAAAACAGTCCTTAGCTACCACGGGTACCATATTCTAAAGCCTTCTACTGACTTGGATTTTTTCTCTACTATATTCATGTCAGAAGCTTGTTGCCAGACTGCTTCAATGTTTAGAAGTATATACACATATATAGCTTCTAGCCTCAATTTATTAATTCCTAGTTTATATTTACTGTGCCAGCAATGTTATTTCAGATAAGTGGCTCCTTTTCCCCCCCCCTATGTTTACCCCTTAATACGTTCACAGAGAACAATAATTTTTTCCCTCTCAGTCTTCATTTTGCTCCGCTGAAAAACTCCGATCCTGGAGACTTCCATTCAGCAGGGTCTCCACTCCCCAGTCACCCTACCAGCCCTTCGCCAGAGCACAACGACCGGCTACGGCCGACTCCCTTCTGTTTTAATTGTTTCACTTTAATGAGTTACTCAGACGTGTGAGACTTTGCCCGCTGCAGCGAGTATGTTCACATGCAATAATGATTCTATAAAATATATTAATTGCTTAAACAGTTGTGGCGGGGGGGGAAGGGAAAACAAGACACTGCAAAGCACCTATTGGCCTTCATCCAACCGAAAAAGTCACTTGAATCTTGGCCTTCTAGATTCAAAAAAACTGGATTATCGGCTACTCTAGGCCAAGCATGGAAGAGACAACTCTTCATTCCTTTTCGCCCCTCATTCAGTAAATCTTGGATTTAGCTGGAATCAAAACAGAAAGAAAGATGAAGTCTCAAAGGCTCTTTTTCAATCCATACTAAGAATGCCAGTGGCTTGAATTTGTGGGTTTTATACATTAGCATAAAAAAGAGGACCAAGGAACGTGGAAGGAAAGAATACAAAACCAGAACAGGTATGTGGGAGGCAGATGTAAGAGCAGAAAGCTATAACACAGCATTCAAAGGCAGGGAGGGAAAAGAAAAGGACAGTGACACTGTAAGAGATAACACAAGAAAGAAATGCATGAAAAGGCCTCTTTCTCTCCAGGCCTTACTCTAACGAGTTGCCATCACCACACAGAGCTAAAGCTACCAGCTTCCCTGCCCTTGACAACAGCAATCGGGTAATCATCCTTTTCACTCTTGCCATCAGCTATAAACGGGGAAAACCATTTAAGTAGACAAGTATAGTAGCTATTTGAGATGAGTCCCAAGGCACAACAAACAGAAAAGGCGATAAACCAATTTATAAGAGAGTCAGAATCTATATCATTGCTGACTTGAAGGATGTACCTAATTTGCATGCCATTTCTTAGATTCTCGCTACTTATCTAAGCCACAGCCACTGAATTCCAAATTGTGCCAACACACAAGCCATTCAACAGGCTTTGGCTGGTAACAGCCACTACCTTAGACTGGATTTTGCTAAGCTGACCTTGGTGACTGGAATAACAACATTCATTTGTGCATCTCCAACCATCTTTTGCAGCCCCCAGCACCCGATCCCACCCATCAGCTTCTTTAAGCACATATTGGTCTGTTCAAATTTAGCTTGACCTTACCCTGACTCTCTCACTTGCCTTAGCTACATCTGCAGCAAGCAGGACTTTGTTCTGGGGTTTCATTGGGTTTAGTTTGGGTTTGTTTTGCTTTGTGTTTTTTTAAACTTTCTGATTTATTCTGGGTAAGATGTTTGTGGCCAAGCAGTATTTTTGGCAAGCAGCCTTTCTAGATTTGCTCCCTCTCTCCCGATGGCTTAAAAATCATGTTTCCCCCTTAGATACAGCTACTGAAGGCAATTTTGATCTTCTGGAGAAACATGCTGCCTACCCTTTTCTTTCAGGTTTTTATAATCATCAAGAAAAAAAAAAATCCTTCACTGTAGCAAAGACACATAAGAATGGAAGTGAACCAATGAAAAGGTACAGCGAAGGAGCCGAAATATGTTTGCACTCCCAGTGCATCACTCTAACAGATAAGAATGCTATCTGACTTCTACCTTTTGAAAGAGCTCAGCTGTTTCCCTGATAAAGTGCGATAATCATACAGAAACGGACAGAGTTGCAATTTTTTCAAACGACTGGAGAAAGTGCAGCGCTGTGCTGAATGAATAACCAGGAGGAACGAGTGCTTCCCAAAGTTCCCATTCATTCCCGTTCATTCTCAACCTTCTTCTCCCTTATAAGAATACAAGTAATAAATAGGGAACAGTAAACCATTTTTATTAACCCACAGCCTTCGTATATGAGCAAATGAAACCGCAGCTACAGAGCTTTCACATTTACACAGGGAAGCCTCCATCTAGACCGCTTCTACTGACGCCAGGCTGCCCAGTTAGCAGAATTAGTTTTTCCTCTTCTGTCTCCCCGTATTTCCTCAGCTCTCTCACCATGAAATCACATCTGTTCCCCTCATATCCCGCGCCCTATAAAAGCGTTCCTCTCTCTCCCAGCTCACTCACTCATCTGGATGTTATTTTTTTTTTCTGCCTTCAGCTCCCTGGTTTTTATTTATCTTTTTCCTTTCCCTCTCCAGCTTCCCAGGTAAGTGCTGGACACCTCAAAGCACAGACTCTCCATGGAAACAAAATATAATATAAATATTAAAAAGCTTTGTTTCCCCTTATATAAATGAAAGTTTCCCATCTGCTGCGATGACAAAGCCCCTTTCCTGCAACGCTGAAACCTTTCCCTTTTTTGTCCTCCTGTCTCTCCTACATCAGCTCCGTTCGGCAGAGCTCGTTGAGATCCACCCTCAGATCCTCACTGAGATGCTCCTGAGAAGACAGGAACGCTGCTTCTTTCTAAATAAAATGAACCTGTCAGGCAGAGACCTGGTTTAAGAGGAGCCAAAAACCTGCCAGTGCTGGCAGCAGCACCACCTGCGCTCGGTGCTATTTCAAGGGGAACTGCCCATTGCAAGGCCTGCAGGGTGAATCACGCGCAGTTAAAAATACTAATTAGAAAACCACAGGGCCTGAAACTGAATTACGTTCACCAGCAAGCAGCAGCAACCAAATGAGCCTGCGTGTCTTGTGTATAAGCACACGTAGCAATTGGGTGGGGGTGGTTAAACTGTGCAGACCTGTGCAGGTCCTCCAGGTGAGCCAAAGCACAGCCCCCACCCAAAGCACAGGTTATCGCAGCTGGAAGTTTCTCTTTGCCTGTTTTACTGCTCGTATCTTTAAAGGAGATAGAAATAGTGCTAGGGAAACACTGAACAAGTTTTACTCCTGGGCTGTGTTGGTTATAACATGCTGTTCTTCTATTCAGGCATTTCCAAGGCAGATCCCCAAATAAAACTAAGCGCTCACCTGAAGCACAGGTTAGCATCTCGTGTACTCACGTTCGAGCCCACTTGTCCAGTTCTTCATCCAAGTAAGTTTTAACTTTTCTTGGCTGGAGCCCGAGAGAATTCCCAACAAAGTATATGCAGCTCTCCTCTCCATCCACCAGGCTCAGATCAGCTGCGGAGGGAAACCACAGAAACAACAATCACGTGGGAGCGAGCACAGCAGGGACAGCACACACGAGTGCACACACACACACGAGTGCACATACACACACACGAGTGCACACACACACACACGAGTGCACACACACACATGTGCCACCACCCAGAGCTCTGCGTTTCCCTGGGACACCGTGGTCCCCACGTGTGAACGGAGGTGCCACATCCTGATCTTACTCCCAGGACACCACACAGGTGACCCTGCAGAGGGATGGAAGGAGGAAGACAGCCAGGCAATCTGCAAGCAGTTATTCCCCTCGTCCTCCTGCAATTTTTGGCCAAGTCCACCTATACCTGTTCTGGAGCTAATGTGAGTTCAGGCAGCAGTAAATCCCCAGGTCTCTGGGGCTGTGCGGGAAGCAGCCACTGGCACTGATTGTGTCAAATGTGTAACCAACAGGGAGTGAAGAGGGAGTGTTTTCCTGACCAGGCTATCCACTTTTCTTCCATCATCAATATATTCCTACTCCAAGTTGTGAAACTGCTTGAATCGTGCATTTAATAAAAGTTAAGACAAGGTAAATCTGTGTCTTTCATGTAAGTTCTCCCTGCATAATAAAATCGCTATTTAGAAAAAGGTAGTCTTTGCACAGAATATTTTAAGGCAGTCTCAAAAGTTCTTGTCTTGTCAGCATATGTTGTGGGCTGCAATTCATGTCATCATCATCTGAGGAGGAGGAAGAAATCTATGTTGACAAATCCTTTCAATGATTAGAAGAAAAGCAAGGCGGTAGAAATTTATAAATAATAGCTCTAGTGAGGTTCTGAACAATCTAATTACCCCGTGTCATCATCTATCAATCCAAACATTGCCTTTCTCCATTATTTCTCACATTAGGGATTCTTGGAGGGACAAGTTATGGTGACCTTCTAGAAGGAGTAAGTAATTTGCATTCATCTATACATATACTTACAATACCTCCAAAGCTAACATTACATGTATTTTTGGTAAACATAGTCGATATACCTCAGAAAAAAAGATCAAATGAATGAATACGTTAAGATATGCGCTGGAAACAAATTATAAGATTGCTCTTCCGTCTGTGAAAATTTTATGTTAGGGCTGTAGAAAAATAGATTAGATGCCTGGAAAAGGTCTCTTACTACCTTTTGCACTAACAATTACCAACTTCATGGGACTTCACCAGAAACACATTTTTCAGAAGTATAGACAGCTTGGGTAATTTCTTAATTAAAGCTTTAGAAGCTTTTAAAACGCATAAGTCAGAGAGCAATTTCAGCCTAATCTGTTTTACAGATACTATGTCTGTTTTTCATCTCTATTCTAATATGAATGAAAACAGAGAGGCATAAATATTACCCGTGCTCCTAAATTGGTTCTATTAACAATTCTTTTCCTATCAAGAAACACAATAATACCGTCTCATTGGGAATAGAGAGAAGGATCTTAGCTCAAGCATTTGGAGCTCAGTCTCACTAATACTCTTTATACTCCAATCAAGCATTAAAACAGGTAAGGAATTATAAGCAAGTTAGCTTTTCTTGCACCACAGTCCCTTCTAAATAAAAACACCTCTTGGGTCACTGTGGGAGAGAGATGGCATTACCGCTTTGATAAAGCGTAATTTTCTACTTTTGCGCCTGTTACTTTGGATATTCTTTTTTTGGCACGCTATCAACTCTGTATTGGGCTGCACTCTTTTCCTTTTCACAAAAAGCCGTTTACTTCCCCCGTCTTTGACATCATTAAAAGGTTCATTTTGGACCACTGCTGCTTCCCAAGCTAGGCTTGTTTTTTTGCAGCATCTTGGTCATTTCACAGCTTCTCCTGACCAGCACACCGTTGTGCTCCAACCTTTCCTTGGTCGCTGCGATATTCTTTACAGTAGCGCATTTGTTTTCCTAAGACTGGAACTTGTCTTTCCCCAATTTACTGTGCCCTCATTTCTCACAGTATTGGCCCCTTTCATTTCTGGAGGAGCAGTGGTTGACACGTTATATATATTGAAATAGTCAAATAAGAAATAAGCATAATTGATGAAATAAAGGTTGGTGCAAACCAAACAGGAGATAATTATTGAAATGTGCCCTTAGAGTAGCCTGAATAAAAAAAAATACATGAACAATAATTTACATTAAGATTAATTAGATACATTATAAATTATTCTCACACCTACTCAGAACCACGCAAACTAGTCAGATCTAATAATGTACATTATTTTGCATACCAAATATACCCATTTGTCTACATTAAAGATGTATTTCTATACCTTTTAAACATCAAAGAAAAAGCAAATTTATTTTCAGAAATACTTAGTCCAAACAAAAGGGAAAAATGCAATGTCTTTATTAAGCAGAAAGGAAGGACTAAATCTGTTTATACATTATCTGAGTCCTATCCCTCGTTGAAGGATAAAAGATCACTTCTTTCGCACCTTCCTATACTTCCCCACAAGCCCTTCAAACAAAGAGCCAGATTTATAAGATTAACCACTACCTTTAACCATCTCTTCAGGGAAATATAGCTCACCGCTTTCACTCTGGGACACCTTTTTATTCCCAAGAAACCCAAATGATGCTCTATTCCTTTACAAGATGACAAAGCACAAGCCATAGCCTTAATCAGATTGGTGATTTGGCGCCCGACTGCCAACTGCAATCCAGTCCTTCCTAAATCCCCCCAGTGCACGAAAAAAGCATTAAGGAGACTTTGTTGTCAGCTCGGAGAAGAGCGAGGAGATCCAAACATTTCTCTAAATCTTCTGCTGTCATCTTTTCCTATTTGCTCACCTGAGCCTCGTCCCTTATGCTTGCACATAAAAACTCAAAGATTTGCCAAGGAGTTAGTCTGCCGGTGGTTGCAACTTGATCGATATAACAAATAAACAGCTGTGACAGTTTATAAGTCGATAACTAAATTAAACTATTATAATGACTTTCTACATATTTTTATGTACGTCATCTTACCGTTGTCTCCTATGGATGTTCTCATCTGCTTCTTGTACGGCTTCATTTTAAAACCTCATTGTAATGTTTTATGTAAATATATAAAGAATATTTGATGGCTAATATCTGTAATGACATTTATCTTCAGCAGCACGTTATCTAGGATCCGCTCCTGTGCTCAGATAAATGTCATGGGAGATCTGTCTCTATGGCATAGGCACACAACGTAAATATATATATATTTACACCCCTGCTGTTTTTCAGCAGGGAAGCTGTTCCTGATGACAGCTGAAGCAGGGAAAAGAGAGACGGGGGAAAAAGAGGAGAAAAAAAAAAAAAACACCTCAATTTGGGAACACAGGAATGATGAGTTCTCTGTGCTGTTCAGCTGGTACTACTTTGTAGTCTGCTTATCTTCCACTAAAACATATATATCCACAGTCTCAGGACTAAATATTATAGTAACTGGGGGAAAAAAAACATATGGGCAGTCTTTGGGACTAAATATTATAGTAATTGATAAACAAACAATAACAGAGATTGGAAAGGAAACAATGAATACTGTCACAGGGGTATCGAAACCTCTGCGTGCTTCTCAGAAGAGTCTTTAATCTGAAGCTGCTGAGACACTACGCTGAAAAGTGACCTTTCACGTTCTTGAGAGACATTTCACATGTTGCAGCCAAAGACAGGGCTGCAGTCCAGGTGCCCCGGTCGAGCTGGATTTCAATAGCATAGCCAGATACAGGGCAGCAGCGCAATGGCCACCTGAGCTGCCTTCCAGCATCTTCCCAGCTTCAGAGGGACATTCTGCAGCAGCAGAGTGGCAGATGAAGTGGCTTTGAGTACTGAATAGTCATACCCAAACAAACAGATGGGGTTTAGGAAACCCTTTTAAGCGACCAGGGAAAAAAAAAAATTAAAAAAAATTAAAAAAAGAAGACTTCTTGGCAGACAGGCTGAGAACACCTCCTCCGTGCGGAGGAAGCACCTAGTTTAAATATTTGTAAAGTGTCCAGTTCTGCTCTGAATAATATAAATAACAAAACTCAAGGATTTAAATGTGGGGAAAGATAAGTCGATACCATCAGTACATAGAGACCTAAGATTTATCATCCCCATGTCCTAAGGACATGAGCAGACTGCATTCCCAACATTTATCTTTGCTAGGCAGAAAGATACTGAAGACAAAGATAGTTTCAAAAGATGTCCAGGAATTCAAACAATTGGCACCATTTTCTATTACAGATCTTTACTGGACATAATTTGGTGAATGTACCATCAGTACATTGCTTTTCAGAAAAATATCTGCAGAAAACTGAATCTGCATTTATTAGGAAATAAAAACATTTTGCAATAAAATTCTATGACATTTTTTTCCTTTAGAATCATAGAATCGCTGAGGTTGGAAGGGACCTTTAAGATCATCAAGTCCAACCATTAACCTACCCTGACAAAACCACTTCTAAACCATGTCCTCAAGTACCACATCTATGCTTTTTTTTTTTNACCTCCAGGGATGCCAAATCCACCACCTCCCTGGGCAGCCTATTCCAATTTTTAATAACCCTTTCAGTGAAAAAATGTTTCCTAATATCCAATCTAAACCTCGTCTGACATAACTTGAAGCCATTTCCTCTCGTCCTATCACTTGTCACCAGGGAGAAGAGGTCAGCCCCCACCTCTCTACAACCTCCTTTCAGGTATCTGTAGAGAGCGATAAGGTCTCCCTTCAGCCTCCTCTTCTCCACGCTAAATAACCCCAGTTCCCTCAGTCGTTCCTTATAAGACTTGTCCTCCAGAGCCCTCACCAGCTTTGTAGCCCTTCTCTGGACACACTCCAACACCTCAATGTCCTTCTTGTAGTGAGGGGCCCAAAACTGAACACAGTACTCGAGGTGGGATCTCACCAGTATTTAATTTTTAACAGATGCTTTCTACCAAGACAGAAAAGGACAATGACTATGCCCATGCATGTTCACCATCTAAGGAAATAATATGCCATTTCCTCAGCATTCAGTGTGCGAAGACCAGGGCCTGCAAAGCAGGCACAGTTTTGTTCCTCATGTATCTGATGTGCGAGCTGAAAACAGACCCAGACAGGACATGGGAAGCAGGAGAAGAGCCAAGGACCATACTACCTCCACAGGTGGGTGCTGCCACCAGGTTTCCCTGCATGATTTTGGCCAGACACAGTAGCAGCGGTGGTACAAAACAAGAAAACCAACAAACAAACATGGAAATGTTTTGTAGTTTTGCTGGGCTGAGAGCAATAACCTGAAGCAAATCACAGAATGATAGGGGTTGGAAGGGACCTTCAGAGATCATCCAGTCCAATGCCTTGCCAGAGCAGGGGCACCTACAGCAGTTGCACAGGACAGCGTCCAGGCGGGTTTGGAATGGCTCCAGAGGGGGAGACTCCCCCACCTCTCTGGGCAGCCTGTGCCAGTGCTCTGCCACCCTCACAGGAAAGAAGTTCCTCCTCGTGTTAAGATGGAACTTCCTATGTTCAAGTTTGTGCCCATTCCCTCTTGTCCTATCACTGGGCACCACTGAAAAAAGACTGTTCCCTTCCCCCTGGCACCCTCCCTTTAAGGATTTATAAGCATTGATAAGATCCCCCCTCAGTCTTCTTTTCTCTAGACTAAACAGACCCAAGTCCCTCAGCCTTTCCTCATAAGAGAGATGCTCCAATCCCCTAATCATGTTCATAACCCATTGCTGGACCCTATCCAGCAGATCCCTGTCCTTCTTGACCCGGGGAGCCCAGAACTGGACACAATACTCCAGATGTGGCCTCACCAGGGCAGAGTAAAGGGGGAGGATGACCTCCCTCGACCTTCTGGCCCCACTCTTCTTGATGCACCCCAGGATGCCATTGGCCTTCTTGGTCACCGGGGCACATTTCTGGCTCATGGTCATCCCATTGTTCTCCAGGACTCCCAGGTCCCTTTCCACAGAGCTGCTCTCCAGGAGGTCAGCCCCCAACCTGTACTGGTGCATTGGGTTATTCCTCCCCAGATGCAGAACCCTACACTTGCCCTTGTTGAATTTCATAAGGTTCCTCAAAATGCTTCCCTCTCAGCTGGCCAGCCCTTCTGCACACCCCTCCTTGCCTCCCTGCCTGCACACCAGGTCCTCTCCATGGCCAGGCACGTCACAGACTCCCTGAAACAACCTACAGACCAGGAATGAAGCAGAAAAATTTTGAGAACCATTTTGCATGGCTACGTTGAAGCCACGTGCAGTTATCTATTTGTAGGCAATTCATGAGGGAAGTGGGAAAGATCTTCAAATAAAAGATTTCATTATGAATTATTTGCTCAGATCAATTATTTTTTCTAAGGCACAGTCTTCCATTTGGCTTCAGGAAGAACATCATCTCTACTCCCAGCAGTAAGGCATAAATGTTAATATAATATACGTACCATTTCTTTCATTAACTAAAATAATTGTAACTAGATAGATAATACTATATTATACCACGGAAGCAACTGCTCTGAACTATTGTAAGCGACATTGCCGTTTCAAACCATTAGATAGAAATGCTTCTGCCTATAATTTTCAATCAGTCACTATATTGTTCAAAGCAGCTGACTGACAGCATAAGCACCGCGTAAGTACTGTATCCTCGCATTTTATTCAGGATGGGAATGAGAGCATAAAGCTTTTGGTGCTAGAATAAGCTGATGGATTGATTTAGCAACATCAGGGACGTACTGTGCTCAGATATGACTGCGATTGCTCAATTATCTCATAAGTGACAACGATTTCCAAAGATCTGCAGTAAACACATAAAGATGTGAAGCCCCACCCTTCCCCCCCCCTGCTCCCCCACCATAATTATAATTCTCACTGGGAGGTAGATCCTTGACTTTTGGGATGCAGAAACATTCACGAAGATGCTTTAACTCATCTTCTTCATCTAAGCGAAGAGCGAGCTTCTTGTCTGTGGGGCTGCAGCCTAGCCGCAAGGCAGTTTGCTCTAAAACGGTTGCTGGTAACACAGGAGAAGACGGATCCATTTTCAGGTCATTCAATTTCACCTTAAAATGAAAAATGCCACAGTTTAGCTTCTGCAGTGTGCATATTCACGAGGCGCTGATAAGCAGCCACTAAAGCTGCATCATTCAAGACCCAAACTTACTTGTTTTAAAGCTTTTAAAAAGTGAAGTATTTGAATAGAACGGTAAAACTGATCAATTCAAGTACTTCCAGGGCAACATATTGCTGTAAACCCCAAAAGCTTTTTTTGTTTTCCTCTCTATAGATACGATACTCTTCCCTTTTTAAGTTACATCAGCAGCTTCTAAGTTCTCCCAGCAGACC
Organism: Anarhynchus alexandrinus; assembly: GCA_008711295.1. Classification (NCBI taxonomy): domain Eukaryota; kingdom Metazoa; phylum Chordata; class Aves; order Charadriiformes; family Charadriidae; genus Anarhynchus; species Anarhynchus alexandrinus. Next base: position 3,489,482 of record VUYV01000047.1, read on the forward strand.
GACGGCAGTAACACATATTGAAGTGCCATTCACAATTTTGAGATCTCAAAGCCAGAGGCAGCATTATTGTTTCTGCAGTCTGTGCTCCTAAAAATAGCAGGTGTGCAGCTCCACTGAAGTTGTTTCCAGGCTGTGCAATGTTCAGCCTCTTTCAGCTTTTCATTCTTAAAAATAGGAGGGGGTGTTTGTCTACAGCCGTGCTCACATCCAAGGGCAGAGCAGGCAGGATACAGATGGCAGACAAAGGCATCCTTAGAAATGTAGCTTTCGAGACCAGGATCTTGAATTAACATTTCCTTCTAGCTACAGTGAATACACTGGTGTTTCAGTTCCATTTGTCCTGGGAAGGGAGAGAAGCCCGAGTCAAGATGCAAACATGACAGACCGTAGTTTCTAACAGAATACCCAAAATTGTAACTGCAAAATTTACAAGCTCATTGATCTCTGTAAGAAGAATAGTTCTGTAACTGCAATGCTCGGAGACAACAGTGTGTTCAAGACAGCGTTTTTGCACTCAGTGTTACAGATCTATTGGCAAAGAAAATTTATGACCTGTACTCTGTACTTTAGGGCAAAACTTGGCCGCTGCTGCATTCTGTTGCAGAAGGCAGTCAAGAGGCTCATTGAGGTGCTTGGTGGTTTCCCCAGTTTAAGGAACCGTACAGTTAAACCACACAATATTCTCTGCCTTTTTAACATCCCGAAGAGCTTTGGTGCAACAGAAAAACTCCAGGGCATAGGTAAAAACAGGACAGGTTATCACATAATATGCAGCATACAGCCACCAGAGAATACAGCTTTTTCCCTCTGCTTGACAAAGAAAACTTGTGTGCATCCTCCATAACCAGCTCTCTTTTCTTAAAAAGAGTATATTATAGACAGTTATCCAGAAACAAGCTGTGGAAAGAACAAGAGATGATTATATGGGTTGTAGCCAGCTGAGCATTACATTCATTGTCACTTAACCTAGCTTGGGGTTTTGTGGAAGAAGGGTTCTGAGAGTCAGCGTGGTGGTGTATTCGAGGTTATAGATATTTTTTTTTTAAATTAAATCCCTTATGACACATTTGTCTTTATTCTTTTTGGTGCAAATACATAAATGCAGATTATGTCTTTCATCAGTGTTTTATGCCAATCCCTGAAGACCATCCAGAACAACTTCATCAACACATATGGGAAGGATAACAGTTGGTATTTAAATATAAACCCCTAAATAGCGCAGCCTCATTAGTGCCAATTAATCCAAACCTGTTTATACTCTAGCCAAATGGCCAGCATGATGCTAGTTACCTGGTTTAATTTGCTATCATTTAGTTTATGATGAGAACATTTTCTTTTTCCCCTCCAGACTTGATATCTTACACAGTAGCAATTTTTCCTCTCCCACCAGCATGTAGAGTTAAAAAAAATGCCAGTAGAGCTCTTTAAGACAGCAGTTTTCATTTAGCTAGTGTTTACCTTCTCCTGGGAGATACTGGAGAGATCCTATTTTTGTGCTGTCTCCACACAGGTTGTTCACACCTCCTCATTGTCACCAAATTTATCATTCCCACTCATTCATCCTAATCATCCCTCAGCTGGTAAAAAGGAGAAAATGGTAGGAAAAAAGGTATTTGAACATCTTTGTTCTCAGAGTGTTTTTCAAGGCTTCTAGGAGGCAGAGGGCTACACCTAGACAAGTCGTTGGGTGTGATGCTAAAGTGGCTGAGCTGGCTGGAGTCAATACACCCAACCAGTCACCTCCCAAAGAGTTGCCACCCTGCTAAAAGCCCTGCGGGAGAGGTGACCAAGTTCCCTGTTCCCCAGGGAACTGCTTCTCCGTTCCTCTACAGCTGAACAGCAGATCCAAGAGCTTGCCTCTGCCAGCTCTTCTGGTGGGCTATGGGTAATGACATCTGTGCTCTTCTGCAGGCCAGAAGAGTATCAGCCTTTCGGACCCATTTGGCAGTCATCAGGAAAGGTGTTTAGAGATCTTTATTTCCTCCAGTAGACGTTGTGAAACATCTAGAGAGCAAGATAGGTTCACAGACACTATGGCCATCACTAATACTGCCACCTCGTTATAGTTTAAAGACACTGCAATATAACTCCGCTTTCACTTCAAGTTACAAATTTTAAGAACCCATGGGCTTAATCAGTAGACCAGGGTTTATTTTCAAGCAATACGGGGATCAGCATTTGGAAAGTGAAACTACTTTTTGTTTCCAAAGGCTCTTTTCTTTGATTTACAACACTAGCATGGGAGTCCTGATCCCACAGGCATTATCAAAGCATGTCCAGTACACACTCACATTGTCAAGATACAGTCCTCTCTTTTTAATAATGAGTATTTAATGCAAATTATGGAAACAATCCTTGGAGAATGGGCTGGAAATCAAGTCACCCTGACTGTCTCCTTCCAGATAAAAGGACCGCACCGTAGTCTGTGTAGTCTTTTCTACATGGTCAGTCTCCTTCCCACCCAAGTTAATGCCTGGATTTTTTTTTTGCTCCCCAGTGACACAGCTCCTGAAGTAAGGGAAGGAGCCTTTTAATCTGTCTAAACAGGTGACTCGCTTGAGTTCGGGATATTTGTTCAGTGATGCTCAGCTCCCCTGGTCCGTGGGAGGGGAACCGTGCAGCATTGGTATTGCTGTCACCTATGTCCTCTCCTGGATAGAGCCTATGAGGAAGGTTTGGGAGCCTCCAGCGTTTGTCTCGTGGGGCCCACACAGGCAAAGCCAGCTAATTCCCCTGCAATTTATGATCAGGAGATGGATGATAATGGTGCTTGAAGGACAGTTTGGTTTTTTACACCCGATTCGTCTCACCTAGTCTGTAGATTCTCTGCTTTACACCATATGAACACAGTGCAGCATCCTACCATTTGTCTTACTAGAACCATTTTTCAGTAAGGACACACAGTTATTACAGTGGATTAATGGCTATCATATTCCAGGTCATCTGCTGACCCGTCTGGCAAGCATAGATGGGTTTCGTTTCCATTTGAGGCCTGACCCAAAACCTACTGAAGTCAATAGGTGTCTCTATTACAGACAAAGATTTCTGGATCAGGCTTTTGGTTCCCTGTCATTGCTGTAGTTTGCTGCATCTGATCAATGACTTACATTTATTGTGATTCTTATTTATATTAAATTTTGACAGCAAATATAATATTAAATACGAAGATCTAGAAGCTAAAAATGATTAAGTGCTCAGAGGTATCTGATTTAATACAAACATTATGAAATAAGATAAAATTACTAAAATGAAATCAATCAAAATCCTATTGAGGAATGAAATCCCAGAGACCCAATTCTGAGACCAGAATAAGAAAATACTTTTGTCCTTTGAATGGGAATTAGGCTTCCTAGAGAGGGAACCACAGAATTACTTGGGCATTTCCTTTTTTTTTTTCCACTCTAACCAACATTATTACATTTTCTAATCGCTGCAGAACAGAGTCCTGTGAAATTACTTTACAATAATTTATGAGTCATTTGTTATTTTCTACATGTAGAGAAAAATACATTTGTATAAGAACAGGACACCTTTTTTGCTTCCAATTATCTTAATTTAACTGAAAGCCATATTCTGTATCCTCTTCAAATTGAAATTCAGACCCATCAACACAAAATGTAACTCCCACCTTGATAAACATGGTTCCCTATCAGGATTTTTTTTTTCCCCAACTTAAAGGAAAAATAATCAACATACATAATAATTATTCTTTGCTTATAGTAAAAATAATGAAAATTTTAAGAGAAACAACTTGCCTCTACCACCTACTCTGCTGTTTTCTTCTTCCTTTCATTGAAACTCCCTTACACTGCTTGACTTAATAGACATAGATGACATGAAGTCAAGATTTTTTTTATTTTTTTTTTTTAAACTCTTTGCTCTTTTGAATCTTTCACAGAATTGGCCTCTACTGCATACTGAAGAGAACTCACCAATGACTGTTGGCAATCTTTCATTTTCAAAACTAGCATATGCAACTTAAACTAAGAAAACAGTCATTATTACATATTTTATCAGCACAGATATCAGCCCTACTACTTCATCTCCCATTTTAAAAACTATAAAAGACAATGGATGAGAATTAGTCAGACAAAAGTGACCTGAATGTCTGGGTGATTATTTCTGTTTTGTCCTTTATGCATAATTTACTGACTAAATAGAAAAAAAAAAGTGTGAATATTAGCAAGCCATCTTATCAAATTTATACAGGAAGGTCCATTAGGCTTAATTATAAGAATGATAATTTGTTCTATTTTTAGATCCACTTATGATATTTTTACAGAGCTACCTTCTGTCTATAATTTTATCTTGACGTCTTTATTAAAAAAAAAAAGTCCCCTCACCCCCCCTTAAACATTTTCTTTAAATATTCCAAGATTTTACTCACAGTCTTTCTACCCAGCACAGTGCTGTCAGGCACACAATGAATGCCTACTTAAAAAGCCGTATCAATATCGTCAGAGAAAAAGAGTTTATCATGGAAATAGCATGTCCTGCACTTTCTGCCCTCCAATAGCTGTTTACCAGGTTGCTAAATGCAGCTCAGCCCACAGACCTTTGACATTTTCAGGTTAGCGTCCAAATGGACTCTTTGGAAGGAAAACTGGGGGCGTGCACACGTACCAGCGCACAAGTTTGCAGGACAGGTCCACGCTGTCAAAATACACCCACTGAAAGCACCAATAGCGTCGTGGGTTGAAGTTGTTTTAAAAACAAACAAAGAAAAACTACAGAAACACACAACGTGTAAGGGCTGATTCTCCTTCCCATCTTTACACGAACAAAATTGCTTTTGTGAATAGAATTTTGCAGACGGAAATCCCTAAAAAAGCACAGCCCAAAGCAACACACATTCTAGATTACTTCAGGTTAAATGCACTTCGGTGAATTTGTTTAAATTGCACAACTGCAGAGAAAGAAAAATCTAAATATTCATAGCATACCCAACAACAGACACACAGCAGCAAACACAACTGTATAATTAAATAAGTTGCAGCACAGTGTCACAGCTGCAGCAAGGGAACGTGACAGAGAAGAATAATAATAAACTCAGTTACTTAGAGTAATTTAGGCACACATTGACCTTCATGTCAAGAAATGTTTTGGTGTTAAAAGTAATTTTACATATAAAACTCGTCTTTTCCCCTCCACAACAAAACCACGTTACCCTGCGGTTGGCAGCCGTTCCTGAGAGAGGATGATGAAATTCTTGTGCAAATACTCAGCGTTGCATGAAGAAACAGCCACAGTCACGTGCCTGCTCCTCCAGACTCTGACCTGTGCAGCGACCAAACACATGACCTCCGGGAGTTAGCTAAAAACCAGGTATATATAAGTATTTATTTATTTTTTTTATTTTCCCTTTGTCACCACAGCAAAATTTAAAGCTCTAAATAAATGAAGAAGGCACCTTTCTCCTAGAATACGCACACAATTATAATGAAAATGGTTTTAAAAAGAACTCTTTCGCTTTAGTGAAGGATCGATAAGGTAACAGCTAGGAGTCAGCAATGTTCGCAGCCACATGGCAGAGGAGGTGGTGGGAATTTACATGGAACATGGATTTCCCAGGGTGGAAAACAGAAGAATTAAAGGTGAAATTAGAGAGAAATAGAGCCGATATCTCTCTTTACCCTTTATAAATATTATCATGAGCCACTCACATATTAGCCCAATCCCCTCCATTCAAGCTTGAACAACACCCATTCCTACACATTGCTAGAACAGTCATCTGGAAGCAACAAAAATAGTTTCCCTCTATTCAGACTCCAAAATTTCAGGGGGGAAAAAAAAAGCACCACCAAAAAACACCCCCAAAAAAACACACACACGGGAAAAAAAACCCAACCCAAAACCAAAACAGTGGGAAGAGTCAGAGGGGCAAAGAGCGCCGAGCTGTGGACTAACAATGTAATTTAGAGACACAACTCCATCCTGGGGTTGTGCACGCACAGACCCCTGCAGTAATGCTTGTTTATTATCTGGATTTCCATTTTCACTAAGCACCAATATATTTGACACTCTTGAACCGTAACATTTCATCTTCTTTGCTAGACAAAAACAACAAGGGAACCACACAAAGTATTTAATGTCGACCCAAAACTAAGCTAACCTCTATCCATCGGTTCTTGCAGTATCTTTACCCTGCTTTGCTCTATCAAAAGACTTTATGGACTTCCCACTAACCTGTCTTGTTTCCTCCACCAGCAAGACAACTGGACAGTTGCTCAAGAAACTTTGTATCCCCCAGGAATTTGGGCTAAGAAAGAGAAGCAAGAGGTTGAGGCACTTCAGCTACTGAGGCAAGAGGGATCTGATGTCAAACTCACCCCAAAAGAGTATTTATTTCTTGTTTGGTTGGCCATTTAGATCAAACCAAGCTGAAATACACTGCAACTTTTCATTTTGCCCTTAGAAATAGAAGTATATGAACAGCAGAGTGAAAATTTTCCCACTGCATTTTCCTTTGAAAAAGCATCTTGAGTTTTACCCTTGATCGTCAATGGTGGCAGGAAAGCAGCTGTGCTGGCAAAGGCCAGGTGGCTGTAGACTTTCACGAGAGCAGGAGTATTGACCCCTTCTTCCAAGCTATTCTTCTCAATTCTTCAGATGGATTGAAAGAAAAATAAAGACAAAAACCAAAAACCTTTGCCCTTAAATTCAAGGCTCAGAAGTCAGTAAACATGTCTCCTTGGCAATTTTTTTAGCTGCAGTACTAATCTAATGGTCTATTTTTCCTCCTGTGATGTTGCGAAGTGACCAGAGAACAAGACAAGAAGAAGGAGCCACTGAAAGCCACAGTGAGACCTACGTGCAAGGGAGCGAGACCACATGGGACTGCCACAGTCCCAGCAGGCACCGGCTGATGTGGCAGAGAGAAGGCAGAGAATGCAACAGAGTGCAGCCCTGCCATCACCCTCTCAAAGAAGCTGTTAGGAGAGTGATGGGAAAGCAATGACATTTGACAGACAGTTTAGAGAAGGGAAAAAAGCAAAACAAAACGCACACACACACACACACAAAAAAAAAAAACCAACCAAAAAAGGATTTACAGCTTTGCGAGAAGATGAGCTCTGCACATCTGTAACTGAGGTTGTATGGGGTACATGGGGCAGAGAAGGAATTAAGGGGAGGACAGGCAAACACAGTTCTCATCCCAACAGCTTCCCCAGCTCATTCAGAGGTGCTTAACCAGGTTAAGCCATGCGCTGCCAGACACATCCACGAGCGCACTGATTCCTCTTCATCTCATCGTTCACCCTCACCGTTTGCCCCACCGGTCTGCCATCCGTCACTGCCAGCCCCAGGCTTGCCAGAGCACGTTCGAGCCCTTGTCATGGGAGCCCTGTCCCTCGACTATGCGAGCTTTTCCACAGGAACACCAATAAAACTTGTAGTAAATTCATTTGATAAAACATATGTCTTCTTCTCAACCACAATAAATAACCAAGGGTGCCCTGAAGCACACCCACCCCGTGCCAGATGGGATGCCGGGATGTGTGGGCCATCAGGTCACTAAGGCTTGCCTTGGCACTGCTAGCCCAGAGCACTCTTGCTATTGAGAGGGTAAAATGATCCAGTAAACAAAGAAGAATTCTCTTTGAAAGAAAAAGGCAGGTCTTACCCAGGATGAGATAGCCTGGAGGACCCTCAGGCAGAAAAAAACCACTGTGGTTTCCACAGTCTGAAAAGGAGGAGCAAGGCAATGATGTGTCCGAGCAGCACACGCTGCACCTGCAGCACAGAGCTCTGCTCAGCACACATCTGCTTAGAAAAACTGAGGTTGCCTGAATTTATAAGGCAAGCCCCACAGCTATTTTTTAAAGCATGCCATCTGCACCTTACGATAGCACGATGCATTTCACCGCGGGCCTAACAGCGATGAGCTGGTAAACAATAGCATAAAACCTTTGGTCTTCTTTCTGCTGAGCTTGCTACACCACCTTTCTTATCACTTTTGTTTTTGCTCCACCCCATCAACACTTCTGCTCTGCCTGAAAAGCTTATCTTTTACCTCAGGCCACATTTAAACCCTACTTGATCAGGATGCCATACACCTGCTCTCGCTTACCTCCTTCTCCGCCCTCCCAGACCCTAGAAAGTTCTCTTTTGCTTCTTGAATGATTTGAAGGGAACATGCACATCTGCCTTATTTACAGCAGTGGGCCACTCTGGTTGGGTGATTCTGACTTTTGGTGTTCTGGTTAAGACTGAAAAAAAACCTCAGTCCGTTTTGCTTTACCTTACAGAGAGTTAACTCTATACCTATGGGCTGTGGCTTGAGGGTTTTTTATTTATGGAGCAGTTATTAGCAGCTCCTGCCAAATTACTGGCTGCCTTTTGGGTGGCCAAAGTGAGCTCCTGAAAGCTTCTTGCTTGTCTGAAGCGCTTTTCCCTGTTTTCTTTTCTGTTGGACAGTTAGGCACACCTCCTTAAATACATATGGATTTTCCCTGTTTTGTGACCTGCTCCTAATACTGTTTTTCTTCATGCTCTGTGTCAGTTATCATTTTCATTTCTTTCTGAGTCTTTAAACATAACATTTGTCCTTTAAAATCTATTCTTAAAGTAGAGTCCCTATTAAAAAAAAAAAAAGAGAGAGAGAGAAATAATAGAAATAAGAAATTATTTACTTTTCCGCAGTAACATTTAGGGAGAAATATTCCACTGCACTAATAATAGTAATACCCAGAGAGGGACAATAAGGGACTCAGGTTCAAGTGATTTCCACGTAAAGAAAAACAAGAACAGTAACTCCCCCCGGCTTTGATAATGCCACGGTAGCTGCAGCAGCGAGAGAACGTATTTTGAATAGATGAAACTTCCTTGTATCTCTCCAAGTTAGCTGCTACTAATAAAAGACGACTGTACTTCTGATGCCCTCACCGGCGTTTCCAGGTGGAATGCGCATACACGTATGTTTTAAAAGCTTCTTGCTATAAGGAATAGCTTATCACTGTTGTTTATCTTAATGTTTTATAAAGGATAAGAGTTGGGTTTTTTTTTTCCCCTCCAGTCAAATATTTGGTGTTGATGTTGGCTTTGGACAGCGAGGACTTTTCAAGCCGTTTTTACCAAGCACAGGGACTGGAGAGGGAATGTGTCTGTCCCTTCCCGAGGGAGCAGTAGTATGACAGCAAAGGGGGAATTTAAGAGACCAAAAGCAAAATGGGGCACCTGGCAGCCCCTTCGTTCACGGCAGCTGCTTGCCATGGTTTGCATAACCTTCTTAAAAATAAACGTGAGTGCTTCAGGGATGGATTTAGAGCAAATCTCCCAACCACTCTGTCTCCAAGGTCCTCTCAAAGACAGGGAAAGGTGTCTGTGTATCAGATACAGCCTTCTTCTATACAGCCACTGTTTCGTCCCCAGCATATGAGCAGCTGTGTGTCCGGGCTCTCACAGGAGCACAGGACAATTGCCAACTTCTTCATCTACTTGTAGCACATTTCCTGCCTGTGGTCAAGTTGCTTCTGTGAAAGGGGGAACCAGAAATCAGCTGCAGGCCGGATGCAACGGGATAATAACAACAAGACCTTATTGAGACGCTCCACACAATGCCAGAGCTTTCTTTTTTTCTTAAACATTTGTGTACCATGTCTTTAGTGATGCACTTCATACCATTGCAGGTCGACTAATGGCTGAGGACATTAATTGAACAGAGGCAGACAAATGAAACCGGTGCATTTTCCCTCCTCCTCTGCCCCCTGTTTGCAGCTCCATAAAAGTGAATGCACTTCACACTTTCATTTTTATTTTTAAGCTCTTGCAGCAGTTACCATCTGGAGCGAGACTCAGGGAGGCAAGAAGGAAGAAAAGACAGGTCAGAAAATAACAAGCTGAGCTTGTACAACATGTGTGTTGTATCAAAAATAAATAAAAAAATTTAAAAAAAAAGAACGCCACACAGCATAGTACTGATTAATGAGAAGCACCACGCGGATCCGGAACCTCCAAGAGCTGAAATTGCAAAGATGGGCTATGCTTCATTTAAATCACCCACTGCTGTTCTGGATGGCCTGGAAGCAGTAGAGGAAGCAATAGTACATAAAGGATCGTGACAGGCAGCAAAGTGGTGTGTGACACCCCGGGGGAGGCCACCGCAAAGAGCCAGCGGTGGCTCAGGAGGGGGATCCTTTCATACATGTTCTGTGATAAGAAACTTATTCTGCAGCTTTCTATCAGAGGGGGTTTAACAGCACACATACAAACAGTGGCAGATCATTTCGGCAAAGACTGAAATTCCTGAAAAATACTTTAATGCCAAATAACACAAGAAAACCAACAAGCTCCTGCATTAAGGGCACCGGGGCACGGCATTGCTCTCGCAAGGGGACAGAGGTGAGGAGAAAACCTTGCCCTTTATTCAGAAACCCAGCAGGTTCCATGGGAACAACAGGTAAGTACCAAACTCTTTCCGGAAGAACAAACACAGAATCTCGTGCCGCTCAGAGCCGCCTTTTGATATCCATACACTCCCTCCTTCCCTCCCTGTCCCCAGACTGGAACCTCTCAGCCCTCCCCAACCGAAGATTTTATCTTTGTTTGATTCACTAATAAACTGATTATGCAGCAAATCAGACCGCGAACCGGCCAAGGTCTAAATGAAGCTTTGCCAATACCCGACTTCCTACCGATATTTATAATCCTCAAATAACCCTTTGCTCGACCCCCCGGTTGCAGGCAGTGACTCAGCAGTCGCAGGGCTCCTTTTAGTATTCTCGAGGCATTTCCAGAGCGTTTCAAACTGACTGTCTCACTCGTGCTGTGATCAGACCGATCAGTTTGCGGTGAATTGCTCTGAGGAAGGTTACAGGTCTCCATAGGGACTGCACATGATCTTTGAAAAGTGCATTTCCCTCTAGCAAGTCATAAATGCTCAGGAGAGCTGCTAAAGATCACTCAAAATATATTATTGAATACTCTGATGCCGTACTCTCATTCTGTGTTATCATATACCTAAAGTATATTAAAAGGTTCCCTAAATACCAAGTACATTTGCGTGGAATAGATTTGTTTTCCAAAGCCAAAAGAAAATAGCTTGGTATCATTACAGGATATGTAACACTTTTTCTGCAATCCTGCAGAATGGTTTATAAGCGTTTGACAGTGCTTTTTTTATTTATTATTTTTTTCCCCCCAGTTCCAATGGCTGTTGTGATAGACTTTAGTTAACTTCTTTGATTTTTTTTTTTTTTTTCCTTGCTAACAGTCCGCAGTCAAAATGAAAAATAAGAACCTTCTGGATCCTGTCTTGATAAGGTCAGATTGTAGAATTTTTCTTTCCAGCAATTTAGCCAGGCTCTCTCCTTCCAGAATACATTTACTCAGTAATAAACATCTCCAGACAGCCGGGCTGTACAGACTGGAAACAATTAAGCCAAAATTGGGGAAAGCAGCACATGAATAAGTATTCCACTTTAATGAAATTAGACTGAAAAATTCAGGAGCAAAGGAAGTAAAAGCATTTTCAAATTGTATTAATTAGATGTATTTGTAAAAATCTGTGCTCATGCAAAGTACCTTATGCATTTTTTAATATCAGACTACACAGAAAATGTGCTGGGTAATTACAAGCCTTTGGTGTTGTCATGCTGTGGTCAAGCACCAGGCGCACACCAGCATTTGGGGTACATAATTTAATGTCTAGTAGGAAAAACAAACAAGTTTAGCCAATTTTCTTTAAGCCTTATAAAAGCAAGCCGGCCAAGCAACAGGTTAAAAGGGTTTGTCTTACCAATGTTGAAAAGGCTAAAAACCCGCTTATTCCAGAAATGGGTTAACAGCTTCTGCTATGAAGAAGCCTCATCTCTCAATTAGGTAAGCAATTAAGTAAATATGTTTAGCTGTCCCAGCTTGTTAGAGGTCCAAGTAAAATCCCTCTGAAACAATCTAGAGTTTTTCTACCATCACAAACATTTCACCAGATTCTAAATTCTATAGTCTTCCAATGTTTGCATAAATGCATTTACCACTTAGACATCACACACTTAATTGCAGATCCATCACCTGTTTACTTGCAGTAAGAGAACAAAAAGCACCTGTGCCATTAGTTTTAATTAAGTTATCCTCCTGCTCTGTCCAACATCCTCAAATAGTTTATAAATTCTAAAAGAATTTAGAGTTAAACAGTTACACATCATGTTTGTGACATCACTTGCTGTGGTTTTCTCAAGAGGCTCAAAATTAGAACAAAACTGAACTTGGTTTTATAAAGCACTATTTCAATTTGGAAAGTTCACAGCATTTTCAAGAGGAATTAATGAACGTTGCTAATAGCTGGATCCGAGTTATAAGGCATTAGGAGGACACAATCATGAGGAAAGGCAATATATAACCTTTAGATGGGACAATTAGAGATCAATTATTAGAGCCAGAGAAGAGCATTTGAAAGCAGCTTCTTCATTAATCAAAGATTATCTCAAATTAGAATGTTTAATTATTTCCCAAGGTTCTTTGTATATTCTTTTGCATTAAAAAAAAAAAAAAAAAAGCCAGGGCCTTGGGGAAAAATGCTAGCTTTTTGAACATATAATTTTAACATGGTTTTAAAGCTAAAATACCAAATATTTTAAAGAATACATAACACAGTGAATGTAGCATAACTCAGAAATGACATCGAAGATGCCACAGCTGCTGGTTTTTAATACTCTAAGTCTGGTGGGTATTGTTAACCATTTGGATGCCCAGCTACTTACAAAAAATACTTTAATACAAATGGCAAGAAAGGAAAAGATGTGAGTGTCCTACGCACTGTAATGATCTGGGGCAGGATCCTAAGATCTGATGTTAGATTTAGATCAAACTTGCAGGCATCTGAGTTTCAGGTTCCCAAATAACCGAGCATATCCAAAATCTAGAGTGGGAGGCAACATCATGAACAGGCACAGAAAGGGTGATTAGACCAGCTGGTGGGTAGAAAACGTTGGGCACCAGCATCTGCTCCCCTGCCACCGCACAGAGAGCACCATGTCCCACGTCAGAGGCAGTCCTCCAAATGCAAGCTGCAGAACATGCTGGAGGTTGGTTCAGTATTACCTTTCCTGGGCTAGTAGCCATCATTGACCAAATCGCCATGTATATTTCTATATTCTGACAGTTTAGATGACAGTTGGGAGGAGATACACCTGGATTACAGGAAAGGCCTTTTGCAAACAGGATTTTTTGAGAAACACAAAGGGAGGAGAGCTTTGCTGAGGCCCCTTTGCAGTTTAGGCAGATGCAATGTGCACAGCTCAGGAGGAATGATAACTCCTACTCATCCTTATAAGAGCTGAAACACTTGGGTAGGTCCCCTCTAAAATGGCCCTGAAAGCTGCTAGCTTTAAGGAGCCATCTTCGGCTATGACAGCATGGAGAGCTGTCCTGCGAAGGCATCGTGGCCGTCCCAGAGCACAGTTCTCATGCTCTTCGGGAAATGCCATCCGCTGGTTGATCATGGTGTAAAGTCTGTTCAACCTGTGCCTGGCACACTCACCATTTATCTCCTACGAGGGAGATAAATGCTTGGTGGGCACAGCACAAGCTGTCCACGGGGCTGTGGGCACCTGAGTACCAACTCATGGATCTTCTTAGGAAGTGTGTCCCAGTACAATGCCTGGGCAGTTATTCTTCAGTGACAGCCAGACACAGATATAGATGCACCTGGGGAACCAAGCTGTTCCCATTATGAGATACCTTTCTCACACCATTATGTTTTTTTCTCATGGCCAACCTTATATTCAAGCCACAATGAAACTTTTTTATGTCTTTATTCCCCAGTAAGATGTATCCTGAAAATGGATACAGACTTTCTTCTTCTCATAGATGACCTTCTCTCCTTGCAGGGCCCCGTCCTTTGTGGGCTAGGTCAGGATGACCCCAGGCAAGTTCATCTGAACTAGACTTTTGCACGTATTGCAACCACAAACCTTTCTGGCGTAACTCCGCTTTTAACAGAAATGCCTCCTGAGCTCATTCAGTATAGAATAACTCACCCTGAGATATTCTCATTAAAACCTGTCACTGTTCATGAGAAGGTATACTAGCAACCTGAGACAAACAAATGGCTCTCAGTCCCTGTCTTTCACCAAGTCTCTCCCCTACCTTTTGTCCTTTTTCCTGCTGTTATAAAGAAGATTTGTCAAACACGCACACTTTGGTGCAACGATCTACTTAGTCACCACTAAAGAATGTGGCCGTGATACCTGTGGCACAGGACAACTCCTGCTGCTGTAGTATACCTTGTGTGGTATGCATATGTCGAGGTGTGAATTTGGGCAATGCAGAAGGGCTTCCTTCCCGCAGAGTGCTTTGCACGAGCTCAGAGAGAAGTTCCTGCAGAGATGGCCATAAGAGAAGGCAGTATAGGGGATACCGGGCTGATCCTTGCTGATAAAAGAAGGAGATATATGCAAAGGAAAACGACGTCATGGACGCAGGAAAATTCGATCATTTTCGATGGTCTGGAACTTGTCTTTACGGAGACAGGAACTTAGGGTCCTGCAATATCTGTTGGCAATGTCACCAGGAAAAGCAAAGTATCTGACCCTTTCCACAGCAAACTGTGGTGGGTGAGAAGTGCCAAGAGTGCCATCACCCTTTTATTTAATCACTGCCTTTTTCTCCACTTTGAATTCTTCACATTCTGCTAAATATAAGGCAAAATGATGGATAGCTAGTTATGTTGTGTGCTGTTTTCTGCAATTAAAGTCAATTTTGAAACTACTTGGTCTGGTTTTTCTTAGACTCCAGGGAAAAAAGTTATTTTCACATTTCCCACAGCCTTCTTAAATGCTTTAATTCTTACTGGTGTAAGAACGTAATAAATGAGGCAGTATTTAGAATTGCTAAAATGTCCAGCTAATAATAGCGCATGACATAATTACTATATAGACTTTATCAGGGAGGCTGAAGCCAAAATAGATGTCTATGGGAATATCATGCAACCGTATTGGAACATTCAATGTAATAAGTAGAATATCATACAGTTGTTCCCACGTTATTCCTATTTTCTGCAGTAGGAAAAGCATCCAGGTCTGAGGAAACAGGACCGTGGCCATGGCATGTCTTACACCTTATCGATTCCTGGCTGCTTCCTCTGCCCTTTGAATCAGCCTCTAATTGCCTTGGTGAGAGCAGGTTTCGCGATGCTCAAGGTCATTGCCACTCAACCCAACTATGCCAGACTCTACTCCATTTGTTAATTATTTATGCCTCTTTGCAGCACAAGTCACACACGCCATGGCGCCCTGCACTTCACTCACCGTTCCATAAAGCTTTATGGGTAAGATGCATCTCTCAGGTTGAAGAAAGGAGCTAAAAGGTGCAGTTCCACAATCACTTTAATTGGGTCCAAGGCTTGGCTACTGCTGTCAGGTTTGATCTCTCTCTGTCTAAACTGTGCGTTAATGCTCACCCCCTTTTTTTCACTAGCATCAGCACTTCTATAACCAAATCATGAGCTGCAGCAATATATATTGAATGGCTGGATTAATTTTCAGCCGTATATCTGCAGGGGTGCTGGAACTCACATGGGGAAAATAGCAAGAATAAATAGCTACTCCAAAGTAGGGTTGTCCAGACTTCAGCTGTCTATGGCATTGCAGCCTAAATCAACCACCACACCGCCTAAAGGGGTGGCTACTGCATTATGCATCTCCACTACTTGAATGCACAGAGTTTAGCAATGCAACGCCAAGGCATATGTAAATACCTGGTCCAATAAAGAGCAAGTAAATCACAGTAGGATGTCCACATATTTGAAAACTCTTCAACAAACAACATCATTTTTCAAGTAGTAAATTCATGTGTTTTGAGACTAGAGTAGCAAAATCCCAGGTTCCTTCATGTGTCGGTTCAGGGCTGTGGCAACCCGATGGAAGGAGTCTCCAGTGATGGACCAAATTTAAGGCACACATTGTCCTTAGTGTTTTCTACAGGCAAACTCTATGTTGTTTCTTTCTCAGCATCCTGGGTCTGACTTTAAGAAAATTAACTCTCACATGTAACATAGGAAGAACTCACAATTATTCTATAGAGTAAATACTTACAGATTAAACAGTCGGTGGGGTAAATATATTCTCAATGGAAAAAGTACTGGTATAAATTGAACTATGCAGCAATCTCTCTGAAACCTGAAAGAGATTCTGATAGTGGATATCACTCAGTTCCTTGATACGGACTTATTAATTTGTGGCAGAAGAGCCACCTCTTAGAGCTGCCCATTGACTTCAGCCGGAATTTGAGCCAAAACCGTGAGATCCAGTTGCAAGATTTTTGTCATTACATCAATGTGGGAAAAATTACTCGTTCCACATTTCAAGAAAGCACACAATTTAGTTGTAAATTACAAAAAAGTACACCAATTCTACCATCTATTGGCATGAAAATTGCTTATTGATTCAAAGAAAATGCTAGAAATATTTTACATAAAATTACTGTGCTAAAACTAGAGTTTATAGCATTGAGAACTTCTGGGAAGAGTTGTTAGAGGGAAGATGTTAGTTTTGTGATACAAAAGGATAAAATATATTTTAAAAATATTTCGCAAAAAAAGTAAATGCAGAAGTTGGGTTTTTTTTTTAAAATAAGACTATTCCTATTAAGATATACAAATATAAGAAGTTAAATAAATTGTTCATTCTAACTCATTTTAATTCATACCGAGCCAATGTTATCTGTATAGAAATGCAGGGTTTTATGTCAGAAAACAGAATCATTTATAGCGATGTAATGTATGAAATAAAATTATTATAAAAAACAGTTCAAAGCATAAATGCAAGCGTTGTGACTATGCTGCTGCACCACAGAGGTAGCTCTCAACCTGTTTAATCATTTCCTTTCTCTGCACCACGGAAATGTATGAGAGAGGGCAAGAGAGTCAGGAGAGTGATGGTACTTGTGCACTAGCACCGCCTTTCCCTTATCAGCACTGAATGGAAGTAAGTGCCCTACCTTGACTTCCCAAAGTCATTCTTCAGGATTATTCACACACTTAAAATGAAACGCCAGCTTAAATGTGGCTAGATCAAAGCCAGAGGTCCCCCCAGTAGCAACCCTTCCCTGTTCTGCTGCTGGAAAATTTGTATTTCTGATTCAGCAGAGCACTTAAGCATGCAGGTTGATTCATCTCAGTCCCCA
This sequence comes from Anarhynchus alexandrinus, assembly GCA_008711295.1. Lineage (NCBI taxonomy): Eukaryota > Metazoa > Chordata > Aves > Charadriiformes > Charadriidae > Anarhynchus > Anarhynchus alexandrinus. The sequence goes on from VUYV01000047.1 coordinate 3,506,603, forward strand.
TAAATCAACGTAAATAGACACACACTTATAGTCAAGTACGGGCACAACTGTTCTGCTGGAACTAGACCTTTATCAACAAGGGAGCTTCTTGCTCCTCTGTTAATCCTGGTTTATTGTACGTGAATCCTGCAGTGCCAAAAGCGTGTCCAAGACAGAGAGCAGGGAGGGAATTTGCAGACATTTGGGTTTCTAAGGACAACCTGTGTCCCCACACCAGCTCAGGTCTTTGGGTCTCCTCGCACTGCAGATCTAAAGGGGCTGGATTACCAGGGAGTGCATTTACTTTTAAAAGGGAACCCAAGGAATAAACACTTTTGAAAAGAATTATTGTCTCAGGTGCCATGTTTCCACCCAGTCTAGCTCAGACGAAGACACTGCTCTCCATGCAGTTAAACCGTCTTTTCCACAAGAGGTGGTGAACAGGGCTTGGACGGTCCTCTTTGCAAAAATATGAGAATACACAAACCCCCTTTACTTCCCCCCCCCCTAGTTTTTGCCTCAGAGAGGTTATTCTATAATCTTACTTTAATGAAGTAAAGGTATAATGGATTTCCTACTACTGGTGTAAGCTAAACAAGTTTACACCAGCCAGAGATTTTGAGAGACAGAACCCATAAAAATTATGTTACGGAATCACAGAATTTTCAGAGTTGGAAGGGACCTCTAGAGATCATCTAGTCCAACTCCCCTGCCAAAGCAGGATTGCCCAGAGCACATTACTCAGGACTGCATCCAGGCGGGTCTTGAAAATCTCCAGAGAAGGGGACTCCACAACCTCCCTGGGCAGCCTNTCCAACTTGTGCCCATTGCCCCTCGTCCTGTCACTGGGAACCACTGAAAAGAGTCTGGCTCCATCCTCCTTCAACCCACCCTTTAGATACTTGTACGCCATCATAAGGTCTCCTGACATATGTGCACAAAAAGCAAGTTTCTGGCAGAAAGCAAGTATCACTTGACCTTGCAGGGAAAAGTTCCCAACAATTTAGAACCAAGGGCTCATCCATGTATTTGTTTCCACCGGCTTTATCTGTCTGTGAGCTCTCAAACATCCTTCTCCCATATACCGTTGAAAAAATGAGGCCATGACTTCACAGTCAGTTGCAAAACTAAGTTTAAGAGGAACTTTTTGCAGCAGGGTGCATCCTTCCATTGTGGAAGCTCAGAGCACGATATACAAGGATCCCAATACCTCACCGTGACCACTCTGAGCTTTTGCCAAAAAAAAAAAAAAAAAAAAAGATAATGATTGCATTAATACAGGTGCTGAAGCTCTGGTCAGCATTTCAAATTGCCCCAGCCTGTTAAACATATTAACCTACCTTTGAAAATAAAATACCTGCCTGGAGCAATTCTCAATGCATTTCCCATTAAGAAAAAAAATCCCAGTTCAGCTACTTGAAAATTGGTTGCATACGTGATGAGGCGTTTCTACAGTATGCCAGGCTTAACCCCAAAATGTCCCCAGTTATTCCTCCACGCTCTATTACAAATACCTGAAAACAGGATTTATTACTGAAGTGCTTGATCACAGCTTTGCAAAAGACAAAAGCATAATTTTGGTGTCTCAGGGGCTGATTGGAAAAGCACCTCACTGCAAGTTATCACAAATTTTTATTAGTCAATATCCAATTTTGCACCGTTTCACACATAAAATATTACTGTTTTCAAGTCTCTCCGAGCAGTGGTAAGACGCAGTATCCGCCAGGTAAGAGCCAGTCCTCCCAGCCAAGCTCTCAGCTTCACTGCAGGCTTTTTCTACAGTTCCTGTAGTGCAAAAGGTCTATAAATACCACCGATAAAACCTCTTACATGTCTTCCCAGTACAAGCCTTCAGGATTTCACTGCTGGAGTAGTACCGTTCCTCCCCCAGAAGGTTATCTTTATGGAAAGAAAAAAGAAAAATTATGTACAGCTAAAAAACCTCAGCGCCACAGCAAGCACTAGTCGTGAAATCGGTCAGAAACTACCGAGAGCTGCGGCAACGTCGTTCGTGATTGCGCTGGGGGTGAAGGTGGCTGCTCAGCACACAGCATAGCAGAGGTGCAACGCCAGGGTTCCTTCTACCGCAGAAGACATTGACCTGCAGAGGGGCAGGTTCCCATCAGGAATCAGCGGTGGTCCCCCACACAAAGCAACTGAGACATGGGGTCCTTGGGAAAATGAGTCCTGAATAAAAATGCTGGTAATAATTAAGGAAATTGAAGAATTCTGGGAGAATATTCATAGTGGGAACAACCACATACACGTGCAGAGTTTTTATTTAAAAATCGTTGTTCCAACACCATCTCAGTAATAAGGGGTGTTCAGTTTTAAAAGTCTGATATCAGATGCTGGACTTAATTAGTGTTGTGTGTCAGTGTGTTGCGAAAAACCACATTCTCTCTACTCCACTTTTTCCCCTGACTTTAGAAGGACAAATGTGATTAGCAGAGAACACATCCACCTGCATAAGAACATTTTCTAATTATTCATGTGGCTATAAATGACCTCTGGCAGCTCATAACACGGTAAAAACTGAAGATGAACGGTACATGCCATTGGGAAAATAGTGCAAAACCTTCCCCATTTCCCTTGAAATGAAATTTTTGGCCTTGCTATGGCAAAGAAATAAAACCGAACACACAGTTTTATTAAGGTTTAAGATCCTCTCTTGTCTTGGCCACATGCTTCCAGCGCCTCTCCTGTGCCAGCACCAATAATCATGTGGTTGAGAAATTATTTTCTTTCTTATCCATTTTTGGGGGTTTTTTTAAATCTATCTTAATTTTCAGCCATATCCGCTCCTGATCCGGATGACTATACGATCACTCAAAAGTGGGACTTCTGGCTTATGTGGGAGATGCCAAGATGTTTTGCACAGACAGAAGAGGGGATGAAGGGATGATACATTCAATGCTAACACGTACTTGGACCTGTTCAAACTAGTTGTGAACTTGCAGCCTGATTCATCCTCATCTGAGGTAGCACAGATGTCCATATTACACGAAGACCTGAGCAATCTTTCATGTTGTGTTTGTAACTATTAACCGCAGTGCAAACACTACCCAATATAATAAAACAAATTGGTTCTGTCTGAAAATGGGAGAGGCAAACTTGTTAGATAAGATGAAAGTCTCTGCATTTCACTCAGAAACAAGCTTTACAGCTTAGTCATAAATACCTAAAAATCTTGTTTTCTGATAGAAATGTGATACAAGTTAATATATTTCATTTCTGGGTGGCACATATAGCACTAGAAAATCCAATGTGTCCCCATGGCAAACCTACAAATGGAAGATGCAATGTTAGTTTTTTGATACAGTTTACCTACAGGAACCAAGTTCAATCTAGCCCCAGCGGAAAGTTAACTCAGTCATAGTGTTCATTACAGCAGCCCACAAAATAAATTCTGTCATACTAGTATTGCCATTAAATTATCGTACATAGTTTTGAGATAGCAATACTAAATATCTATTAATTTCTTAGTGCACTGATCTTGAATAGTGGTTATTTCACGATTCGCTTTGTCCAATAAGCAGGTTAATTCGCAGATGGAGATATTAAACTTTTTTCCTATTATTTCTGTTTTCATAGAAGAATATCCTTATTGTCCTATTCTATTTCACAATCATTATGCTATACTGAGATATCTTTAACAATTCAGTAGCCATTTAGAAAAAAAATGCCAAAAATGTATGCAGTTATTAAAGTAACATTAAGTGCTTTAATAATAATTTTTGGTCAGGGCACACAAGTTATAAATAAATTCAAATGCCATATTAACCTTAAATTAAAAAAAATAGAAAAATTGCAGTCAGCAAGAAAATTAGATGTCTTACCAAACTTTGTATTGCAACTTTTAAATTCCCTGAGAAGATTTTACTGGAAGTGATACTTAACCTTTATATGTCATGATCTTGGAATGGCAAGGTCTATGCTTCTATGGCCAGGCCAATTATCTTCAATTAAGCAATAAATGTGCAAGGCTTGCTCAGTGCCAGTATAAATTCCCAAGCTTTATACTATACCTTCAGAAATACACTAAGAGTTAAAAAACAGAATCACCTTCCAGTAACATTTTAATGAACCACACCTTTATGTGACTTCACCATTTAATATCTTTCATTTAGATAAGGTTTTACAGCAACCTTAAAGAATAAAACTGCTTGGCTACGCTAATTTGAAATGGAAAGCGCATTGCTCTCGTGCCTTACAGGGGTGTCTTAACTATCCGCCATGTATATTTCTTCTGGACAATGACCATATAAAAGATTAACATGTTGAGTGTGTTCATAGTAAAACATGAAATTTATTGGAGCAGTTCATTTTTTTAAAATTTACTATAAAAGATTACAATCACCTACCCTGCAGGAACAATGGTAATATATCTGCAACATAGCTTACTCACACGGTTCTTTTGGTTTTGTTATCGAAGAGGTATATAACATATATCTAACTGAGACACATGCTGAGATTTTTTTCAGGATGCATCAAAACTGTTATTTAATTTTTCTCAGAAGTAACATGTTCTACTGAGGTGCTTTTATTAGACAAAAGACATTAATTACAGAGGTGTGAAACAGGGGCTGTATGGGCTACTTTGGCATTACCGGGGCACAATAGAAAAGATCCAAAGGGTAGGAGAAAAGTGAGATACAGTGTTCTCCCTGATTTTCACTAAGTGTGTACAGGACACTTACATCACATTTTGCTTTATAACACAATCCCAGCATGCACGTAAGTTTTAGAATTCACAGAAAGGCTGTTATGTTTTCCCTGACCCCCAAAAATACCAGAGAATTTTTATTGTGTAGGGAGAGAAAGCAATATAGGAAAAATAAACCACGAATGATTTTACAAAATGCAGCATGGCATTTACTACCATCTGATGTGCCTTTTAAGCACATTTATTCACTTATTCCTCCAATGTGTGTTTCCCAAAGTGAGTCTTGCAAAGAATAGTGAAATAAAAGATCACAGTAACCATGTCCTTTCCTTACTGACTGGTGAGAACAATCACTTTTTATAACACTTTTTATGCATAACCACTTTTTTTTTACCAATGCATTTCTTTACAAAATTGCAGGACCAGATCTGTCCGGTTATATTAATACCACATTCACCAGAGTTCACCTGGGCGATGCTTTCCAGCCCTAAGACAGCAAGCTAAATTGCCAACAGGTTTGAGAGGAGGAGGCTTTGAGGCAGGACAGGGCGCAACAGCACAGAGAAGGACACCAAGGACCCTCAGGGAAGCACAAAGCAGCTATTTGCAAGCACAAATAGAGGCTGGGCAGGGAATGGCTGGAGAGCAGCCCTGAGGAGAAGGATCTGGGGGTGCTGATTGATGAGAAGCTCAACATGAGCCAGCAATGTGTGATCGCAGCCCAGAAGGCCAACCGCATCCTGGGCTGCATCAAAAGAAGCATGGCCAGCAGGGCGAGGGAGGGGATTCTGCCCCTCTACTCCACTCTCGTGAGACCCCACCTGGAGTACTGTGTCCAGCTCTGGAGTCCCCAACATAAGGACATGGACCTGCTGGAGCGTGTCCAGAGGGGGGCCACGAGGATGATCCGAGGGCTGGAGCACCTCTCCTATGAGGAGAGGCTGAAAGAGTTGGGGCTGTTCAGCCTGGAGAAGAGAAGGCTCTGAGGAGATCTTATTGCAGCCTTCCAGTCCCTAAAGGGGGCCTACAGGAGAGCTGGGGAAGGACTTTTTACTGGGGCATGTAGTGATAGGACGAGGGGGAATGGCTTCAAACTGGAAGAGGGCAGGTTTAGATTAAACATTAGGAAGAAATTTTTCACTTTGAGGGTGGTGAGGCACTGGAACAGGTTGCCTAGAGAGGTTGTTGAGGCCCCATCCCTGGAGGTGTTCAAGGCCAGGCTGGACGTGGCCTTGGGCAGCCTGGTCTGGTGGGAGCTGTCCCTGTTTATGGCAGGGGGTTGGAACTCGATGATCTTCAAGGTCCTTTCCAACCTAAACCATTCTATGATTCTATGAAATGGCAAATATCTCCAACCAGGAGGCTAAGGATATCCTTCTTGTTACGAGGAGAGAAAAAGGAGAAGCAAAGCCCTGGGAGGTCCAGCCTCCAAGAAATTTCAAGGCAGACAAGAAATGCAAGACCGTGATGCAGAGGACAACCCATGGCTGATGGGATTCCTTTGGTCATGCTCAGAGCAAATACCTCAGCTTTCTAAATTCACATTTCCGATGCAATGGGTGAGTCTCACCAAAAGCATGCTGAGAACTCTGATCTGCCAAACTTGCAGGAGCCAAGGTTAAAAAGCGCAAAATATTTAATGCTACTTCTGCATATAAGTCCTCTGCTGTTTCACACATTGCTTTCTGTGTTCTGCATTGCTATCTGTGTGCGAAATAAGCGCATGTTGACTGACACCAAGAAATCTGGGTTTAATCACTCAAAACAGGCAGAAAGGACTCCAAAGCACCAGACAGCTGGGCAAGGGATAACACAGATTGCAGGAAGGAGCCCCTAGCCACTTTTCTCTGCCCTCCAACTTACTGGCACAAGGGAACTCATTGGGCTTCACATTAACCAAAAAAAAAGAAAACAATAGTACCAGCTGCCAGGCAGCCTCAGAGAAAGTACCTCATTATTTACTGCAGTGAAAAAATATTCAATTTGTCCTTAAACATTTTCAAATGTTTTAGGATTTGTTCTTTAAAATCTGTTAAATAAAGCTGCTAGGTTGTAAATCTCTGCTGTTTTGTGCTAAAATAAAAACCTTTGCTGACATTACATATTTTGCTGCGAGGGTCCAAAGCATATATGCATATATTACATCTAGCATATTCTTGTAGATACATTAGGAACATCCCACAGAATTAGGTTTTAAAATGACCTTAAAAGAGACTGTGTTTGTTAATTGGATTCTTCAGAGCCCAGAAACTCTTGGGTTTTTTTCCTCTGAGTCAGAATCCCACCAGCAAAGTAGCATTCAAAAGATGCTGTCAGATCCCCCGCTTTCAGTTGTCTCCTTGGTTTCTAAGGGGAGAAGTGCTGTGATTCATACTCAAAGATACGCAGGTCATTCATAACCAGAGAGATGCACCTATTATGATGCATCCTTCCCAACAGACATTTTTTCAGTGGTGGATAATTGAAAAAGGAAGGGCTAACATCTATGCAGCGGCTTTAATACAGGTACTGTAACTATCCTCCCACCTCCGCTTCTCGCTGGTTCAGATGGTGAACCTGCGAGACCGCTCTCCTTAGTGGAAACTTTTAGTAGAGTTTCAAAAGCAGCTGTTGAACACGTCTAATAACCATACTCCTCTCAGCGTCTTTGAATCCTTCCGGCAAATTGCTTTGCCTGGCTCTCAATAGAGATAAAACGGATTCAACTGAAAATCTATGATGTCTCACACCTCCTCTTTCCTGTCACCCTCTCCGTCTGTGGAGTTTAAAAATTAAGTCAATGCTGTAGCACAGGGGTGACTCTGTGATAGAAACATGGTCCTTTACTTCCGAACGAAGGAAATGGAGGCGCTTCCTTTACCATGGATTAAGACACAATAGCTTAAAAAGGAGTCTGTTTCTTGGGTTTGCCCTTGTTTGGCATTAGCCAAGTGAATTTGACAGTAATTTTTCTTTAACTTTACAATGGGACTAAAGAAACAAACATGCAATATCCATACATTTAATCAGTCTTTTATATATTCTAACTAACTCTTACATACACTGATACATCAGTCGGACATAGAGTAGCTATACCATTAATGCAGCCTTTATTTTGTAGATGGTATTTCCCGATGGTGAGTTGTTTTACAACACGGTGCTTTTACAGCTGTGGCACTGGTAATGATGATAACATTTCTTATTAACTAAATAAAATATCAGAAATATGTCTTTTTGATGTCTTTGTTGAAAGCCCAATCATAATTTCAGCAAGTGCATCAGGAAGTGGTTGGAGGCTTCCATACCATCTTTTTCTCCGAAAAATTATCATTTGTCGTGTGGGCATTTCTATACAGCATGTGTTACGTAGACCACGTTTTCCTTGTACCTGGCCGCCACATATGACATAGCCTACAGCTGAGTCACATCTACAGGTCACGGCGGCGGCACTGCTCCATCAGTGTGTCGTGAGAATTTAAAGCGTTGCGAGCCGACGTCTTACACGTTTCTGCTCCCTTTCTTAAACCATGAGCATTAAGGTTCATCTGTTTGCAAGATGAGCTGATGTGAGGAATGATAAAACAACTCAGCAAGCGAGAAGAGGGGCTGGCTCAGCTTGCAGCGGCACGAGGGTGGGGGAAATGCTGCAGCCGCAGGGCTGGAGCAAACCAAATGCCTTGAGCCTGTGCCCTTTTATGTACCCCTAGCACAGACAGCAGCTCTGTTGGGTATACAACTATTCAAGAAAACAGCAGCAAAAAAAAAAAAACCCAGATAAAAACCCTGACAATTTTGGTTAATTTAATGTTCTTCCCAGAGCTGAACCTGAGCATCCGCAGAAGAGCTATAGATCTCAGCATCACTGCCAGCCAAAGCGCGTTGCGACCTCCCTCCCAAGACTGATCACATCCTGAGCATAAGGAATATAAAAACAGAAAGCTGAAAAATCAGACGTAAGAGTAATTCTAAGGAAATATTATCACCACCACTTGAGATGTCAGAATTAAGAAAAATGCTCAGATTTGAAATTTTATCAAGTGTGCCTCTCTCTCTTAATCTGAATAAGCCCTGAAACATTAGCTGGTTTTCTAATGTAGGTTGCACTTTAAATGAGAAAATAAACTCGTGGCTGTGCTTAGAAGAGTCTTCATAAAAGTGTAAAACCCGTTTCTGTGAAGGGTGACCAAAAGGACTGTTGAGTGGCTGAGCAGAACCAGCACCGGCTTTTTGCGGTCCCTGTCACCAGAAGGGGACGGTCACAACCCATGTGAGCACTCCGGCCACTGCCACTACCTCCACAGCATCACCTAGGTGAGCTGTTATAGGACAGACATGCAAAAGAACAAAGATAAAATTGCACAGACAATTACACACTTGGCATTTCTTAATTCTGAAGTGTTCAACTTCACAATTAAAATACTGCTTAGCCAATAGGGTTATTTCTTATGTAATATATGCTCCATGAATATATATGGAGCTGCTGTACTAAAATCAATGCAAACATCTCAAAAATACTTTGATTTTTTTTTTATTAAATGAAGCCAGTGGATCTGCTAATCTCTATGAGTAAATCTATTCATTTCAATTTGGTAACCCCCCTTGGTTATTTTTTATTTCTTTGTCCTGCTTTGATCAGGCTCGTAATTGATTCCAAATTGTGAAGCCACTCCTTGCAAAGTGCCTATGATGTGATGTACCGAGTCTATGTGTTTGGGAAAATTAACATTAATAAGGATGTGAAGTTTTTTGCACATATCCAAGACAATCAAATTTGGATTATTTTCAGCAACTTGAGAACTACTTTTTATTTCTGAGATGACTATCTATTTCTCTTTCAAGATGAGGTTTCTTATAGAATACCTCCAAGTGTTTTTATAGGAATTTGCCATTGATGATATTTATAAATTTCAAGGACATTTTAGAATTGTCAGCATGAGGCCGCCAGTATTATGTCACTCAAACTGAAGTCCTCTTTGACAACACAGCATTTTCCCCCAATATTACTGACAGGTGTCTCAAGAGCAAGTCACCTGTTACATTCAGTGGTCTGTAGCTGACACTTCTCTTATTTTTTATGTGAGAACATTACTCCACAATAATTTAAAATTATTTTCCTCTTCAATGGCTTTGAAACAGATAAAGCCATTTGTAACACAAGCCAGACAATTTTTACACTGTGGCGGCACATCACACATCCCATATTTTTCTCTTCTGCAAAGGGCTTCACTCACAGTGGGAACGAGACATCTATTTAATATCATCCAGGGTAAAACTCACAAATTTCTGTGTTCAATTTACCAAGAAATGCAATGAGGTTCTAAACATCTAAAGTAAAGGCACCCCACGTGGCTCTGTACCTCGCTGAACAGTTTGCCGATTCAAAGGGATGTCAGGAAGAAGCAACGTTCAAGTAGCTGCGATATGCATTGATTTTATGAAAGATTAAGTTTTGCCAGATTGCAAGAAGCAAAAATTAGGCTTCAGAAATTTGCTTGACATAAGGGAATGAATGGTGGAGGTTCATTAATCAAAGTCTATAAGGACTTTATTAATAACCTTAGCTGTTAGTTATAAAGGAAAACAATGATATTTTAAAACATTTATAACATTTAGGGTACCTGCAGGAATTGCTTTCGTTAGAAACTATGTTCATACTTAAGCTCCACTAATAAGATGAAAATTGCTGATTTCAGTCTGAGGAAAATATAAAAGAGTAATTTGGGCAAAGATGTGCTTGCGAGAATGCATAGTTAACGAAAGCATCTGAGAGTAGTTACTTGGAGCTTTCCCTGGGCTATATCTATTGACACAACAGCATCCCAACATACCAGACCACAGTGAAAAGTTGTAAAAGTTAAAAAACAGAAAAGAGCTGATGTTCATCTTGTTTGCTGTCTTCAATGACTTGACACAGATGACTGTTTGGGGTTTAGTACATGGGGTGCAAACCAATTCAATAGCAAATCTATTAATTTTTGTAATTAGTCAATGAAATACATGCAGTTAAGACTATCTCATCTGAACTAATCTTGAGAGTGAACCCAATATTTTTGGGGCAATGTCACAGTTTGTGGTTAAAAATTAATTCTACTCTGATTCCTGATGTACCAAAATGTTACTTGGAAAGCATTCGAAAAAGGTGATTCCCAGCTATAAAAAGGTTTGGGGAGAAAAAATTCCAGAAGCAAATATACAACATTGATAATTAGGTTATTGAAGAATTGAATTAACCAAAGTTTCCATAATGGAAGCCTTATCCTGAGCTTTGAGTCATAAAATCTAAAGTTATTGTCACATTAAATAAATAAATACATAAATGAACAGAGATTTTCTATGAATCCTCAAGAGAATAGAAAATATATGCTTTTCCAGTTTACCTAATCTTTATTTTTCGCCTGCACAGTCCTATTCCTTTTAAATTTTACTTTAAATCTTCCTCTTTCTCTGCAAGGTTATTCCGCACAGCATTTAGTGAGGACCTCCGCAAAGAATATTATTTAAAAATAAATAACATCCTCCGTTTCAGTGCTTTTGTGCTGGTGAATTTGTGTAGGTACCCTTAACAAAATTATGACTTTTTTTTTTGAAAGACCTTGACGTTGAACCGCTAAATTATCTTTACTGTACTGTAACACACCTCTACAACAGTATTCAGTAAAAGCAATCAGGCCATATTTTCCACTCACGCTTATGTAAATCAAGAATAAATCATCTGAAGCCAGCAGGCGTGACCCAGTGAGAACAGGTTCCCAGCTGTTAAGTATGGGCTTAGTCAGGAAAGATTTGTTGGATTCTGTGGTTTACGCTAAATGCAAGTAAAGAGCAGATTTGTCTTTGCTCCTGGTTTATAGAACACGCCTGGAATTTGGGCTTTTGTAACGCACATTATCACTTTGTTCTTCCCTGAATGTATACAGTGTGTTAATTACTGTGAGTGGGAATTGTGATCCCATTTAAACTGTGATTCAGACCCAGACACTCACTGACATCCTACTGTCTCCTGAACATCCTCTTCTTTACACTTATCACTCACAATAGAGGCAATTTCCTGACAAACTGCAGAGCCAAGGAGAGAAATAACATATCCCCTACCTTACCGTTCTTTTTTGGACTCATTTCTTCGGGGTTTAAGCTAAAATTCCCAACCCTGAGCAGCTTCAGACACCTGATCCTTTTTTCCACTGCATTAATCCCACCGCCGCTCTCAGAGCTGCCCTTTGCAGGCTGTCCCGTGAATCGGCCGGGCTCAAAGAACCACAAAGCATCGTGCCACGGGGTTGAAGGGCAGCATTAAAAAACATTTTACATTTCTTGGTGTCTTATTTATCTGTTTGTAAAATATGCTAATCACGGTCTATCCGATACAACCTGGCTCGCCTTGGGGCCATCCTGAACATAATATTTTACATGTCTGAAAAGAGACAAATAAGACTGTCTGGGCTGGATCAGGGTAGAGTTTATAGAGATTCCCCACACAGTGACAGACGAATATACATTCATCCTCGCACAGACCGAGTGCATGCAAACATCAAACCCAAATTTAATTTCTTCTCTATCAAATAAGACAGAGCATACTGTGTTCTTCAAGCAATCAGTACGATCTACTCAGGCACTGATATTTCTGATGTCCTAAACTCTGTTAGCTTTGGAAGATGTTTCTCTGTGATTAGAGAGTGGATATAATGCGGTCAAATGAATGGTTGTATCAGTTCACATAAACTACCGCCAATGTCTAGGCATTGATACTGGGGAAACTGATCCCTTCTGGTCTGCATCCCAAAATCTGGGGAGAAGGCAGTGGTCTGTTAAATAAAGTAACGCCAAATTAGAGGGAACAGGCTCTGCTTTCCCAGCTCTAAATTTACTAACATTTATCTAAACTTACTCAGTATAAAAAGACACGCAGTATCAAATCCCCCCTGTTAAAGAAAAGATTCTCCCTAGAACCTGCTGAATCACTCGTTAATAGAGTTATAGATTGAATTTAACTAAGGCATGATTTTTTCCTTAGTGTGGAACTTTCTGGGGAATAAAACATAATAGTTGTTTCAAAATCAGATCTTCCAAAACTAATATTTCCTTTTAATAAAGCAGATGCATTGAGGGACCAAGGCCTTATTCAATCAAAGCATTTAAATTACTTAATGGAATGTAAAACAGAAGCAAAAAGTTAAACTGATGGCTATCGGCAGTCCAGAGCTGCCACAGGCTTAATCGGGCACTTTCTGGACAACGTTCATCAGTCAAAGCCAACTTCCAGGGCTCCCCACCTGAATAGCTGATGGTACAGTCAACAGTCGGTGTCGTGTTGGGGTTGAGATCTGACAGTCCCATGCAGCCTTCAGAGCTCAGTCCTAGTATAGTTTGGGGTTTTTTTATAATCCGCCCAGGGTAATTACACCCAGTATAACTCAGTCTGGTTTTGTGCTCCCTGTGCTGGGTTCTGGTCTCCGCAGATCACCCTTAAGCACATGGGACCATTCCACCAGCCCTCATGCAGAGCCAGGGCTGGAGCCTCTCTTCCACTGCCATCAGCCTTTTCTTTTACATGCCTGGCTTAGTTTAGAAGCCGCTTAATTAAGGTTTAGTGCCTTTATGAACAGATATTATATAGGTTTGCTTTTTATTATTAAAGAGTTAAAATTTCCAGTAAAAAATAATAACTTTAATAGGTTTCTTTATATGACTAATTCTATTTTTAAACAGACATAGCAGCAGCAAGCGATAACGAAAGTTCAGATCTTCCTGAGTCCTGGAATCAGGAATCATTCAAGCAAGTAAACTCAAAACAGCTGCAGTAATTGCCTGAAATTGCCACTTTTAATGACACAAATTATACCGGAGTGATGTTTAATGAAAGCTACAATTCCCAGCTTCTATACGCAAAATTTAAAACATTCTCCTAAATTGTGTTGACCTCTCTTGTTTAATACCCTGCTAATCTTTGAAAATTGGAAACAAATGCTTCAATTAAGAGACAATTAATTGACAATTAATTCAACAATAAGCAGATGGCCAGAAAGAGCATCCTGCTATTAAATGAATCAAATGTGAGAGGGAGCATTTGACCTTTCTTATGTAAAGCCCACACAGCACCCCCCCCCCCCCAAAAAAACACTTTTCTTAAAAAAAAAAAGAAAGCCTGTGGATTTTTTTTGTGTCATACTGTGCAGAGCTATAACTTTGAAAAATGAAAATAAAAAGCTTATTTACATCAGTATTTGGGTCTAGGGGATAGGAAATGTGAATTAGGATGGGAATAAAGAGAAATAGCATGCACAAGTGCAAGAGGATTTACAATAGCTCGTGCACCCCAAGGCCTAATAGAAGAAAATAAAGCCGCCATTATCATCAAAACTGCAGATGATCTCATAAAGGGCTTGTCTACACGGGGAGGTCAGCGCAGAACAAGCTCTGTTACGAATTTAAAGTGCGGTTGCAACTTTGCCTAGCTCCCCGCGCAGGCACGACGGCTGCTGTTCCGCGGTGACGATGGATGAGGAGCATTAAGAGGCTCGGGGTAGAAGTGCCCGCTCTGATCCCTGGACGTTAACCACAACTGGAGAAAGGCACTGAAAGCACAAAGCAAAGGTCAAGCGTGTCCCTTCTACCGATTATAGCCGGGAGGTCACTGATTCGCATTGTGTCACCCCCTTCTCTGCTCTTCTGCAGGTGGGAAAGGGGAGGCTGAGCACCCCGTGAGGGAGAAGACTCTCTACATTCATCTTTCCACCCCTTCCCCAATAACATCCCCATGCAGACTAACCCGAGGGTTTAATATTCTTATTATATCTTAGTACGTATCTAACCATTTTGCAATGGGGGTGGTGAAGAGGATGGCTAAAGCCTCCAATTCCTGAAGTCCATGGCAGAACTCCCTCAGCCAAGCCAGGACTTCGCTCTACAGATCTCAAAAGACCAACGCCAGATTCTCAGTGACATTGGGTATATTTTCAGATAACTTCAGAAACCGGTCCTTCTTCAGCTCTTTGCTTCTTTGAGAAGATAGGTAAAAATCTATTTTTTCTCAGAAAGCCATCATATGTGTAAATATAAATTTATGCTGAATTTGTAATGCAGTGCATAGAACAGAGAAGACACTCACCCCATGCAAAAAGAGTTATGTTTATGGGACTCTAAGAAATTAATTTTATTAGGAAAGAAATTAATTATTTTGTCTCAAATAAATTACAAAAGAGAAATCAATGAAAAAAGATAGACTTGACCAGGGTGAGAGTTCCTGGCAAAGAACCTGACCTACAAATAAACCAACGTTGCTGTTCTCCAAATTTTTATTTAACCTAAATGAAAAAAAATTAACATGATTAATGATTGAGACACATAAATAAAACACTTCGGTCATCCTACACATAGCACTGCAGGAGCTCTTACTATGTTTCATTTGTTAGTATATTTTATGCAGTCTGGCTATGACTTTGTTGGTAATTTATACTGCATAAACCTTGACACCTTGTGTGGCAGAAGCAGAAAGCCTGGCTCTCTAGGGCTTTGGCATAGGCAAAGCAAGTATCCATTGCTTATATGTGAAGACGTCTGAGTTTTGCTAATATTCATCAGATACTTTGATACTTTTTCACTTTGAGGGTGGTGAGGCACTGGCACAGGTTGCCCAGAGATGCTGTTGAGGCTCCATCCCTGGAGGTGTTCAAGGCCAGGCTGGACGTGGCCTTGGGCAACCTGGTCTAGTGGGAGGTGTCCCTGCCTATGGCAGGGGGGTTGGAACTCAATGATCTTCAAGGTCCTTTCCAACCTAAACCATTATATGATTCTATGATACTCCTGCCCTTTATTTCAATGTATGTCTCTTAATCCCACCGTGAGAACAACCTAATCCAAAAGCCGGAGCAGCAAGACCATTAAGCAAACTCATGAATACTTTCCTCATAATACTCATCTTTCCTATGTCAACATAATAGTGATTTTTTTTTTTTTAATATTAATAATACATTTTTTACTTGGAAAAAAAGTTTTCTTTTATATTCCAGAAGTTAAACAATCAAATAAAAGTTGCTGTATAAAACCAGATGTATTCTGTCACTCGTGCGTGGACACAATGGTGTCTCCTGGAAAGTGCCTCTGAACTTGTGAGGCTCTAGATAAACGTTTACATGGTTTAGACAAGAAATGAATAGGAAGACATCAATGGAACTGGAAATACACTGGAACAGCATCAGGGAAAATACGTTTGTTATCTGTCAGAGCTGTGGGGACTTCAAGCGCGTAATGACAGAAGCACAAATTTAGGACAGCTTAGACAGAAGCTTCATTAACTATGATCACAGTGAGAGAATATTCGGACAGCATCTCCCCTTCTGCTGCCCTGGTGTCTCCCGAGCGATTGGGATACCTTTGTTAGGTATTATTTCAGGTAAAAAAGAAGAAAGAGGGGAGGAAAAACAATCATTTCAATGTTAACAAAGCCAGACTTAAGCAGCTTGTTAACTGCCACAATTCTAAGAAGGAACCAAACAGTAATTAAGGTAACGGTACAGAGAGATGGCTCTTGCTGAAGCCTATAGAACTGGCGCACCCAGTACTATCTGAGTTTAGAATTGGGGAGTTGGAAACACTCACAGCTCTTAGTTTCAACGAATGTTCTTTCAGTTAGGATAAACTTCTTAGCCAGACCTCTCAAATCTTAAATATTGATGATTTACCACCACACATCTTTGATTCCTCTTTAGTTTCCTCCTGCTCAAGCTTAGGACTTGAGACTGTGAAATAATAACGACAAATTGTAAATAAATTTATGATGTTCAGTGCCATAGAGAAATACTTTTTTTCTCTTATAAAGACTTTTTTACACTTGAAAAGTGAAGATTTGATTACCCAAGTCGTTATCTCAGTTGTTTTCATTTTCAAGATGGGAGATCTTGTTCTGATTACTGAATTATCTTCCCTTTTGCAAATCTAGCTCTAAGTGTTTAGTCAAACTTCCTGTGTTAGTGAACTCTACAAAGTGCTTTAAAATTGTAGCATTGGTTCCAGTTTCATTCTTTAATTAAACTTTAAGGGTCCCCTAGCAGTTTTTTGTCTGTCTTCACTTGGAATATCTCATTCATTCCCTGGTCTGCACACTGCACAGTGCTGAGGCTGCACACTCATTAAGAGATGCCATATGGGTGGCCAAAAAAAAAAAAAGATACAGAATATGATTCACAAAAATTCATACATAAAAATGTACTGATTTTGTCTTCACAGCTCATTGGAATTTTAAAATATTTGTAATTGGTCTCCAATATGAAAGACATAAAAGGAAAAACCTTTATTTTAAGGGTCATTTTTTTAATTAATGTCTTGACTTGATTTAAATTTAAAATTGAAAATAAGGGAAAAGGTGTATTTTTACATTTTTCATTTCCAGTTTTCCATTTCAAAATGCCTTTTCAAACTTTATGTTGTAACAAAGGAGTTTATAAGGTAAAAAACAAACAACAAGCAAAAAAAAATAATCCAAACCACTGCAATCAAATACATCAAAAGCATTAAAGTAAAAAGTTTAGTTTAATATGAAGTAAGTTTTCTTGGGAAATCTGCTATTTTTAATTTGCATCCAAATAAAAGAATAGGAAAAAAGTATAGATCAGCAAGAAAGAACAATTTCCACTCAATCTGTCTGTATAATATGAATTTTAGGTAAATGTTGTTTTTCCAAAAAAAATCATCCCATTTTCTGACATTCAAGAAAAGAACATTTGTTCTGAGTACTATTATTTTGTCTAATATTGCTAAGATTAAAAAGGTCCTAACATTTTCTGAAAAATTATATGTCAATTGTTTCATTCCTGTAGTAATGAAGATAATTAGAAAAAAAAGGAGGTTTGTTAGTTACAAGCCAGAATTTTTAAATGTCTGGCAAAGCAGCTATCATAACAATTCATATAACTTATATTTGCAAGTATTCATTGTTATATTAGTATAATATAGTATTAGAATAATCCAGGGATAGTCCAAATGACCAGAAGAAATTTGGACAAAACCATCTTGTCAGTATTTTAACAGAGTGCACAAGAGCATCTGTGTAATTATATTCCTTAGCCTTTGGTTCCAGGCTCACTCTACTTATCTAAAGACAACAAAACTGAGCATTTAACTAATACAATACACCACCTCTCAAAAACAACCATTACTGTGAACAAACTGATGAGTGCTCCTCAACAGGACACTGAGATCATATAGTTAGATACGGAGGATATTTAAACTGGCAAATTCAAGTATGGTCGGTCTCCTTTGTCAGTGAAGGCATTTGAAATAACAAAATACATAAATAAAGGTTATCATCATTAATGATTTCTAAAGGCGACTTCTCTTATTTCACTACAGCTCTTTGAAGAATTCATATAAATCTGGTCCAATCCAGGGGTCGGACATGGGACCAGAGATCTAAA